>CM023451.1:89917791-90317791 GCA_013339765.2 Haemaphysalis longicornis
AATACTTTGTAATCTCCTCGAAGTGCTTCCATTAGGTCACCATCCGACCCTTCGAAGCGGTGCGGTAAGATACTCAGGTTATGATTTTGAGTGGTTTTGCTATATTCCGGGATAACGGGGCAGCGAAACATGCCCCAAGTTTTTCTGAAGCCAATCTGGGCTTCCATGCTGTCCCATTTAGTGTTCTAATTTTAGCGTGTAAGTTGGTTTGAATAGTAATCAATTTCCCGGTTGAGGGCGGCGAGCTGTCTGCGAAAATTGTGATTTTAATTTCGTTTCTGTAGTCGCATTTGTAGGTTTTACTTGGCCTTCCACATGTGCAGAAGCCTAGCATCAGCCTGACCAAGGTTTGTCTCTACGGGATATTTGGTTTCTTGCTCGACGCTACTACGTAGCTGTGCTGCCCATTCCTCGAAATCTTCAATATCCTAATCGGCTGTTCTAATCTGTTCAAGTTCGGCTTTTTCTAATCTGTTCAAGTTCAGCTGTTCTAATCTGAAGAAAAGCATCCCGGTCTATAATTTTGAGTCGTCATCCCTTTGGGTTTTGTGACCACTGCTGCGAATGTGGTCTCAATTATGAAGTGGTCGCTGCCAAAGTTTTCTTGCGCCAAGTAACTGCTGTTCGTGTGCGTTTCGTGAATGTGAGGTCTGGTGATGTGTCTCCACTTATACTGTTTCCTGACCACGTATGGTGCGGGGGGTCTGTCTTCAGGGTGAGGCCCTCCTGCTGCGCGTCAAGCCAGAGGTTTCTTTTGATCGTTTCCCGCTTGTACCCCCACTCAGGATGATGGGCATAAAATATCCTACAATTAACAGTGTGTTTCGTTTGGCTAGTTCTAGAGTTTTGCAATACAGCTTTGCAAATCTGTGGTTGTTACGAGGGGCGCTGTATACATTAGGTATGAAGATACTGCCCACCTCGTGTTCCCTGTATGGTAATATTTCTACGAGTACGTCATCCGCGCACGTTCTGCCGTCATCTATGTCGCGGCGCATGCCCGCCAAGTTACGCTTGGCGAGAGTCACCACAATCGACTTTTTTTTTGGTATATCATCTGATGCGTCATTCTCCAGCTCCCAGTAGGACATCTAGCCTGATAAGTTTGCGGGGCTTGCCGTCTTCTAGAGACAGATGACGTCCGGCGTATCATCTACATTTTTGGTTTTAAAGGGACACTGAAGTGAATTTGTCAAGCTCCCGTTTTTGCTTGCACTGCGTAGACTTGCTCAAATTAATACACTTTTTATCGCTTATCCGGTTCAAAAGTCAGTAATTATTTAAAAAAGCACGAAAGAAGAAAAACTACCATGCGCGGTGTCTGGCGGCCACACGAACTAAAGGCTGTGACGTCGGGAGGAGGTTCACCGTGATTGCACGATGTCCTAGGTAAACATTCAATCAAGTTTCGGTTTTGGTTCTGTAAAACAACATGCTCGATATCTGATGTTATCTTTGGATGGATATTCTCGATATCTCAATAATCATCATACCGCACTTCTGCCATGTTGTCAGCTGTGAAAGGCCTAAGATAAGCCTCTTCGGACGGCTTGGAATAGTAGCAATCACTAGCCGACACCTACGCAGTGGATGAACGCCCTCCGCGTCACCGCAGACGCTCAAATGCCATGCGGTTTTTCCCCGTATTTGGAGCTTGCCTCACTCATGCCGGTATCGAAAAAAGCGTGTTCACAGCATGCCAACGGTCTCCTGATTCTGGCCTGTGCCCTTTGCCCGTAAGCAGTAGGTGCTTCTGGCAACAGCTCGCCAACAAGAACTCGCTAGCGCGTCAGTGCGCGCCCGCGTTTTGCGTACTCGCTCGTGGAGCAGTGAATGTTACGGCACAAAAATGGCGAACTTAGTATAGAAAACATCGGCCCAAAACGAAAAAATGAACTTACAAAAAATGTACCCTCGGGGATTCGAACCAGCGACTTGCAAAATAAGTTCGTAGCGCTGCACACGACTTGGCCACGAGCCAGCCCTGATGGGATTGGAAATATAAGGTATATAATGTATAACCAGTTTACACTTTCAGTTAGTTTCAGCATTTCAAGCCGCTTAGGTGACTATTTGTTGCATAGTGCTCGTGCTGTAAGCGTCCCCAAATTTCTACGATATCTCACGTCTAGCAATTGCATTTCTTAGAGGGATAAGGATGATTTGGAGAAACACTTTATTTGCAAACTGGGTCTAGGGCATAGGGGTGGCGGAGGATGCGATGTTCTCCGCGGCGGCCCGGTTGGTTAGTGTGAACTGCACTTCCGGGTCGGAGCTCTCCAGGACCTGATCCCAGTGTAAAGGGGCAGGAAAAGGGGGAAATGGGTCGTGGGGACACTCGCAAAGGGAATGGTAGCGCGTATACGGTTTGAGACATTGAGGGCAAAGAGGCGAAGGGTAGAGATTGGGGTTGATGTGGGGAAGATTAGTTCGGCAGGGGGTTGTGGGGGTTTGAAGTAGCCTCCAGTGGGGAGCGGCTTCGTGAGTGAGGGAAGGGTGTGTGGCAGGAGATATCCTCCCACGGCCGGACTGGTGGCGCGCGTGCGTTCCTTCATACGGCCTTCGCTATCAATTCTGACACAATGGGAGCGCTTCTCTGCGGGTGGCTTCACTGCTTGCTGCGTGAGGGCGCAGCGACCCTGCAGTAGTTGGAAAAGCGGATCAGTTGGAAAAGCTGGAATGGAAAAGAGCAGAGGAAAAGGTGCCCAAGAATACCGCGGCAAGCACGGATGAGATACCGATGGAGTTGATTAACCAGTTAGGGCCAAAGAGCAAGGGAAAGCTACTGCAAGCGATCAGAACAAGGATAGAAGAAAAGGCAATATCGGCCGCATGGCAAATGAGCAGGATGTACTTAGTGTACAAGGGCAAAGGAGTCAGGACAAACCCGAGCTTGTATAGGCCAGTAACCGTCACGTCAGTGCTGTACAGGTTAGCAATGCAGGCAGTGAAGTTCGAACAAGAGCGGTGGATGGAAGAAAACTGGATATTAGGGGAGCTTAAAAATGGGTTTCCAAAGAACAGAAGACTAGACGACAACTTATTCGTGGTAAGCCAATGCATAGATATGGCGAAGATGCAAAATCGACCTTTGGGGTTAGCCTTTCTGGACATTAAAGCGGCGTATGATAATGTAGACAGGGAGCAGCCTTAGAGTATCCGGGAGGACGAGGGAGTTGGGGCAGAATTAATTAGCTTACTCAGGGAGCTATACGGGGAGAACCAAGTGAAAATAGTGTGGGAGGGGTAACATACAATCGGCCTTTATACACCCACAAGGGTTTGAAAGAAGGATGTCCTCTCTCTCCGCTGCTGTTCATGATCTACATGGCGGGGTTAGAAAAGAAGCTAGAAGTCAGCACGCTGGAGTTCGACTTATCCTACACGAAAAACGGGCAGGTGGTGGAACAACGGGTTCCGGGACTAATGTGTGCAGACGACATATTGTTGATGGCGGATAACTGGATAAGTATGCAGGGCTTGATGAATATATGCGGTGAAGAAGCGACGCACCTAGGGCTATCCTTTAGCAGAGAAAAATCGGGGGTCATGGTCTTTAATGACGGCAAGGAGCACAAAACAGTATGAGTGCAGCAAGTGGAAATATCATTGGTGAAAGAGTATACATATTTAGGGGCATGGCTGCACAACAGTGAAGATTACAAGCAGGCGCATGAGGCTCAACTTAAGACGAAAGGAAGACGTAAAGCGGCTATAATGGAGCATAGAGCCCTCTGGGGTGACAGCAAATACGAAGTGGTAAGGGGAGTCCGGAAAGGGGTCATGGTACCACGATTAACTTTCGCTAATTCGGTTCTGGGAATGAAGGCAGAGACCTAAGCCGGCGTGGAAGTAAATCAGAGGGTGGTAGGCAGATTGGCCCTAGGGGCCCACAGACTACAACGAAGCGGTAAGGGGATATGGGCTGGTCGTCTTTCGAGGCGAAGGAGGCGCAGAGCAAGATAAAGTTTAAGGAGTGACTTCGTGACATGGAGGACGAAAAATGGGCCGTGAGGGTTGTTTAATTACCTGTATAGGAGGAGCGTGGACACGCGGTTGAGGCGGAGGACCAGACAGCTGACCAAGTGGTACGGAAAGTCGGTAGGGGAAAGCGGGGTTTACACAACAGTTAAAAAGCAGGTAAAGGCAGCAGAGACGACGATGTGGGCACAGAGAATGGAAGCGAAAAAACCCCTGGAGACTTATAGGGCAGAGAAAGGGAAAATTAAGAAGGAGGGATTTTATGGCAATACGAGAGGCAGTGCGTCGCTCTTCGAGGCACGGGCAGGGTCCTGAGAACCCGGGCATACACGGGTAGCTACAGGCAGCAGGATGAAACGTGTGCATGCTGCGGCAGTGATCGGGAAACTATAGACCATATTGTCAGGAGCTGCACAGAGATACGGCCACCGCGGGGTGAGGGGGAAACGGCGCTGGCGGAGGCTTTGGGGGTTGGGGAGAGGGGGTACCTCAACTTCAAGGCCATAGAGGTGACGAAGAGGCGACTGGAGTTGTGGTGGAGGAAAAGTAGGGAAGAGATGGGTACGCAGGCGGAGTAATCATACGGATGAGAAGTTAGAACAGCGAGGGGAAAAAAAATGGGGGTGGGGCGATGAGTTTAAAACAGAAAAGAGAGAGAGATGGGAGGGAGGAAGCAAATCTATAGGTTAGCTGGGAGTAGGGCAAGTAAACGTAATAAAACAGGCAAGTCGGGGTCTGACAACCGACGCCCCGATTCAAAGGGAAAGCCACTAATCATCATCATCATCATCAGTTCGTGTCCGGCTGTTCGCACGCGCGCGTGTTGGTGCTGCCGCTCTGACATTTTTACTGCGTTGTGTATTGCTTACGAAGTGCTGCCAGCAAAATACGCCGTGATTTGTGTATCTGCGTGTGGACCTACTCGGTGCTTTGTCGTTCTGTGGGACATGTGTTTAAATGCGAAGCAGTGAATCGGTCGCCGCGGTCCGGCCAGCGAGACCATGGTGTACTGTTGCGTACCACACTGTAAGTCACAGTGAAGTAGGACCCCAAGCGTTTCCTTTCATCAGTTCCCGATTGATGCAGAACTGGTCGCTAAGTGGCTGAAAAAAATTTCGAGGCAAAACTTGGTTGTCAACGATAAGTCGGCGTCAACTGTCATTTGTAGCCGGCATTGTGCCCGGGTGCCGGATAAGGAAACTTCTACCTGGTGCTTTATTGATAAAGCTGTCGTGCACCTTCCCCGCACAAATGTACTGGAAGTACTGATAATCCTCATCCATCCACATCTCGAAAACTCTCCGCTGCTTTGTTGTCCGGAAGGCGTCGAGAACAGCCACGTGGCTGGCTTGATTTCTCAGAAATTTGCCAGAATACTTGTGATCAACTACGCCCAGAAGGTGACGGACAAGAACGAGAGGCCAACAAGTTATGTGCATACGACATCCAGGAAACACTTTAGGCTTTGAATTTGGGTCCCAGGTGGGAGTGATTTTAGCAAAAAGGGTTGCAAGTGACATTAAAGTTCTTAATTAATGAAAAATTATTGAAAGAAGTGCTCAGTTTGTATTTTTTGAAGCTTTCCTTACTTACAATGCACGCATCAAACCATTTCATAACGTCTTGTTTAGTGATACGAACAAGATAAACGAGCTGTATGAAACATCCTGTGACATAGCATTTCAAGTATAGAGCTTTTCGAGTAATAGTATTCAGTCACATTGTACATATTCAGGCGGGCGCAGCCTAACGCTTGTCGCTGAGCATGAGGTCGCGGGTTCGATTCCCGGCCGCGGCGGCCGCTTTTCTGATGGAGGCGAAAAGCAAAAACGCCCGTGTGTACGAGATTTCGGCGCACGTTAAAGATCCCCAGGTGGTCAAAATTAATCCGGAGCCCTCCACTACGGCGCGCCTCATCGCCTGCGTTGCGTCGGCGCGTTAAACCCTACAATCAATCAATCAACCTAACGCTTGTCATGCAGTTTGTGTTTTCGTTGTAAATAAAACTTTTCCCTAATGTGCAGCACCATCTCTTAATTGTTTGTAATGCCGCTGTTGCGTAAACAAAAATGCCAGCACTTAGGTTTAAGAGAAATGACGGTAATCCAAGTATGGCGGTTTGTTCCGTGCAAACGCCGAATGTTCCACGTACACTTATTTGCTGACTCAGAGCCATTCGCAGGCAAAACGATGACTGCGCAGTGGTTTAATAATTTTTTGATTGTAGGGTTTAACGCGCCCTCGCAAAGCAGGCGATGAGGCGCGCCTTAGTGGACTGCTCCGGAATAATTTTTATCACCCGGGGATCTCTAACGTGCGCCGAAATCCCGTACAAATGGGCGTTTTTGCTTTTCGCCTCCATCGAAAAGTGGCCGCTGCGGCCGGTAATCGAAACCACGTCCACGTGCTCAGCAGCGGAATGCCTTAGCCACTGAGCCCCCGCGGTGGGTTGCAGTGGTTGAATAGAAATAAACGCAAAAAGTGTTAGTTTTAGTACATGACAGTTAAAATAGTCCGAGCATGCACCGCCGAAGAGGGGCCAAGAGTGCGCTCGTATTCGGCTATCGCAAACGGCAGCGGCGGACGCAGCAGGTAGCAGCGGAGCGGCTAGAAGCAGTACGGTCGGAGCGTCACCACTGGGGTACGGCAGGAGGCGGAAACAGCTGCATTGCGAAGGCCGTAAGGAAACGTACGCGCGCCTCTCCAGTCCGGCCGTGATCCTGCGGAGGAGGAAGAAGTGCGGGGTAATGTGCCGGTGCGTGACTAGAGCGCCCCGGAAGCTGGGGGTGCTGTGGGTACAGCCAAAATAATTAACTGCTGCGGTGACAAGAGCTCGAGCTATACGGTGGGGGCGCCAACGCTCAGGGGCCCCCAAGCGCGTTGGTGCGTCGTACTGCGCATGCCCAGAACCCAAGCCGTCCTTGGGGTTTTGGGTTTGCGTCTAGCGCGTACGCTATTTTGCTGAAATAGCGGGTGCCCCAAAGCTGGAGTTAGCTTTCTTGCATCGCTCTCGCAGCCAGCGAGACTGCGCGTGACCATGGCTGAAGCGAAACCTGCGGGTCGTTTCTCAACTCACCAGATCAACTACGGCGATCGCTGAGCTGAATTTGTAGATTCCGCGCGTTGTTCGCTATAAATGGACAAAGCAGCTAATCGCAAAGCATTTTCTGCCTTCAGAAGCAGTCCTCGCACACGCCGCCCGCGCCTGCAAGCTCGGCACACTCAGGGGGTCGAACCGGCGCAGACCACGGTAGCAACCGTTTTTCGCTGCTCTTCCGAATCAATCTGATCGCTAAAAAGAAGCTCTACATGCGGGTAAGCAGGTGTTAGTGGGATGAAAAATTGTGCTAGGGTTTGTTGTCAGGGCATACTTTAAAAGCGACGATCAGATATCTGCCACGATGCAGAGCGTACGCTGACCGGCCGCGGAAGTTCGGCGATCCGACCGATCGCCAGGGCGCGCGGTGCGCCGAGCGGCCGAGAGATGGCGCTACCTATTAGGAAGCATCTAAACAGGCTATGCAGATGTCGTGGTCACCCATCGCTCGAACGGCAGGTATAGCTGAAATAAGGTTCCACATGCGAGAAAGGGGATGGTAGTGTGGTGAAAAGTTGTATTACGTACTGCCATTCGCAGTTGCGCGGATTGCGGCGATCAAAAAATTACGCCCACCTCCCCTCGCGGGAACCCTGGTGTGATGCGACGCTGAAGGGGGTTCTATTGTGCGTTTCCGTTGGGTCGATTACTCGAATTGCGTTAACAATCGTCGGTAATGCGAGAGCGAGAGCGAGAGAGAGAGCGCAGCGTAGCGCAGACGACCGTAGACTGAGAGACCGGCCGGAGCGCGCCACTCCGCTTAAATGCGCAGCGCGCCCGAAGCAGAGGAGACCGCGAAGAGAGAGGGCGCTGCACATGCCCACAGTGCACTTGTGCAGCGCGCAGCGCCGCCCACCGGCGGAGTGAGGAGCGCGCCGCACTGCGCGCGCCACAGATGTTGGGGGAGAGGGGCGCTATACCGGCGAGTGGAGATGGGGTGAGCGGAGGAGAGACGCAGCTGTGCGGACGCGGACGACGACGACGCAGGAAGGACAGGGCCGCCGGCAAGAGATGCTCCTCTCAGCGTCGCATCTAATATCCGCCACGATTCTAAGCCTAAACTTCCCATCACCTGAGCCGACCGGAGCAACGCAAGCCGGTTGCGGGCTGCGGGGGGCGCCCCTCTTCTAAAACTTGCCGCGCGCGAGCGCCTTGCATTTTGGTTCCCCTAACTTCTACGGGGCCCCCAACGCCTGCTTCCCCCATTCTAAAACTCTCTATTGGCTTCAGTTCCCGTGTGGGCCGGGGTCCACAGCAGAGCCACGGGGTGGGACGGTATTCTGCGGGAGAGGATTTTGAGGGCGATTGGAGATAGTAGCCCTGCAGAGAAATCGCGAATTGACGATTGAGAGTCCGAGAGGACAACTATGGGTGTGGGAGACTGTACTAGGGCGAGGGCGACAGCCGCCTCCTCCGCAGCTTTGCTGATGTTGTATGTATAGTGAGTGCGTCCAAGGGAGGGCTGTAGAGCGATGAAATGACTGTTGTGGCGAAAGCCGGCTTATCGTGGTAGCTAGCTGCGTCGACGTATAAATGATGCTGGGAGAGAGGGAATGTGCGCTGCAGATGTCTTGCCCTGGCCAGTCAGCGGTTGGCGTGGTGGTGGGGGTGCATATTGCGAGGCAGTGGGCGTGCTTGCAAGAGTTGGCATAGCATAGTGGGAATAAGGGAGGCCATAGGTGAGGGGAAGGGGGAGGTCAGGCGGGCAGCTGCGAGAAGGGCGCGAACGGGATGCGTGCGCGATCGTTTGCAGATGTGTGGTCGTGCTGCAGACAGTTGTGCTTGTTCACCCAGCACCAAAAAAGTGCTTCCTGCCCCCTAGTTTTACGCTATTCGGTAAAAGTTTCAGCTGTGTATATTTCCCTGGTACCTACATTGACTTCGCTGACTTTTCCCGCCTTCAAGTGGCCTTACATTTTCCTACCGGTCAGCGAAGCATTGCATGTGTGCTTGTGCAGCGCTTGTGTGGAGCGACCGCGACTTGGAGCTTGAAACAGTGTACAAACTAACAAAGTAAAGAAAGACACATCTTTCCATTCACTAACGTGTTGTGGCTTACTTTCAACTGAGCGAATAAATTGCGACGACCCGTCGGCAGCCTTCGGACTAAACGCTGGGCCGGCTGGCTCTGTCGGAAGATCGCTGAGCCGTGCAGTAGCGGAGTCAAGCCAAGTCATTTCCTCCTGGCGTCACACGAAAACGCAACAGAAAATGGGCGAGCATGCAGATGGGAGAACAGCATTTTCGCATTGGTTTTTCTACTAAATAAATTTGCGTAAATGCACTCAGAGTAGTCGAAACATGGCCTATGGAGTCCGCACTACAATTGGCGCTAGTAATCCCACAATGTTTACGAATCACTTCAGTGTCCCTTTAACAGATTGCTCTTGGTTGCTCTGTTTGCGCTGGAATCCCCGACCGTTTCACTGCCAAGCAACAAGCTTGTTCATCTTATTCCGGGACATAGTTCCTTAGCTGAGCGTTTTCGAGGTTAACCCTTGCACTTTCCACGGAAGTGGGCCTAAGGACGGTTTGGTATGTTTTATGGGGCCCGCGCATTTCCTCCTCCTCCTGACGCTAAGGCGCGGGGTGGCGGTTTCTATAGTCATTGACAGCTTAACGCTTCAGTGGCATTTCTCACATCAAAGGCAAGTTGTGCTCATCTGCAGCCAATGGCGTCTCGCCGTTAGTGTGACGTCACTGACGAAACATTTGGAAGGAGAACTACAGTGGAACCCCGCTGGTACGTCCCTCGGATATACGAAGACCCGCTTCTTACGACGGATCACCGTGATCCCGGTAAACTCCCCATAGAAACAAGGCATTAAAGGAGCCATGAAGACCAAACAAGTTTCGTTCATTCGAAAGGTTGCCTTGTTAGAATCATACTAACACCAATTTTAAAGTACTTTTCGCTCAAATAAGCTATATAATTCGTAAAAAAGGGAATGGCAGTGCTATCCAGCTCTTTTCCCGCAACAGAACCTTTGAAGTCATATGAGCCCAGCTGTGCGATTGGCTGAAGCCGGCAAAAGCAAACGTAATTTAGGCAGCTTGCCGAACGAGCTATTTGTTCCTAAAGCCAATGCATATCCAATTTACAGCAGTAAGAATTGTGCGGTTAACAACAAAAGTTACGAAAATACACGTAAACAAAGAAGTAATGATAGGCACTGCTGTTGGTAGTGGGCACACTATACTTGTTTTAGCTTCACTGCAGTTCCACGCCTTGGAGTTGTCTTATACGACCCTGGCCGATTGGCGTAAGCGACGTTGCCTTACGTGACCTTGTCTGTCAAGCATACTCCATGTTTCACGAAGCCATTACTTTCTACCATAACAAAACAAGCCAGGTGTAAATACTGTCAAAAACAAAGCAACGGCGGACTGCTGACTATGCTAGCGCCATCTGGCAGGTTTGACGGCAAGCAAGGCTGCAGAGCCTAATGGCGCATAGAAGTTTGTATACGCGGCGGTATGAGTTCACTGTAGACGTCACCAAAGCAGACGATCTGGCGGGGGAATCAAAATTTTAACCTGAATTGAATAATTTCTCTGTGAATACGGCATCATTACGACAGGACTTCACCTGTTTTTGATACATTGTAAAAAGTGCTCATGAGCACTGCTTTGCATATGGTGTTTGTTTGTAAGTGCCCGTTGCTAATCAAAGCGGCATAAAAGAAACTGATTGCGTGCACTGCGCTTAGATTGCCTTGTATTGTGTCTGCAGTGTTGTAATTTCTCAGAAGTGGAAGCTACTAAACTTGTTTAAAATAGCTCCATGTATTTCGGATTTTCGAGGACTAAACCAATAGTCTATCTGGCCATTGCCTTTCAGCAGAAGTTCTGTTGGCCTTCATCAGTAATAAAAATTTGTTAATTGCAGTTTTGTTTCATATTGATAAAATGGTTGCAGCGCAGAAACGACGACGGACGAGTAAGGAACAGACGGGACGAGCGCTAACTTTCAACTACTTTATCTGAGAAAACACATGAAATATACACCGGTCAGGAATGAAAAAACCCATAGGCAAGTAATCGCTAAAAGTGCACACGCAAGTACACAAAACACACGTGGCACTAGGTAATCATCGCCGACATGAAAAGTCAGGAAGGCTTTATGCAGGAAGTCAGAGCCACTGAAGGCGCACTTACACAGTGTTCCCTCAGCCTGGCTATCTCGGCAGCTTCGATAATCTCCCGAACCGTCTTGTCTTTGTGCCTGGCCAAAGACAAGATCCGCATTTGGCCAGGCACAAAGACAAGACGGTTCGGGAGATTATCGAAGCTGCCGAGATAGCCAGGCTGAGGGAACACTGTGTAAGTGCGCCTTCAGTGGCTCTGACGCATAAAGAATTGGCCTTCCTGCGTGACTTTTCATGTCGGCGATGATTACCTAGTGCCACGTGTGTTTTGTGTACTTGCGTGTGTGCACTTTTAGCGATTACTTGCCTATGGGTTTTTTCATTCCTGACCGGTGTATATTTACATGTGTTTTCTCAGATAAAGTAGTTGAAAGTTAGCGCTCGTCCCGTCGTGTTCCTTACTCGTCCGTCGTCGTTTCTGCGCTGCAACCATTTTAACTATGTACCAACAAGGCCAACTGGTTATCAATGACTTCATATTGATGGCTGTGGTTGAATGCTTACATTCTGGTGCTCCTGCACTGAATACTTTACGGAGTTTTACAAAAGTGTTTACACTCAAGTTCAAAGGGTTGACAATGTATAGTGGCAGGTGCTCAGATTGCCATAGTCTTAGCCATGATAAACCACGATTATTTTCCAGGGTGGGGCAAATGTTTGAGAGACTTCCCCTAGCGCTTTAGTTCATTTTTATTCAACACTTCTTCCCCACTTTCAGAAATGGCTTAAGAAATGGTGACAAGAGTGGGATAGGCTTCACAGAGTGGCTGAAGGTTGTTCAGGTTGAAGAGCTGTTGTAATAATAGCAAACACTTCTGTAACAGGTAGAAAGGGTTTACTTCATCACTTAAGAATACCATGTCACTGATTTCCAAGCCTGTACTCTTGGGTCTGGTCATACAGCTGCGGAAATAATAGAAAACAACAATGCAGCATATTAAGATGGTTTAACTTCAAGCATATGAAGTGTCGTCTTGCTGCTTTTCAACAACACTCTGTTGTTCGCGGATGTAAAAATTGAAAACGTTTGCTTAGCAGGTCGCAACATTTAGATGTTACGCCTTTAAGGTGCTTGCTATGTCACTCCTTCCAAAGGGTGGGTTGTTGTTTCTGGCTAAGAAGCTACGCAAGAATGAAAGGCTCTAATGAAATCCGTCAAAATGAATTCAGGCTTTCATGCTCTTAAGTGTCTACTTCTCATGCACACAATGTTTCTTCTGGCCGTGAAGCTCCGGTGAGAGTTGAAGACATTGGTGTAATACGTTAAAATGAATCCCGGTCTTCATGCTGTTCAGTTGCTGCTTCTCATGCACACACTTTTGATTTTGGCCAAGAAACAGTGGTGAAAGTTGAAAACTACCGCGGACTCTTACAGAGTAGCTTCTTACTTTATTTCTGCCCATATGCGTACAGCGAAACCCGCCGTAAGGCCTGGTGTGCTCGCAAAGTGCTCACTTTCAGGACTGGCAAATGAGATAGAAATTTTATTACACAATAATGTGAGTGGACCACCTCTTTCCTATCACATGCAGATGATTTTGCTAACTCGAACATGCGTAGCCCACTGATACTGCAGTTTATTATTTCAAGGGGCACTAAACGCTAAAGTATTTGTTTTAATTGAAAGATCATACGTTTCATAGATCTCTCAGATTTGATTTTATTACTAACAATGATTTCTTTGCAGGAAACTGAACCTGACGTTTCCGTCTTGCATTTCCCGTCGATTTTTTCAATATTATTGCACTCAGTTTTGTTTTGCCCCTTTCTGTTGCATGTATGCACCAGTGGTGAACAGGTACAGTAGGCTCTGATGTTGACCCTGATATACATTTTTTGGCTGTGCTAGTATGCAAGGCGAAATGTTTAAAAAAAACTGAAAAAACGCTACCCGCTTCGACTGACGCATCCTGTTTTATGTTTCGTAGCTGAGCTTTCCATCCTTAAAACAAAGCGCACGAGTAAGTTCCCACGTACATAATTTACGTTTTTATGTGGCCGTTTCAAAGTTAGCTTAAGAAAAAGGTTTCGGCAAGCTCTACCAATCCTGTGATCCACCATTCAAAACTTCTTATGTCACAAAATGTAGCGTGGGAAAGTGTATGGGGCAGCGATACCTGTTTTCATGCTTTTTGCTTTTTCTGTAATGATACGACTCTGCTGCTGGTGTGAGTGATATGTTTGGATTTACGACACTCTGCTACTACGTATGCAGGCCAACTTGCTTTTACACTTCAGTACACTTTTATGGCATTGTGCTTTCGACTATCAGAGTCAAAACCACTGGCATTGCTGCTACTGGTGGAATGGTTAGATGTGCAGATAATACAATCGTTTCTTCAACTAGTGGTATGGTTATCTTTCTGTGGTGCTCAAACGTATCAAAGTACTCTGTTGCTATTTCCTCAGACACTGCTTGCCGTGCTATTGTTTAAGTCCTAGATCAACAACATTTGAGAGCAGACAGGGATGGTGTCACCAAGGTGCGATTCCGCCAAACAAAATTTCGGTAGCCTTTAAAAAGGCTGTTTAATCATGGTGATGGTGGAGATGGTCGAGTGCTGATGGTGGCAAACACCAGAGATGTTGTCGACCCGCTGCAGTAAAAGGATGCCGGGTCAACCCCAGCCAGGGTGGCTGCTTTTCAGATGAAGGCGAAAAGCGAAAAAGTCCGTGTGTTAAGATTTCGGTGCAACTTAGAAATTCCCACTTGGTCAAAATAAACCAGGGCTCTCCACTACAGCGGGCCTCATAACCCAGGTGTAGCTTCGGCGTGTTAAACTCCACAAACCAGACTTCATCGGAGGCGATTGTGCATTGGAATTGCTGTCGTCATCGCCTTCAAAGCTCATCAAAAGGCCAAGCACCTGAAATGTCGCTGTCAGAAGCAGTGGTATTGTCGGAAGTGGTTTCATCGTCTTCCTAAGGCGTGATGACGATTAGATCAATGTGGTCACAACTGCGCGTAACTTGTTGAACCTTTGCCTGGAGTGTTTGCACATGCCGTGCAGCCTCCCGCCAATGTTTGGTTGTGACTGCAGCAACCTCATTCTTCAGCAGCTGTTAGACATGCGTGATGTTGAACTACGTGTGGGCTGGAGCCACAGAGGACATCACTTGCGTCCAGATCAGTTCAATAGGACTGAACTCACAGTGGTTAGGCGGCAGCCTTACCTCGATAAAGCCTGCCTTCTGTGCAGCCGTGTCGACTCAGTAGCTGATGACACGTGGCTTCACACGAGCAACTATCTCCAGCAGCTGCTTCTTGGTCAGCCCAGCACCGTACTGGATGCCTTTGCTGTTCAACAACTCTGTGATCGTTCCCTTGAGCGAATTCTTCATTGGCACTGCCTCGTTCCGCCGTGAGTGGGAGGAGGCAATGTCCATCACTATGACGCTACCACTTGGGAGCCTCTGCAGCTCACCGTCAAACCAGCCCTCGAAATGGGGCCATCCACTTTTCCGTCGTCGTCTCCCGTGTTTCTACCACGAAACACGGCGAGACATCCATCAATGAGGCCATCTTTGCTGCCTATCTGGGTTACAATGACCCGCTACCTTTACCTTAAGGCTGCTTTAGTCCTGTCATCGGGCCGCGCATGAAGGCGCCTGCACTGGACTTCACAGTGGTGTCAGCCCACACAGTCGAGGTCATGTGTCCTGCCATCATCCAGGTCTGATAGAAGTAGAGAATCTGCCAATTTTTCTCTCGGTACCACCGAATGGCACGCAGGTACTCGTGCCGCCATGTGAGGATGTCTTCCCGATCAAGCAGCAGAGTTCCGGATTATTTTCATCCACTTGAACCCGATCTCTCGAAGTAAACGACGAACAGTCCACGGCTTCAGCGAAGAATCACCTGTATGCTCCGAGAACTCCTTTGTGATCTTTGCCACCCTCGGTATTTCGTTGCGGTGAAAAAATTCGTGCACGCAAGGCCTCAGTGCGTTCAACGTGAAGCTGTCATACAAGGCACTGCGTTGCTTCTTCTCGGAATTCCGCGGGCGTTTGCAAGACGGCGTGCGAGACGGCGTTGACAACACTCGACCAGTGGCAATTGCCTCCTTCGTCCGCGAGCCAATTCCGAGCATATAGGCTACAAAAGCGGCAGTATCTTCCATGGTGTATTTCGGCTCCCTGGCCCGTCAGAACTCGTAGCAGTGAAAGATCAGTTTCCGAACACTGCTGTTGAGCACATTGCAGCTCTTGCTCCTGCTTAGGGTCCTCGGTGTAGCGGTTGAAGCTCCACCAGACCAACGAGGCAAGAAATAATCGCATGCCGAAAGAATCGCATGCCGTCTGCCATGATAGGTTGTTGGTATTGTAAACGCCGAGGTACTTATATGAAGAGACATGCTGGAGGGGGACTGCGTTAATTCTGTAGGTACAAGCGGGAGAAATAGATCGCCGGGTTATTTGCTGCATCACTTAGATTTGTTAGAGTTGAATGTCATAAGCCATTTATTGCACCAGGTTGAGACAGTCTCAGGTCTGCCTGTAGGAGTTGGTTATCTGATTCGTTGGTTATTTCGCGGTAAAGGACACAATCGTCTGCAAATAGCCTTATAGAGGAGTTAATACTGTCGGGGAGATCATTAATATATACAGGGTGTCCCAGCTATCATGCACCAAGATTTAAAAAAAGAGTAAAGCCGTAACTCGAAGAAAACCTAGTGCATAATGTTTGCAGTACTGTGAAGAAGCGGGAGTAATTTTTTTCGTTAATGAGACTTAATTAACTAATTGAATTAATTATCTAACTCGAGAAATACTGTCCTAATCACTAAAGTGTCAATGAGGCACTTGTAGGTAACCACGAGGGGCATCTAACTGCGGTATTTTCAGCGATGAACTAATTGCGTACACATTCATTCTGACTGATAAAGGAAACCCGCGAAATATGAAAAATACCACGTGACGGAGCCTCCGCGCGCACCGTAAAGCAACGCCCTCAAACAGGCTGCCTCTGAGTTAGCCAGAATGAAATAGACAAAGAAGAAAGAAAGAAATCGCGACCGAGTTTGTTCCTTATCTGCACACACGTCCCCGCGAATCTTGCTGCTGCGGCTCCTTTCATGCATCTATTATCAAGGTGATGCGCTGTCTCTTCTGGCGGTAACACGCGAAGCAGTTTGCTTTCAATCAGCTTTGTTTGGGGACGCTGCTTTACAATGCGCGCGTAAGCGTCGTCACGTGGTATTTTTCATATTTCGCGGGTTTTCTTTGTCAGTCAGAATAAATGAGTACGCAATTAGTTCGTCGCTGAAAATAGCGCAGTTAGATGCCCCTAGTGTTTACCTACAAGTGCCTCATTGACACTTTAGTGATTAGGACAGTATTTCTCGAGTTAGATAATTAATTAAAATTAATTAATAAGTCTCATTAACGAAAAAATTACTCTCCTTCTTCTTCACATACTACAAAACATATGCACTAGGTTTTCTTCGAGTTACGTTATTTCTCTTTTTTTAAATCTTGGTGCATGATAGTTGGGACACCCTGTATAAGGAAAAGTAAAGGGCCTAAAACGGAACCTTGCGGTACGCCAGATGTTACTTTAGAAAGAGGCGAGTTATAGTCATTAGTTGTTACAAACTGAGTGCGATCACTCAGAAAGCATTCAATCCATTTAAAAATGTTTCAATGTTTAAGGCACTAATTTTCAGGAGGAGTAATTGGTGAGGTACTGTATCGAAAGCCTTTTGAAAGTCAAGAAAAATGCAATGCACAAGTGAGCCGCGATGTAAAGCTGATGCTATGTCATTAGTAAAATAAAGAAGTTGGGTTTCGCATGAGTAACTTTTTCGGAATCCGTGCTGGTAGGGAGCAAAAAAGGAGTTTGATTCTAGGAAGGAGACAAGGTTGGAGTAAATTATATGTTCTAACATTTTACAAGGAACACTGGTTAGGGAAATTGGTCTGTAATTGAGAGGAGACTGTGTGTTACCAGACTTGTGCAGAGGGACCACCTTCCCCACTTTCCAGTCAAGCGGCAAAGTGGAGCTCTGAATAGATTGCGAAAAGATTAGGGACAAATAAATTGATGAATACAGTGCAGTATTTTTTAGAAATTTCGAGTTGATTTCATCTACGCCACAAGAAGAGGATAACTTAAGGTTGTGAATTAAATGTTGCACTCCAACGGCATCAACGGTCACAGGATACATAGGTAAAAAATCACGACTAGGCATTTGTGGCAACGCAGATGCAGAACAATTCGAAAAAGAAGTAACAAAAAAAAATTCCCCCGCATTTCCCCGAGGGGGAGAATGTGAAAGTGCGAATGCACGGTTGTCGGCCCGCTTGCGGCGCTTGCGCTCGGCCCCCGCAGCCCACCGCCTCACCGCCTTCTCTTCCATCTCTTCCATCGGGTTTGTAGTATCACGTGTACACCACGCAGTTATCAAGCCGCTATAACGCCGCTGAGTCGCCAACGCACGCCGCTGACGACTAGTTTGAATGCGTTAAAGATATAAGGTGCGTCACTAACACTGATATCAGCGTCGCGTCCGTGGCGTGGTCGGTAGAGCGTCGCGCTGCGGCCGCAAAGTCCTCGGATCGAAACCTGGTGCCGGATGCTGTTTCTTTTTTAAATATAGAGGAGCACTGCGGACGCCGCCGCCGCCGCCGCCGCCGCGCCGCCGCCGGCGGTGGATGGTTTGGGGTCGCTTATAAAGTGTATTCGCACTTAAAAAATCATTTAATGCAATGCAACAGTCTTCACAGCGAACTGGCTGCCCGTCTGAGTTCGTAAGCGAAATGTTTCTCTTTTCACTAGGTTTAACAGTTTTCCAAAACTTAGAAGGGTTGGTTGCAAGAATTGAGGTAAGGGTATTATTAATGAAAACGCGCTTGGCTTCCTTGATAGCTGCTCTGTAATCGGAAAGGACGGATTTGTCTTTGCCTGACGGAACAACCGTTTCTTTTTATTCCGCATTTTTTTTAAATCAGTTGAGAACCAAGGGGACCGTTGTCGACCCTTGATAACTTAAGTGGGTATGTATCGCGTGATTAAATATTCAACTTTCGTTCTGAACAAGTTCCAGTTTTCTTGAACAGTGCGATCAAAGAAGCCATGAGCAAAGCTCTCAAAATGCGATTCGAGTTCCCCGTTGATTGAGTCATAATCGCCGCGTGAGTAGTCTCTTATTGTTTTCCGATTGTTTGACCGATGCCCTAAAGAACCTGTAAGATTGAAGTGCACGAAACAGTGGTCACTTATGCCTGGGATATATGAAATAGAATGCACGAGGTCTGGTACAGTGGTGAGAATGAGATCAAGAACATTTGATGAAGTAGGGCCCATTCTTGTTGGCTGCGTTACGAGTTGGGTGAGGTTAAAGTCTTCGCACAGTTCCACAAAATGTAAACTGTCGGCTGAAGTTGTGCTTGACGAAGAACAAGGAAGTGACCAGTTTATTTTCAGGTAGTTAAAATCGCCTAGGAGCAGAACAGGTGTATGCGGGTACCTTTTGACAATATCATTCAAAACATCCTGCAGCTGCTTGCAAAACACTGGTGTCGCACTCGGAGGGCGGTAACAGCCACAAATTATGACATTTTGATGGTTGACATGGACGGAAACACAAAGAAATTCTATAGGTGATGTTATTACTACCGGGCTAGAAACTATATAATCAGCTACGGCTATAAGCACACCACCTCCTGACGATTCGTCTCGATCACATCTGAAAATGGTATAATTATTTTCACAATCGAACAGCTCTACACTTGCAATGTTAGGGTAAGCCAGGTTTCCGTTAACACTACAACATCAGCGGCGCAGTCATCAAAAATTGAAGATAATGCATCGCGTTTGTTAAGAACACTTCGTACGTTAGAATATAAAAATGAGTAGTTACGATAAGTGGCCGAGGGGTGCACTTTGTTAGGATAAAAGCGTATCTCCGTCGGCATGCGTAGCGGAGGACGAAGCCTCTGATAGGTTCAGCGCATGCGTATGCAGCTCAGAAACGCTGTCTGTCACCGGAGAGTACACAAAGCACTTTTTGTTGATGTACAGCTTATTGTACTTGACGCATACTTCTCGCCACTCGCCTTGCCGAATTCAAAAAGCTTTTTGCGCACGCTTCTTGTGGCGCGGCTGAAATCCTCACTGATTGATGCATTAGACTCGCGAAAACTACTTCTAGACTGCAGAATGCTTTCTCGGAACTTGAAAGAAGCAAATTTTAAGATCACTGGTCGAGATTTGTCAGCTACAAATCTGCCTAGCCTGTGAGCGCGGGATATGCGGTCGTCGCTACTTCCCAAGTTTAGCTGCAGAACTTCATTGAGGATCTGGCAAACTTTTTCTTCTGATTGCGCCCACGTTTCCGATGCGCAGTCTTCAATTCCATAGAAAATCAAGTTTTCTCTGCGAGAACGATCTTCAAATTCGTCAAGACGCTTGTTGACCGAAAGTACCTCTGCTACCTGTTGACGATTCGGCTCACTGTCTGAGACCCGGACACATTCCTCAACGGCGCATAATCGGTTGTCTAATTCTGCCACTTTTTGTTCAAGAGACACTTGCGCCTCTCTAACTTCGTTAATGGATTCCATAAGTTCATCGTGTTTTGCGTCTATCTTAGAGTGCAGCCCCTTAATCAACGAAATTAACTCGTTGTATTGCTTCCCCGTATCTTCTTTTGGCGGGCCCGGGTTTTCCTCAACATCACCGGACATAACCAGAAGCCTAACGACATGAACGCACTCGCAAATGGACATAAGCAAAACTTGTGGGCATGGAAGCATGAGCAAACAAACATTGTTTGTTTTTTTAGCATAGAGGGAAACCGGTGAACTAACCTGCACAATATAACAGAAGGGTGTTATATTGTGCAGGTTAGTAACACGCATGTTACCTACATCTGTAATAACGCTAACCGAACGCTCGGATACTTGCGCCGCAACTTTTCTCGCGCTCCGCTGTCCCTTAAAATTCTACTATACCGATCACTAATTCGCCCAAAGCTCGAGTACGCGTCCGCTATATGGGATCCCGCGCAGCACAATCTAATCAACGCGTTAGAATCTGTTCAGAACCGCTCAACTCGGTTCATTTGTTCTAATTATTCCCGTACTGCTAGCATATCAGAAATGAAATCTAACCTTGACCAACCCAATTTAACTGTCCGGAGGAAACTGGCGCGACTTCATTTTTTTCATACGATATTTTTTCACCACCCATCAATGAAGCGAGACCTGATTTCACAACCATCGTACCACTCATCACGCATTGATCACCAGCGTAAGGTCGCCATTCTATTTTGCCGCACGAAATTCTTTTCAGCAGGCTTATTACCGAAAACGTGTGCCGATTGGAACCACCTTCCCTCTTCCGTTGTAACAATAACAGACCCTTTGTTGTTTAAGACTGCAGTTTCTCAGCAATTTTTGTAACTCTATGCGCTTTCCATTATCTATCTTTGTCTTTTATATGCTTGAATTCTTACTACAAACGCATTCTTTTTTTTCAGTTGATTTATGTTGCCTTCGTAATTTGCGCTTCTGATATTTGTTTCTTTTCTTTGTTTTTTTCCTTGTTTTTTATTCCTTTGTGTGGTATGAAATGTTGTACCCACCCCCTCTGTAATGCCCTAAGGGCCCTGAGGGTACTCTAATAAATAATAAATAAATAAATAAGCACGTGGGGATCCATCACGGAAGAAAAGCCACACAACGCACTCAGAGAGCCGATGAGGGGACGCGTGGTGCAAGTGGTGTTGGCGGCACACTGTGCGTACGCGAATACATCAATACCTGACGTAGGAACTAATGCGCGCGTAACTACCTGGCACATTTTAAAGCAAAATTGCTAAAAACATTTCGCTATGAAGCGATGTCAACTAAAAAAATGAAAACAATTACATACAATCTCCCTAAAGCTAATTTTTTAGCAGGTTCGCATTTTTGTTGTTACCACACCACGCTTTTATGATTTTCTTAACTTTCTTTTGAATACCTCTAACTAAGTAGTTCTTCATGCCATAAAAATATTTCGATATTGATATAATTTTCTTGTTTGTAGCGATCATTTACATGCAAAGTAACATTATCATTACGGAACTACATTTTGAATCGCGGAAGTCCCCTAAGGCGACCGCATCTCGCCCGTGGGTGGAGCTTCTCCTGCAGAGTTAGCCCGTCAACAACTATAGTAATGTCACTCTCGCGTTTGAAACTTCAATTTTAGCGCCCTTGCTCTCGCTTTGCTTAGTGTCCCGCTCAGTCTTTGCCCTAAATCATTTCTTGATTTACACATTCCCTGGCCCCGGACAACTCTGCGTTTTTCGAGAGGCCTGAATACCCCTCCCCCTGCGCTTCGGAGGTAAAGGGTACTCAGGCGACTCAGGTGTCGACTCCTCCATCTCGTCACTAAATGCAGTTTGTAATAGGGGGATTGGCGATGGATCTTTTGCCCCAAAAGGTTTTGGAGATTTTTCTGTTTGCTACCGGCTGCAGCGAGGCTGCGATGAGATGGGCCTGAATATTGTGGCGCGGCCACTTGTTACCGTTTGCGCCCTGAGTTTCGTCATTTCTGTTTTAAGGGCCTGATTTTAGCTAAGCACCACATCCAGCATCTTTTTGATTTTAGTAATTTCTGATTTAGTAATTCCTACCTCTCCCGAGATAGCTTTGCTGTTGTCTTCCCCGTTGGTCAGCAGAGCTGCGTTGTGGGAGACAGCGCTGGCCCAGCTAACCTTGCTCTGTTGGTTTCCACACGGACAAATTTCCGTGAATTTGTTTCATTGGCGGTTTCAAATTTGTCAGTTAAATCATGCAGGGCAACAATCTCTTCTATTTAGCTGTCAAGCGTCTTTAGAATATTATGTATTTCAATAATACTTTTCCGCAGGAAAACCAGCTCACCGATTTCTGGTTTGTCCGCATTCATCTCTATAATTTGATGTCATCGATCAGTGCGGTGACGTCCTTTCGGATAAGGCTTAGTCTTGGGCAAAGGGCTTCCAGGTCTATTCTCGACGTCGGTAATGTCTCCGAGGTCGTCTAGGAGAATCACGGTCGAAGGAAGGCCGAAACCGTTGTCATTTTCTTGCGCTAGGGTCTGCGAGGCGCGTGCGCCAAGTATCGGTAAAGTTTTTGAGAGTGTTGGATGAGATAGTATCAGGTAGTCACTTTGTCGAGCACTCAATTCATCTTTGGCTGTTTCTAACGTCCGCCTTTGGTCGATAGTCAATAGAAGCAGTCTATTTAAACCGTTTCAGTCACTCACGTCATCGTTATTTGGCAGTTCGCCTTAGTTCTAAACTGTGTAGACATTCGGTACTGGTCACGGGCAGTGTTGCGGAATGGGTGTCCCCATTCCATTCCAATTCCATTCCGGGGAATGACAATTTGCCGAAATTCCATTCCTTGCACTTCCTCGGAATGCCAAAACGTCCCCCATTCCCACTCCGGGAATTGCCGGGCAGTTCAATTCTATTCCTCTAATTCCTCAACGTATGAAAGGCACGTTGGTAGTTTTATCGGGTTATTATAAAGTTACCAATGAACCCACTATTAAACTGATGTTATACAAGCTTTAGGAACTGCTAAAATACGCAAAACACGTCACCAAGGTCAAGGGATAGCGTCTTCGTGCACATATCGTGTGGTGCAATTACCCTACTAATTACCACAGGGGCACCTCTCCCCGCAGTTATTATAGTATTTGCACGGTCAGCATGTTTTTACGAGTTGTGATGTTTTACTATTGTTTAGACGTGAATGTGTTAATGCTAACGTGACGGCATGTTTTATTTTGTGCTGACAAAAGTATGGTTGAAGGAAACATTATATTCCTTTTTAAGCAGTTTACACGCGTATGGAGCGGTCGTATGGTTAGAAGTACAATTTTGTTAACGGGGAACAAACTTCCGGATCTGGTGGTATTAAACAGTTCATCGCTCGAACACCTTGTCCTTCCTTTGCACCAAAAACGGATCAGGGGCCGTACAGGTCGTCAGCACTCACGCATGTCAAGTGCGCCTTGCAGATGCGGATGGGGTGAGAACTTTGTTTACGTGTGCAGAGGTATGCAATGTCTCCCTTGCCGAAAAGCTTAGTTACGTGAGTCAGGTAAACTCCAGTGCGTCACTCTTAATCTGGTTCCATATAGGTTCCAGTTAAAAAGGGTGATCCATATATTTTATGTGGATCCAAACGAAAGAATAACTGGAACGAAGCATATAGGTGGATCTTATCTGGAACCGTCAGCTTGTTTTCTTTATGTTCGTGGTTTTTATCTGGAACCGAAGAAATGGGGTCATGCGATGTCGGCGGTTCCGGTTACTGTTCCACTTATGTCCCAGTAAACGGTTGGGGAGAGTGCGTTTGTATATTTTTTGCTCGTGTCTTGTTCCACATAACTCGTGCATGGCAGTGAAGTATGCTCTCTTTCATGCATCAACTGGAACAATGAACCGCATATATATTAGGTGCTTCTTGACCCAAGATGCACGTGCGCGTTTAATATACACGCGCACACCACACATAAAATTTAATGAACTTCGCCGACATCTATGAAACTGCCTTGCAGCAGTTGACTTTCATAATACGGCTAAGCTGTAGTTTTAGTGACGTCCTTTGATAGAAAACGAAATCCCACTTTTTTGTCAACGCCGTACAAAGCATTAAAAATGTCGAGAGGAGGATATCTTAGACAAAAGAAGAAATTGCAGGAACCCATTTCCAGGTGTTCTGCGGCACCGAAACCGCTTTCGTGAACATCGTATTTTTCTAATTTGAGGCGTCAAGTATACAAAATCACCAGTGACTTCAATTTGAGAAGGACTAAACGTCTTCCCTTTCCCCGTCTGCCGTTCGGGCAAAGCCATAGCTGCTATAGCGCTGAAGAATTCGTGGTGCTTTTGTAAACATCTTCATTGTGAAATACTGATTGAGGCCATTACATTTTATGCAATTGGTTTACAAAGTTTCGCAGAAACGGCAGTTTTTGTTCAACACTCAGTCATCATCTCGCTGTGGTGTACGCGCTCAATGGTACTTAGTCCACGTTACTTATGTTGCGATGGGGTACATACATAATGGTAACCGACTGCGTCACATTTTACACCGCACACATCATGCTACGCATGCAGTTATATGCTAAGAAGTTCGTTTTTGTATTTTGTCTCGTCCCGGCTATTAATTTTCCCAAGCAAAAACGAAAGCCTCTTTGCAGGAGGAGAACGACACAGAACCCGGAGAACTAAATCTACCCCGCGGCATCTGCCTTACATTCTATATATATGTATAATGAAATGTCATTCTTATTTCAAATTATGCATTGCAGTATCGCGAAAATTCGCAGTGTTACCCTAATGTTGTTACTGGCCATAGTAATTCAAGTTCACCGAATGACCTGCCTTCTCCTCCTGGTCCCCCCGTTGCTCTTTTCCTGCACTATTGGTGTTCATGAAGACAAACTGCTGGAAAACGGGAAGGTGTATTATTACTCGCTTATTAGCGAGTAATCACACTGGATTCACTATACGGGAGTAGTTTTCTATAACGTGGATATCAAAGAGCGTCGCAGTATATATTATTGGTATTGGAAAGACTTGTTGTCAAGAGAACGCAGTCAATAAAGAAGCGTCGTTTTGTTTTCACTGCAAAGAACGAAATAAAGCTGTCATCGAAGTTTATGCAGACCTACCGCACGCGCTCACGGCCCGCGGCGAGAAACAACTTTAGCCCAACTAACGTGTTAAATTGGATAATATCTGAGCTCTTTGTTCCAGCCTCAGAGCCGCGTAGACGTCCGCTTAGAGGCCTACTCCCATTTTCCGAAGCAAATATAAGCGATCAAGGGTGACGAGCTTGTGATCTCTTCCGCGGACTGGTCACTGGCCACGGCGTGCATCGCCCAAGGTACGGAGGAAGAAAAAGTTGGCCGAAACGATTACGAAACCACCGCCACTTCAGTGCGGCATGCCGTGCGCATGCGTTGACAGCCGCAAGGCAGCGCCGCTTGCGTTGATGCATGGTATAGTGGGACGGCAACGGGTACAACGACGATGAGAGAAAAACGGGACTGCGTGAACACTTTTAACGACAGCAGCGCCCCTACGTCTCAACGTTTTCGCAAGCTAGTTTTTGTTTGTCCGCATGCAGCGCCACCAGTGGCCTTCTAAAGCGGTTTTCTTGATTGCTCGCGTTATGCGCCTGATGTACTAAATGAACTGTCGGTCAGACTGGCGGGAACGGTTGCCAGTTTGGTTGTGGCGTGAAACTGCGGATTTCTTCATGTCCTCGGGCTGTATTTACTGCTCGACGAAGTGAAGTATTGCCGGGAGGCGCAAAAAAGGTCAGTGCTGCTTATTTATGTTCTGGTAACGGTTGTTGTTTTTTGACTTGTCCATCACTGCGTCCGGTAAACATGCCGCTCCGCTGCCTGTTGTTCGTGTTCCAGAAACGTTGGCTGCCGTTATTCACCTAAGCTTGCGTGTTTGTGGGTCGGAGTCGGCTTGACATTTCTGACTGCATACGTTAGCTAGTGCTATTTAGAAAGTTGCTCTTGCGCGCATTTCTCGAGTCTGCATGTCCCCTTATGGTGTGGTGTTGCTTAGTTGTATATTGATGGTTGCTGTACCTGTCAGCGGTACTGAATCTTCTCGGGTTAGTCGCACGCTATTGTCTCGCGCGCACACACTGCACGGCTTGTTTGTCGGAGCGTCTGTCTTTAGCCTTATCGGTATTTTCAAACTTCCGTGTTAATTGCGTTGTGTTGGTCTTCTGAGAGCCATAAATTTACTGTGCTAATCACGCTATTCCGCCTAATGTTGATGTGCGTTCAAGACGTTGGAGGCAGCACTCCTTACGTTTATCTGTGCTGTGTGTGTAGTTGTTCCCCGTTTCTTCCAATGCCTTCGATGAATTCAGATGGTCTATTTACACTAGTCAACTTTAGTTGGCTCCCTGACGTGTAGTGAAATGCAAGGGAAAGTGGTTGTCTGAGCATCAGCGTAGTAACAAAACGTTCCTTTTGTGGAGGGGAAGTCAGGTGGAAACACGCAGAAAGTGTGGAGCCGTTTCTATGCTGTCAATGTCAGTGGCAACCTGAGACCTCATAATAATTACCCATAAAGCTCACGTGTGGACTATTAGAAGTTTTAACGTCACAAAGTATGTTTAAAAATAATTCATTCCTGCCATTTTATGCTATCAATGTCAGTGGCAGCTAGAGAGTTGGAATAATTTTCGAAACGCTCAGGTGCAAAGTTGTTGAATCATGATGTGCACCAAACATTAATCCATTTTGTTCTCCTTTGAACGTAGAAATTATACTGCAAAAGCAGATTGCTACATTCTGTATTCATACTCAATGACCTGTTCAGAAAGAGGCTGGAGCTGACTGTGGAGACATTTGGCCCTCCACTGATAGGTTGTGACAAATGTTTTTGTTTCTCTGCAAAAAAAAATGAAAAATTATTTCCATTCTTTACATGCTCCTGCGAAGTCATGGCTGTGGCATTTACTGGCTGAAGACATCTTCGGCATGCTGAAGGGTCGTCGGGGAGAGTGCGGCGGATTATGAATGCCCTGTGGAGCTCATAAGCCACAAAAGAGTACCTTTTGAGTCGTGCATATTGTGCAGATATTCAC
This sequence comes from Haemaphysalis longicornis, assembly GCA_013339765.2. Taxonomy (NCBI): domain Eukaryota; kingdom Metazoa; phylum Arthropoda; class Arachnida; order Ixodida; family Ixodidae; genus Haemaphysalis; species Haemaphysalis longicornis. The sequence continues at coordinate 89,944,630 of CM023451.1, forward strand.
CAGTTCGCATAGACCAAGGACAGGTGAGCTTAAAGTATGTTCAAATATTTTTATAGCTCAAATTGTTTAGCAAGAAAAGATTAGCAGGGCTTCCGCTGTAAAAAATACATTCGACTTTCGTGGAACGAATCAGACATTGTTCAATATTTTCTCGTGCTCCCTGGGTAAAGCAAGGCATAAATTTATTCTCTGATATGTCTGTACTGTTTATTTTCTAGGCAATAGGGCGAAGATAGACCTAAAACAGCTGTACAAGGAATGCATACGGCCATTTTAATTGTATTTGGACCCCTTCTTGGAAGTGTATCATCAGAAGGCAACACATTAAAGCTCTTGCACGGGATGAAATCATTGCATTCTACAAGTAAGTACGCACTGCCATTTTTGGGTCTTTCATGGCGCGTTTTTAGGTAGTTTCGTTGTAACTAATGGTTTGAAACGTGAACTTCTTTTCAGTGACAGCTTGGCCTGTGGCTCAAGGTGACAGTAGGAGCTTTTCGGAACACGTTAGCGAAACTTTCCTGGAAGTGTACTTTGAGACGTCCCTGGCAGAAACACCCGGGTCGTAATTTTGGTTGGGTAAGCTGGCATTTTGTTTTTGCGGGAGTCAATTTCTGGGGCTGTTCATCCTAATAAAATCTCACTGTTAAAAGTTATCGTGAACGCCAATATTGGCCATTGTCTTCACATTCCGCCTATTACGGATGCTCCAACAGTGGCCAAAAAAACCACTATTTTGTATTTAAGTTTTGTAAATATTTAGCTTTTACACCTTGAGAGTTGCTGTGATTTGCCAGCAGCACGGACACGCCCAACGTGGTTGCTGCTACAACAATACGGTGGCAACTGACGATTTAAATTTCCCGCTTTTAATACGCCCGTAGCACCAATAATACTCCCAAATACAGCCGTGGCATGAGTAATGCTTGCATTGGATTTTGACAGGTGGTTAAATAAGGGGTAATTTTTTAAGGGAATTGTTTAGAGCACAGAAAGTGTCGTCTGCAAGAAAATGTGCTATAGTTGTGATTTATAAGAAAATTGTGCAACAGCCTAGTTCAGCATTAGTCAGCTCAACTTCTGCCTCATACCACTACGAACCATGGAGGTAATACATATCGAGAGGGAAATATTTTAGGTGGAACTAATTCCCCAAAAATATCTGCCACAGTGCGATATTTATGATTTCCTATGACTGGCCGTTTATTTCTTTGCGGTAGAAACATCGTTTAGCTGTAAGTTATATTAAGCCAGCCTCACTACGGCATTCTAGGGAGCACATTATACAGTACAGAGAACATTTTTTGCAGAGAGAAGGTGTGTAAAATATAATGCCGAAAGGTGATTATAGTAATTATTATTTGATTAATAAACGAAACCTCTCAATGATAAAAAACCTTATATTCAGGATACCGAGGCAGCAAGGTGGGATACTTTCCAGAATCAGGGCAATTTCGTTGATTGTCTGTGGTGATATTGTTTAGCGCACTTTCACCTTTAGCAGCACTCCCAGAAAAAACGCAAGAAATCACTGATTTTAAATCAATTACTGTGTTATGAAAGGGCATAAGCAACTCACTCATTTAAAGCAACCATGTAACAAAATTTTCTTGTTTCCTTGAAGGTACATGAGGTGAGCAGTAAGTCTTCTCGAGGCCCGGTTATTCTGAGAGAAGGGACTGGCGCCATCAATATTGCCCGCAAGAAACACATCACGGATTCGCCGCCTGCATTGTCACTTCAGGATGTGGTCATCCTCTTCGCCGCATATGTCATCTTTTTCATCGTGTCATCATGTTCTTATGGTTGTGTGCCTTTGAAGAGTTCTTGGGACTTTTGCAGGGAGTTCTTGGAAAGCATGAGAAATTTGACAGTTGCCTGGTGTCATTTAAATTGGAGTCTTTGTTGAAATACTTGAAGTGTTCAGCTCTACTTGGGATTTTAAATTATTGGTAGAGGTTAAAGTATCTCTTGAAAGGCATGAAGGAGGTCAGATGAAAGGCATGAAGGGGGTAATATCAGATGAAGAGGTTTAAGTTACTGGCACATGCAAGTTTCATGTCAACTGAACACTGAAATCGTGCTTTATTTTTCATTATTGGCACAATGCGCAGGCTGTCTTTGAATCTATAGTGGGTGTTAATGTAGTTCATGGCACCGCATTGTAACGTCCTATTATTCAAGTGTAGCTCATGAGATTTTTTTTCGTGGCAGTGCTGCTGCTGATGCAAAAGTGACAGTGCTTATTTACGCAGATGGCTTGCGCCTTCATTGATAAATTTTAGTACTGTAAGTGAGCTGACACCCATGCCGTAGAAGAATTTAAAATGTGCTTATTTGGCTTGAACAAGTATTCTCCTTTAAACAAAGTTGCATTTCTTGCTTGGCAGAAGCAGGGATTTGGTCACAATTACACTGACAGCAAGACGGGAGGGTTTTTATAGCACGCAACTGTGAATTTTACCGAAGGTAAAACGTTGAGGTTGGAAAAAATGCTTTCAAGTCTGCTTTGTAAGACTAGTCCCCTGTATGATTCAACGCTGGCTTGTTTGCTTCTTAAGGATGTCTGACTTGTTCCCGCTTGAATTGATGACGTATATAATTAGTCTGCTTGTTAAATTTTATTATGTGTAACATGCTTCCAGCTGCCTGGTTTGCAAAATTATATAAGATTCAAGCTAGCTTTTGTGAGATTTCCCTGGATGAATTATTTTAAACTACAAATTGTTTGGTCAAGTAACGTGCCTTAAGTCAAAGGCCTTTTCAGGACGCTCATAAAGTCTATTTTGCCTACAAATAGCTTGATGTTACACTTACGTCTGGTGTCAGGAAACTACTATCTTTAATAATCATGTTTTAATTGTGGCATACTGCCGCATGTGACCTCTCGTGTCAAAATGTTTTATCGTTAATCTTGGCTCGAGCGTTGTTTTACTAAACTCTTGCACTGCACTGTTGTAGGTTTCTGATAATACAACCGTGTATGGCTTGTTTTTAGGCCTTTCCCTACAATTTAATAGCAAACTGCATTTTCCCAAACAGTTATGCGTAAACACAGTATGGCAAGCGCAATGAGTAATTCCGCCTTTGAATGACCTTGGTTTATCTGATAAGACAGCATATTTGATGCTCACGGTTGTATAATGTCTGTGTCAGTGCCGCGGTAGACGCACGCGTCTATTTATTTATGAAGCAGTCGACCCTAATACCGTCTTTATTAACCATGTTTTCGAGTAAAAGTGAATATGTGAAAATGCCACTTGGAGCCTAGTGTTATCGTTATGGTATTTATTCCTTGCACGTTGGTCATTTTCTGTGCAATTTAAAATAGACAGCTATTCAAATCTGAAATGTATGGATACTAACACCCAAAAAAGTTGTATAGTATGTTGAAAAGCAGTGTATGAGTCATAATAGTTTGTTTCGTGCGTATTTTAATGCAAGTATATTGTTTATTTTATATGCAGCTGAAACCCAGCACAGGATTCTGCGGGTGAAGCCAAAGAGGGTGTGCCGCTCTAGGTTCCTCAGACCAACTTTTATATAGAACTGTGCTCCGATAGGCAACTGTTGGGAACTGTCAGGGACCACACTGCTGCGGTGGTTTCTGCTTTCCTATTGTTGGTATCACTGCGGGTCATATATCAAGGCTGTGTTAAAATGGTGCTTGCGGTTTCCTGCTGATACCAATGCATCCGCCAGCCTGGCATATGACCTCGGTGTATACCGACAGGAAAGCAGAAATATTGGAAAAGTGGAGTCCCATAGACAGCTTCCCAATGCCTATAGGAACACCGTTTTATATAAACAGCTGGTCTGAAGGTACCTGGAACGGCGCACCGGATAAATTCCATAATCATTTTACATGGATCAATGTTCCAGTAACTTAAACTACCCTTTTATTTGGAACAGTGATCCGCATACTTTTATTTGGAACACCGATCCACATAAATTAGTTGCAAAAATATGTGGTGCACTGTTCCACTTAATTTTCAGGATATGTGGAACACGGTTCCAATTATATAACTGGAACTTTTTTGCAAAAAAGTTCCAGTTACTAAGTGGATCTTACGTGGAACCAGATTAAGAGTGTACGAGCGAAAGTTCAGGCTACGCATAGAGTATTAGCGAGTTGCGACCTCTGTATAGGTGTCTCGATGGGAACCAATGCGCAGGGATAATTTTTTTCTCCCGTTAGCGTACACTGGGATAGTGCATTTGTTTGTGTATTAATTTGCGTCTTGGTTTTTCTTTTACAAACTAGCAAATAGTTCACACTTTTACACCATGCAACCTTTGTCTCTACCTAACCAAAAAAGAACCTAGAGAATGCGTTGCGGCCTTCGACTCATAAAAACATGTACTGAGGCCTGTATAACTAATTGGAGGAGTTGCATGCAGTGGAGTAGCAATGTACGTTTCTCGAAGGGCCCTCTTGTCTGGGCGATCAATGTAAAGAAAATGTGTAAAGAAAAATGATAACGATATTAATAGAAGGACACGTTCGGTAATTGGTGGGTGTAGTGCTGGGGAAATCGCTACGCCAGAAAAAATGCTTAGTTGTCCTCGGGATTTTTATGCTTCAATAAATGTCGCAAGCTGCAGTGCAAGGTGCAAAAAATGCTTTATTTTGATTTCATTCATCAAAAACACAAAGTTCATTAAACAAAACATCAAAAATTATTCATCAAAACATCAAACAAAACACGAAAACACAATGACGGCTCTTAACGGCCAGTTATAAAAACACAAAAGTAACATAAACACAGTTGCCTTCTGCCTATGCGTTGCGCTTCACAAACATGAGCTGCTCGAAAGACGTGTGTGAGAGCCGGTTGCGCTTCGCTGTCATGATCAGCGATGCCGTGGAAAACACGCGTTCCACGTCAGCTGACGTGGCATTCACAGTGAAAACTGCCCTTGCCAGTCGGGAAAGCAAGGGAAAACGGCTAGCGTTCGCTTTCCAGTACGTCAGGGGCTTAACCGCGTCTCCAGAAGTTCCCTCTGAAAGGTACGGGGAGACTTCCCCCGCAAGGGTACCAGGCATATTATCTAAGTGGGTTGTAATGATGACAGCGCCGATGAACCCCGTCTTGACGATGACCCCACTCCCTTCTCGTGGCCTTGTTGTGTCTCCCCATCCGGTGGCGGAATGTCGGGGCGGCCTCCGCCGATGCCAGCGAGTCGCAACCCTTTGTATGGGCCTCACCAGCGGCTTTTACGCGGCGTCGGGGAAGGCTTTTCTGTCCTCCTGACCTTCGGGGACGGCCAGGGGGGGAGCGGAGGTTAAAACCGTTATTGGCATGTGCGCTGATGTGTGGAGGCGGCATTGCTTGCGCCCTGCTCGCGCATGCTTCAACGAGTTTGTGTAGAGCTGCGACTGAGAACGGTCGCACGAAGACTTGCTCCCGTGGCAGTTTCTGGGCCCCAGAGCCCCACGAATTCCTCGCCAACCGCGCGGCGGTTCGGCACCGCGCGGCGGTTCGGCCCCCGTCAGGGATCGCGCCCTTTGTGCGCTCCGGTGCCTTTCAATTGTACATCAGTTTCCGTTTTGTCTTGTTCTATGTTTTGTCGTCTCCTGTAAATAAGTGTAAATAGACTTCTTCGCCTTCATCATCTGCTGGCCTCGTCTCGACATCGTCCCTTCCACAACCCTCCACGATGACACCAACCACCTTCAATCACGAACCAAACTTTACTTGGGTGTTTTCATTTTGCCTGATGTTTCAAAACATCAGCCGGCTTGGCCCTGCTTCATAGTCTACATTCCGGACGGTGCCGGCGCTGTCCTGCCCTAACAAAAGAGGCCCCCTCCCCAGAACAGCAGAACGGATTTTCTCGGCTGTTGCAGCTCAACACCAACAATACTTAAACCGTGGGTCTAGGAGAGCACCCATAAAAAAAACTGAGTCGGTCCACGTGCTTGCGAACCGCTTCTCGAGGCTACGCTGTATAGGCCTTTAGCCGCCTCTTTGCAAAAAAGTGTTCCTTTGCTTAGTAGGGGGGGGGGTACATCTGGAAAACCAGAAAAAATGCAATCCAGAGTGGGCAAGTGGGGGGAAGTGTTTGGAGAAGAATATAAATACGAGTTTAACAACCCCGGACATGTACGAAAGTGAGGCAGGGACGTAGCCCAACAAAGTTCTTTGAAGACGGGCTACAAAAGTCCTGCGCCCTCGTTTTAATTGTTTCGACCGGCCTGGGCACCCTCCAAGGAAACAGCCGACTAGTAATAGAACAACTTTTCAAAGAGGCGTCTGGTTCCAGGTGATCCCGTACTGGGGAAGGTGGTAGCACCGACCTTCTCGTTTTTGGAAATTTCGTCTGGCAGCTTCGTCCGCGAATCACCGCGTCGGAGCTGGAAGGCGCAGCCGTGTCCGCAGTTCCTATACATGGGCTCTCCTGTTTCGGCTGAATTCCCGAACCAATATTTTAGGCCTTCGTCGGCGTTGCTTCGGGAAAAGGCGTCCGAGTGTCTAGACAGAAGGGATAGTATTGCAAAAGGTCCTGGGGGACAAGGGGGAGCGCGAGGTGAGATGTCGCGTAAGCTGATATGCTAAAGCTTGCGGCGAACACAAGCATCGCGCCAGCGTCTCGCTGACGGCGTGGTATGATGCCAGTCGCCGAAGGTTCCAGAAGCAAAAAAGAAAAGTGAAGGTTGGGAAGACAGCTCGCGGCCGGGGTGAAGGCGCCGCTGAGGTAAGCAGTCACAAGGCGCAGTTGGTGGGAGGATACCGCCGCCGTGGTTCCCCACGACGGACACAAACGGCTTGCGGAGAATCGCGACGAACATCGCCGCAGTGCTATTGCAGTGTACCAGAATAGACTACTGCGCTGTCTAAGGACAGAATGGACCTTTTTCTTGTACTGGTCCCTCCAGCGGCCGCCACGGCGAACTAATATCGGCAGTAAGGCACGCCCCCAAGAAAGTTTGGCTTTCTAAGAACTCGTGCACAAAATATCCTGGTCCTGCAGTCCTTCCCGCACTGACCCGTCACCCGTACCTTTCACATGAATGTCATGGTAGCAGGCTCACATTCTCGTGACCAATCTGCGGTGTTCAAAGCGCCCCTTTTCTGTTTTTTTTTTCATTTTCGTTACCCACTCACTGGCAGCCATGTGCTGGCAGCGTGGTCAGCCTCAAACGTCGTTGCCCCTTTTCTTAGAAAGCCATTATTGTGCGCACTTTACGAGCCCACCCCGAGGTGTCGAAAAAGAAAAAAAGAAAACCTGCAGCGCTAGACAGTGTAGCCGCTCCCCAAGGGGAGACCTGAGGGGCGCCCTTTTGTTTGAACTTGGGCTGGTGGGTTCTTTCGCGATTTTTTGCATATTTTGAAACAACAACGCGTAGAAGGAAAAGCGCTTTATTTTTGGAAAAATACATGTAATTCCATTCCCATTCAATTCCGGGCAAAAGGCCCTTAATTCCATTCCCATTCCATTCCTCGTAGTACTGCCGCAATTCCATTCCCATTCCATTCCGGGGTCGCGAAAATGTGGAATGATTCCGGAGTAATTCCAATTCCGGACTGGAAATTCCGCAACACTGGTCACGGGACAGTATTGTCGATGAAACGGAGGGGATCGCAGGACGCGGGTGATTCTTTAATGATGGATGGAACTGCTATCTAGTGATGGGGATCTTAGTGAGCATTTGCCCAAAGTCACCTCTTGTTTCTCCAATATTTTCAACACCTGTTCAGAGACTGTGTGCAATATTTAGCCAACAGTACACACAGTTACTTCACACGATAACATAGCGAAGTCGACGAGAAGCTTTGTTGTGGGAAAGAACCTTGAATACGGGGCAATAGTAGACAATAGTTCATGGACAATAGTGGATAATAGTGGTGAATAGTGGACGATAGTTCGTAGGTATGTTGCCCCATACTTATTGGATATACACTTGTGCCAGGTTATGTTTAAAAGCCTTAAAACTCGTTCAAACTAAAGCAAAAATGTAATACGATTTAGAAAACGTCCAGCGAGTCAAAAAAATAACCGGAAGCTGCATTCAATAGAAATGCAGCTGATGGAAAGAGTGTTTTCTCAAAAGTGGATTGCAGTGCTGAGGAAGATTTCTAACCGCATAACACCCAGATATTTTAGAGAAAACGGTGTTTTATGACACGCAAAACAATGCCTACAAAGACATGTTCCGATGCTCAAGTCGCTCAACATGATCTTCACAAGTTCAAAATCGTTGAATGCAACCTTTCGGGATTCAGATGGATTCGTTGTGTACTTGGTGTGCAGAACCTTATTTCTGAGAATGCACGTGTTTGTCTTTCGATGCAATCGTGACGATTTCCCTCTCGTTTACAGTTAATGCCAGTGGAACAGAGGAACCGGACAAAGTAGTAAACACGGACGCGGAAAAAGACTACACCAAGCACGACGACTCTGCTGGTGAAGATAAAAACGATAATGAAGGTCATGAAATTGAAGAAGATAAAGTGGCGCCTTACAAGCGTAAGTGTGACATAGTCATAAGTGTCGCCAAGACTTGGAAGATTTCCATAAGTAGTTTTAGAAAAAAAGCGCCTCATATGGGGACTTATATTGAGTTTTTTTATGTTGCTTAAGAAAAGGCCCCTCTGAACTGAGAAAATTTCTGTTCAGAGTATTATCTACGAACGATAGGAGGAACGACAAAAGATGGTTTTTTTAAATTAAATCCATGCGCTTACGCAAAGCAGCCTGAGCACTTGACTTTATTGAGCTGTGATATGCTGAAAGTCCAGATGGAGTTTCTAACGTCAATCATTGTTGTAACGCGGAGCATATTTCGAAATAAAAACAAATTAGAACAGAAGTGGCAGTTTGAATACGTTCATTTGATCATGGTCCGGCTTTTTGTACTTTTTGCAAGAGCTTCACGCTGTTCAGGGCTCCCCTGCGATAAGTTCGAGAATGCGCTAAGGAGGACTCGCTTGGTAAAGGGACACTGAAGTAAATTTTCCAAGCTCCTGTTTTTGCTTACACTGCGTAGACAAGCCCAATCAAACACCTTTTCAACGAATTATCCGGGCGATAAGGCAGTATTTATTTTATCGAAACATCAATGAAGAAAAACTGCCATGGGCGTTTTGCGGCCGCCGCACGTACTAACAGCAGTGTCGTCAATACAAGCTACTACCTGATTGGACGATGTCCAAGATTACAATTCAAGTTTCGGTTTTCGTTCTGTGAAACAACATGCTCAGTATTCGACGCTATCATTGGATGGGCATTCTCGATATCTCAGTATTCGGCATACCACGTTTCTGCCGTGTTATAGGCTGTAAAATGCGTCAGATAAGCCTACCAGCACGGCTTTGAATCGTAGCAATCACTACCCGTGGCGTACGCATTGGATGAACGCCCTCCGCGTCACCACCGACGCTCAAATGCCATGCACTTGTACCCCACATTTCGGACTTTCCTTGCTCGTGTCAATGTCGTAAGAGGCATGTCTGCACCAGGCCGCAGGTCCGCTATTCCGGGACTGTGCCCGCAAGCAGTAGGTGCTTACGGCAACACCAGGACTACAAGAACTCGCCAGTGTGTTAGTGGCAGTCTGGAATGCATGCGAAGCTTATTGCTTATAACGAAGTTTACACCTCATATACCGAACTCGGCGCGCCTACCATTGCCACCGAAGTGCGTTGTCTCGGAGCGGCGACCGAGGTGCTGATTGGTCAAGATGGAAATGCTGAGCCTCACAAAGACCGACGTGACGCACGACTCCTTCCGTAACTTTTTCTGACGCACGGGATACACGACGGAGACCATCCAGCCAGCGTGTCGGGACCAAGACGGCATCATTTGCAAACTGCGCGAACAGCTTGCCAACATTCCAGACACTGTGCCGAAAGGAGTGTCCTCAGAGGATTTATTGAGTGCTGATGACACGGCGATATTGCCGTCACTTCAAGCCCCTCAAGCGCACACGCCGCCGCCGATGTCGTGGCAGTTGGTGCTGCTAAAAGCACTGAAGTGACTGAGGATGCCACAACGTTAAGCCGTCCGACGCTTTATGAAGCGCTTTTGCCAGCCGATGTTCTCCGCCAATATTGCATCGATGTTGACGGACGGGAGAATTGGAGAATAATGGGAGAGGCCTTTGACCTGCAGTGGGCGTAGATAGGCTGGTGGTGGTGATGATAATGATGATTGAAGGACATGGACTTGAAAGTAGTGAAACGGTGTCTCGTGTAGAGAATGCAGGGCTAATTGGTGCAGCCAAAACGCAAGTGAAAACAAAAATCACCCCTTTTTTGCGAAGTAGGCAGTTGAGGCGGAAAGTAGCGTTATTGCATGCAATAAATGAATTGTCTGTAAAGTAATGGCATACATTATGAGTTTTTTTTTCTGTGGGAATGGCGGGAGATGGGGCGTTCTGCCTATCCGAACTTACAACCGAAAAATTCGCTGTAGACGGGTTCGGCTATATCGAATTATTGAATGTATTGAACTAATCGCGAATCATATTACATTTCGCTATAACAGGGTTTGACTGTATACATTCGACCACTATTTGTCATTGCGTAGTGAAGCGAATTATTTAGGGCATTTTGCCAATAGAAATTTGAATTCAAGCAAATTTAGCTAGATATAAAACTGAAATTACCTCATTTAATTAGGCGCACTGCTGAATCAAATAAGGGGTCTCATCGTACCGTGTTTGCCAACTTATAGCGGGAATCGAAAACAGACGTGCCGTGACGGGCATTAAGCACTGCTGAACCCCTACGCTTTCATTTTTTTCGCAGCAGTAACTTTGTTGACAACTATATATGCAGATCTGCGTGAAGTGATCGCAGGGGTTAGTGGACTACATAGATTTCTGCGCACCCAGAGTGAGCAGATGTAGGGTATGAGACGACCACCCTAGGCAAGGCTAAGCTAACAGGTCTCCGAAGCTCGACGTGCAAGGTGGTTGATGTTGGTTGGCTCATCGTTAAAGGGGCCCTAAACAGGGTTCCATAGGTTGCGATTTTACGTGCGCAATCGTTGTAGTACTATCCAAAGAACGTCCTGCCGCAAAAATAGTTTAAAAGCGTTCAGTATTAGCTGAAATATCGTTTATTTTAAAGGGCCCGCAAGAAGGCGTGGCGCATTTCCTCTTTCACCGCGTCTCCAAAGCACTGTGCAAGCGGAAACGTCACCGACCAGGTGCAACACTACGTAGAGAAAAAGGGTTGGTTCGAGAAGCGCGCAGCCATTGGCTCCGCTCGGTGGTACGTCACGCTTCTTTTTTTAGCAGACGACGGCCAAGCTCTGCCTACTACATCCGCTACCGCTCAGCGGGGTCTGTCGGTGGCCGGCCCGCATCGAACGGCTCCTCGCACCAGCCGTGCTCGCGTCGGCGGAAGCCAGCGTTTGAAGGCAAGATAGGGGGCTTCCAAACACAACATGATTGCTAACGACAATAATTGAAGATTGCCACCGACGACTATAGCGGCTCGCTGGCGTTTCGGCATGAGGCGCTGTCGCGGTGAACTCGTCCCACCGAGGTCTGGGAAAAGGCTTAGCATCGCCGCAGTTATCCAGACACTGCTTTGCGAGGCCGCGACGACGCGATCCCCGGGCAATATTTCACTGCGCTATCACCCCCTTTCACGTATCTGCCAAACTGATTTTTAGCAGTAGCCCGATCTAGCGGGCGGTGACAAGTTTTATCTGCTGCGGTGTATGCCGTATCGTGCATACACCGCACAGTGGGCTGCTTGTCGACCGTGCAGGCAGATGCTTGCCGCGGTCGCGTGTGTAGCGGGCGTTTGTTCCCGCAGAGATGCTCCGTGTTTTTCAGCGTTAATACCTTGTAAACGACTGGCTATATCTACAAACTCAGCTAAGCTCGTGTAGGATGGCGATGATCTACATTCGCTCGAGGCACCAGTGAAGGAGCGCCGCGCCACCGCGTTTCCCCAGAGCTGGGTACGCTACTGGCTACAGCATTTAACAGGGCCCACCAATACCGCAGCCGTACTGTTGAGACCTTCGTGCGTTACACGGGTGCGTCACAAGCTGTCTGCCGCACGTCAGAGCGTGGCAGTGTGGCGGCAAGGAAGCGGTAGGTGATCAAAGAAGAAAGAAACATCTTTGTTGCGTGTTTGTGCGGCCCCGGCTTTACGCAGAGGTGTAATATATGGTATACATTGTCGTGAAGGGGTACTCTAGCGATTGCGCGATTGAAATGGCGACCTTCAGAAGCCTATTTAGGCCCCTAAGATCACCTCTAAGGTCGCTGAACGTTAAAGCCAAGTGTAGGCCGAACAACATTCTCACATACCGACTCTTGTAAAGGGAATGGCGATGACAGCAGCCACCATAAGCTCATGGCCGATTACAAATGGCTGCGACGTCAACATACCCACCCACAAAAATTACATAGGGGCGCAGCACTGTAAACGCAAACTAGCCGGAAATGGAGTTTTAATCAAGTAATGTGCCCTGAAAAGTACATATAGCAAAAAATGTACTCCCTAGGCATGATCTAAAGAAGTGGACAAACCTCCACGGTAGTACCGTTGCCCATCCGGGTAGCGAAAGGGAGGATTTAGAACGACTTAACACCATTTGTGAGATGGCGTTCGGTTCCTTGTATACTACCATGTCCACAATAAACGCCCTATCTGAGGTAATCATCTCAAGCGGGCGGTCGCCATGTTAGTCTTCTGTTGTCTCCGTGCACCAGCACTTCAACCGTGGCCTAATGCTAATTAGAACGAGTAAGCAGGACGCAACGGTTGCACGCAGCTACAAAACCAATACCGTACGTATACCCGTATAGATGCTTCAACCAGCGCGATCACAGGCAGAGAGCGCGGCCGTGTTGTCTCAATCTGTTTATTTTGGCGATAGGTGGTGTCAAACTCTGCTGCTAACGAAGAGGCAGTTCTCGCCGTTGCAAACAATTGCAACGTTCATCTGCTTCGCTTGCTTGCGCATACATAGACGATTTAAATTCCCGTGCCAGCGCGCCAACGCACCCGACTGCAGCGACTCAACTTGCCCTGGCGGCACGACTGGCTGCCCGGATGTATACAACCTCTGTGCTATCAACGCAGCGCGGCCGGTGACTCGGCGCGGCCGGAGCTTCAAGCCTCGCCTTGGGCCGTCGTTTTTTCTTATTTGTGAAGGACTAGTAGTGCCATTTGGTGGAAAGATTTTCATGTGCCCCTGTCACACGAGGAACGGCCGCAAACAGCATTTGGATACGGCGACAGGTGTGGACAGCTCGCTGGTAAGTGGTCTTTCATCAGTCGATGCGTTTGTCAAACGTTTGGATAGGGTTAACAGCGAAGTACCCGGGTACCCGTGCCGCTCACCGCTCGTACGCGCACGGGCAAAGAAAAAAGCGCACACTCGTATTATTTTACTTGTTTGTGGGTTTTGGGGTATGCGTTCGCATTCTTTTGTAGGCTGGTTTGTAACAGGGCATTCGAGGTAAAATCGTTTGTCGCGCGCGGCGTCGTTTCAAAGCAACGTGACGGTTACTTCGTGCTGGCGAAAATCAGCGCAGTCAGACGGAAGCGGTAAGGAAGGTAGAGAGGTCGGGGAAGAGGGCGCTAATATATAAAAGAAAGCGTAATGCAAGACGAGAAATATAACACAACCCGCCTGCATTTCTCCGAACTTCAGGACAGAGCCGCACACGGGTACGTTGTCACAAACTCGAGCGTACGACGTCTAAAAGTACCGTATATTTTTTTTTTTCATTTTTCAACGTGACCTGAGCCACTTATCTTCTCATTGCCGCGCATGCAGACCTGATTGTGTCCCTGTGTTTGAGCGCACAGCCATCCTTTTGCGACATAAGAACCAGCAAACGCGAGAAATTGTAGAAGCCAGCCACATCAGAAAAGCTGGTTCCGAATGTGTCAGTCATCCCTCTATCGCCCTGCTTAATCGAGAAGTCGCATATTTAGACGCACATTGAGCGCTATTTCGGTGCTTCTGGGAATGCGTGTTGGGGGTGGGAGGGGGGTCTTAATCCATGTATGATGCGGTTATCTTTGCTGATTTTTCGCCTTTCGTGCGCCTCAAAGTTCGTTTTGTGGTTTTGTTGTTACGGTTTTTTAGTATTTTCGGCTGAGTGCGCCGAGAACTGTGACGCATTGGGGCGCGGCAATTGGGCGCTTGGGCATATAAAGCTTTGAATTGTGCAATAATAAACTAGTTGCGAGTGTGCGCTTGTGCCGTCTTCATGTGTTCTTGTCCTCGTTAATTTGCGCGCAGTTTATTTTTCGCAATGCATAATTACCAACTCGCCGAACTCGCAACCCTTTTACAGATCCTATACTCCGTAAAAATGAGTTGCCTGTCCTTTTAGGTACGGCAAAATCTCGCGCAGCGCATCATTCTGCCAGGGGGCCATATCCTAATGTCAATGCACACACTATGAAAGCAGCTTGCACTTAATGCGTCACATTGTCTGCTGATAAGCATTTTAGATTCGCCCCTCTCATCATCATTCACTTCGTGGAGATGGCGGGATTTTCTTTCATAGCTTGTTGTCACTGCAGTAATTAATAGCAGAATCAGTCCTACAAATCACAGAAACGGTTCGTTTCACGTTACACACTAACACACTTTGCACCACACGGAGGAACAATCGGTTGCAGTGATGAGGCATAAGGGTAACTTGTTGTTAAAGGGTCATTGAAGACAACCAGCAAGTTGATTTCAAACGGAAGTCGGACCTCCGCATAGCCATTTCAGCATTGATTTAGTGCCAAGATGCCTTAAGTGCTGAGAAATCGCTGTTCAACTGCTCATCAAGCGTGACGCAAACACGACTGCAGTCGCTGTTTGCATCAGGATAAACCGGAAGCAAGTGAAGCAGCGGTGATTAATAGCAGTATACAAGCAACTGAATACAACATTACCACGTACCAAGCAGTTTGGTCAGTTCCGGTCAAATCGCTCATGCTTCCCCAAACTCCCCTGTCATTTGCCGTTCGAGACCACTAAGCAAAATGTTTCTCCATTGGACCTGTGATCAGTATTTACGCTTCACTGAAGAAGAACATTGGCCTTTTGAGGCCTCGCAAGTTTTGGCGTCGAACGATTTTCTCATGCGTAGCTCGCATGCTCCCTTGGAAAGCGGTACTGCCACCCCAAGTATGGACGAGTAGCACCATCCAGCGGCAGCCAAGAAAGAAGTTGTGCGCGTCAGGCCACTTAAGCCCTTCCGGTGAAAACGTGTTTTTGCTAGTTTCAACCTTATTTAAAAAAAATGCCAGGTGTAAGAGGGGTATAATAGTGTTCCCCGTGAGCTAATCTATCAACCTAGAGAGACTTGCATTTTAACTTCACTGTCATTTAAAGTTGTGCTCGAGTATATTGTGCGGAAGTAATATCTTTTTTATTGCTGCAAAAGCCACGATGGTTAATGTACTGGCACTTGGTTTTATGAAGCCTTTGCATTCCTAATTTAAGTACTGAAATTCGCAGGGAACCTGGCATAACAATTTTATTACTGTGCCGAATTATTAAGTTCGTTTAACCATAGTGTCTGTTTTGAATTTTACATGTGGGGCATTTTTTTTTCTTTTTTGCTTTTTCAGGTAGATGTTCCTTTGACTCCCTGCCTGCATTCCGCGAAAGGGGAAATTAGCCTCCGCATCGATGGCCAGAGTGTCTTGACTGCATCATCTTTACTGGGAGGACTGTGTAGTCTGTTTGCATCGTTCTGGGTTTTCAACATTCAATATCCCAAGAAGGCACACAGAGCTCTAACGTTTGTGGAACATGCCTTTTTGGACCTTGCCAGCACCAAACCACGTGTGAAGGATTTAGAACTAATTAACTTTTATCGCATCAATATCCCTCACCAATATTTTATTTGTTTTCAATCCTGTAATCATTGGATAGTAGTTTAAAGAATTTCGTATTATGTTTCTGACGTTTTCTTTTTTTTTTACTGAACAGGGGATATTTGATGGGCCCTTCTGTATGCTGATAATACAGCTATCTTTTAGTGAAGCAATAATATTAACCAACTAATATAACTTGAAACAATTATCTAAATAATGTTGGCAACTGGTGCCAAATGAATCAACTCAAAATTATCGGAAAAACACGAATTACATGGCTTTTTCTTCTCACTCTGAAGAAGCTGTCGCGATACCACCCATTCTGTTCTATATCCTTGCAATTAACCCCTCAGACTGGGTCACTTTTCTTGGCGCATTTGTGTCTTTATCAAAACGCACTGGTATTTTCCGCAGCATATTTCTCGTTCTTTATATTACTCATTTATCCATAGCCATCTCATTGCTGTCTGTCTCCTACATCATTTATCTCTTGTGCCTTTACCATCTACAAAATGCTCGTTACCTTTCAATATCAAATCGTTACACAGCTCTCGCACATTTCACCACCAATTGAAAAAAAATTTTGTTGTTGTAAACCACTGCAACCATTTTTTTCACTTTGTGTACTGAGTACTGATGCGTACTGATAAGTACTCACGCGTTCTCAATCCTCTAGTATTATATAATGATGTCACTTACCATGCCGTTGTGTTTGTGCCTATATGTTTTTCGCGTATTTCCAGTTCTTGTAGTAATATTGTTTCTACAGTTTGTTCAACTAGCACACAGATCGCTCATTTCACCACCAACTGAAATTTTGTTGTTGTTGTAAACCACTGCAACCATTTTTTTCACTTTGTGTACTGAGTGCTGATGCGTTCTGATAAGTTCTGATAAGTACTGACGCGTTCTTGATCCGCTATTATTATATAATGATTTCACTTACCATGTGGTTGTGTTTGCGCC
This sequence comes from Haemaphysalis longicornis, assembly GCA_013339765.2. Classification (NCBI taxonomy): domain Eukaryota; kingdom Metazoa; phylum Arthropoda; class Arachnida; order Ixodida; family Ixodidae; genus Haemaphysalis; species Haemaphysalis longicornis. Next base: position 89,961,402 of record CM023451.1, read on the forward strand.
TATCTTTGTTTTTCGCGTATTTCCAGTTCTTGTAGTAATATTAATTCTACGGTTTGTTCAACTAGCATTCTATTGCTGTCTTCCATTCCTAACTGGCGTGTTTTTAGCAATTTACCATTTTTGCTTTCTTATAGGAGGTCGCCCTAAGTTTTTATTTCGGAGCCTCCTTGTGTACACCATGTACCATGTAAACTTGTATGCGAAAGTTCGTTTGAAATAAACCTGAAACCGAGCAAAACCGTGTGAAATCAGTACTCCCGCAGGGAACTAGAAACTCTCCCTTGTGGCCTTGAAAAAACTCCTTTCGGAAGGCCTACAAAACCGCCCCAACTTTGCAAAACTCCATTCAAAAGAAATATATGCTTCCCTTGAACCTCCTAAAAACTCCCCTCGCGAGGCCTACAAAACGTAAAACTCCATGCAAAAGAAGTAAATGCTTCCCTTGAACCTCCTCAAAACGCCCCTAAAATAACAAGTACTTCCCAAGGGAGCCATAATAAGCTCCTATTCAACCGCCTAAAAAGTCCATAAACATCACTTAAAAACGCCTTGAGGAAGTAAAGAATACTCCATTTTGATCTCCTTAAATTCTCCCTAACATTTCTTAACACTCCCTAACTACCTCCTTTCTATCACCTAAAAACACCCTGTTTTGAGGAGGTAAACAAAACCTCCCTGTTCTATGTAGTAAAAAAACTACTACAAGGAGGATCACTAGAGGACAGGCGAAAAAGAACCTCTAGGGAGTATATGGGTGGAAAAAAAGTTTAGAGTGAGGGCGAGCAGCCAGTGATGATTGCAGCTGCCATCAGAGGCCCACGAACGGTTCACCAGTTCTCATTGCCATCATGTTTTCGCGCTCGAAGCACATCCTGTGGCTTAAATGCCCCGAGAACCTTAATTGCAATTACAGTACCTGCATGAAAAAAAATTCCCCCGCATTTCCCCGAGGGGGAGAATGTGAAAGTGCGAATGCACGGTTGTCGGCCGCTTGTGGCGCTTGCGCTCGGCCCCGCAGCCCACCGCCTCGCCGCCTTCTCTTCCATCTCTTCCATCGGGTTTGTAGTATCACGTGTACACCACGCAGTTGTCAAGCCGCTATAACGCCGCTGACTCGCCAACGCACGCCGCTGACGACGTAGTTTTAATGCGTTAAAGATATATGGCGCGTCACTAACACTGATATCAGCGTCGCGTCCGTGGCTTGGTCGGTAGAGCGTCGCGCTGCGGCCGCAAAGTCCTCGGATCGGAACCTGGCGCCGGATGCTGTTTCTTTTTTAAATATAGAGGAGCACTGCGGATGCCGCCGCCGCCGACGCCGCCGCCGCCGCCGGCGGTGGATGGTTTGGGGTCGCTTATAAAGTGCATTCGCACTTAAAAAATCACCATCGCTTCCTGAAGAAAGTTGAGACATTCGCAAAACGTAAAAGTGCCTCCAACTTTCGCTGAAAGTGCTTACTATCGATCGTAAAACCGTCAAAAACCAAAATCGCAAACAGAAAACGAACCCAAGCGACGATTTTTCGAGCGCTACGTGAACGCATCTACGAATGATCTAAATGAATACCCATAGCTCGTTTAAGAGATAAAGGTTTAATATTGTACTTCTTCATGATGGATGCCTGCAGTGTCTTATCTAGAACTGTTTCTCGTCCACGATGTTCAATAATCGCCCTGACACAATGGAAGCCCGGTTTCACGTACGCGCATTGTTTCCAGAGATCTTATCGGAGCTTTCTCGTCGACCAACCGTTCTATGGTGAAACGCTTTAGTTTTTTGTAGCACGACATCGCTGTCTCTAAAAAAGCTTTCACATCCAAATTGTCGGGTCACAGCTGAAAGAAGGTTTGTAGAGACTTTATTACACACACAACCAATTCAAGATTACCATACAGTACATAATATGCTAATGATGATTATGACTTAATAGATACAGAGAGGCAGTCATTTGCAATGCAAAACAGCAAACAAAAAAAACATGCCCGTAATTAGCTTTACTTACTTCACTCTAAAATTATGTGAGAAGCCTTGACGTTAATTTTGTCCAATGCTCACTATCAGGGCCGTACATGTTGCTAAATTTCTACACCCATTTTGCCGCCATTACCAATGCACGGCGTCACGTCGGTTCCTTCAAAGTTCATGTAGTTCTTGCGTTGTGGTTTCGGAACAATCAGTTCTTTAGGTCGAAGCAGCGGCACAACAGGTTAACACATGAGTAAAACACAATGAATTGATTGAGGGGCTTGGCAAAAAGGGACGTACAGTCCTAATATTTATAAGAGCGTACCGGTGCCAAGTGCGAACAGAGGAGACAAAACAAGACCGAAATACGGAGGGGACAGAGGGGGGGATGCCCCACTCAGACAATTTCGCATCCCGTGATCCAAGTAGATAAGCGCGTGAAGCTGGCATCAGCCTGCGGCAGCACAAGTGATTTTGATCCGAGGCAAAGGCGGTTTTCTCAGCGACAGACCAAGACAGACAGGCATGGTGAAAAAAAGAAGGCGCAGGAGCGCCGACGGCGGAACGGTAAACAAACTGTCAACTATTTTGCATAGTTTCCGAGAAGCGGCGCTGGCCAGCGAACATAAAAGCACGCAGGCAGGCTACGGATCGGGGAAGGGTAGGAGAGAGCAACCGGAGTGGCTGTTTGGTCATTTTTCGCTCACGCGTTAGGCAATGTTTATAGAGGCGGCGTTGATTCAGCAAACACTGAGTTCCTAATACGTGTTGAGGCATCTGGGGGGAACCAGTCATATTTTGGATTTTTTTTGTTTTGTGGACCCGTGTCCATAATAATGAGACAGAAATGCCTGCAATTCACCTGTTTTGTCCCCAAAATTGCCGTCCATAGCACGACTGTTGTTGTTGTTGTTGTTGTTGTATCCATTTATTTTAGACAATTCAAACAAAACTGCCTGACGGGGCCCTGCCACCCCTAACAATGAGAGGACCAGCGGGATCACAAGGAACAACAATTAGAGGAAGAAGATAACAAAAATGAACAAACAACACAAAAACTACAAAAAGCGAGTTACATACGTTCGCCAAAATAAAAGGTGCACCATGGCGTAATCATACCACAACAAAAATATGAATACACATCTATTATCGAAACCAACAAAACAAGAAACAAAGCAATCACAATGCAAACATCCTTTCAGGCACTGGAAAGTGAAAAAATTAGAGCACTAACAACTGCTGTCACCGGTAATTTTTATTTGCCTGAACAATTTTTCTTTGACAACTTTAAATACATTGTTTGGGCTACGACATCGAATGAGATCAAGAATATCAGGGTACTGGTTGAGAAGGTGAGGAATCTGCCATTTTGACGTTTGATTGCCAGTCTGTCCGGGAACGGCATTGTTCTACCAAGCACGTTCTCAGTTCATACAGACTTCTATGTACATGATAGTTCAACTCGAACAATGTTTCCTTATAATTATACTGGCGGAGTGCTTATAGAGATAATATTTGGGTGTAAAGTTGCCGTACTGGCAGTATTTCATGTTTGTTTAAGTATGCTGCGCAACTTGCAGAATACATTAGGTTTGCATTTGCTCGTGTGGCTCGTTTTTGAAGTATCGTAAGGTTATTTAGGTTTGTTTGCGCTGTGGTGGACCACACTAAAGAGCAATAATTAAACCGCGAATGAAAAAGCGCGTAATAAACTTGACGTTTTACACTCGTAGGCAGGTAGTATCTCAGCCGGCTTAATGCACCCACAGCTCGACAAAGGTTTCTTCTAAGGGAAATTATGAGTGGTGTCCACGAAAGGTTTTCATGAAATGCTACACCGAGGAAACAAGTTGTCTCAGACTCTAAGATGCGTCTGTTATTAAAGTTTCACATCAGGTTTGTAGGAATTTGTGTCCCTTTTGGTCTTAATACGAGGTATTTTGTTTTATCTACGTTTAATTCTAGCCGATTTGATCTGAGCCAAACACTTAAATTTACCAACCAATCATTCGCTTTTTATAGAGGTCTTGAATATGCATAACAGCGAAGAACACGTTTGTGTCGTCTGCGTACAATAAAGGTTATTCTGTGCCCTGAAGATTTCAAATGTCGTTAATATACAACAGAAACAGAACTGGACCGAGAATCGATCCTTGGGGTACCCCATATTGAATGCACTTCGTGCCTGATTTAATGCCATTTATTTCTGTATACTGGGACCTGGACGATAAGTAACTTTTAATGAGCGACCATGCGACACCTCTGACTCCATAATACGAAAGGTTCTGTAAAAGCACATCATGTTGAACGCTATCAAATGGTTTTCTTAAATCAAGAAATATGCCCAGTGTGAGTACTTTAATCTCAATGTTTTCTAGAATTTGCTCTTGAATTCCGAGAAGTGGCACCTCAGTGGATTTTTTCTTTTGAAAACCAAATTTCTGAGGTATTTAAATATTGTTTAATGATAAGAACACTGTTAGACTTTTGTTTAAAAGACGTTCTGCGATTTTTTCAAACACTGAGAGCACGGAAATCGGTCGATAGTTATTTAAATTGTTCATTGGGCCACCTTTATGTATAGCTGTCACACGAGCAAGTTTCATTTTCTCCTTGAGAAAGAATAAGGTTACATATACGCACGAGGGGAACACTTAATCACTCGGCAACAGCCTTTAGTGGTTTAGGTTTAATACAGTCAGAACCTGCTGCACAGCTGTCCTTCAACGAAAAGATTATCTGAAGGATTTCAGATTGGTCGGTAGGAGATAAAAACTGGTATTTGGACAACATTTTGTGATGAACTGCCCGCATGCGACATCGGCAGTGTCCTTAGTAGGCGCACCAACATTATTAAAGCGTTCATTAAATGAATCTGAAATCTCAAGTTCAGTTAAATTGTCAGATTTAAATGAAACTCTTTTAGCTTGTGGAGATTTAGAGACTATTTCTTTGACTTCTTGCCACATAAGGCGGGTGTTTCCGGCAGTTTCAAACCTATGCATGTAATATTAGCATTTGGCTTTTCTTGTATCTGCGTTACCATTATTTCTTACGAATTTAAACAATTTGAAATCACTTTCTTTCTTTGTTTTCAAAAACACCTGGAAGAGCATATTTCTATACTTTATTCGCTCGTATAGTTCACACGTTACCCAAGGCTTACTTGCTTTTTTATGCCTTTTCTGAGGTTCGAGTGGAAAACATGTGTTATATGCTGACAAAAAACACGACAGAAAAGCGTTGTATGCACAATTTGCATCTGTCTTATTTAAAACCACATCCCAATCTTCTGTCGATATAATAGCTTCGAAATTCACTATATTTTTCACGGAGTAATGTCACATCAAGTTGTCTTGTTTGGATTTACATGGTAAATTACGAGGTAGTAGAATGTATATAGGTGATATCACTTAAATCACAGGAAATAACGCCAGCACTGACATCATCAGGCGATAAACATGTCAAAAAAAGATCCAGTTTTGTCTGAGACCTATGTGTAATTAGAATTGGCTTATCGATCGCATTAAAGCACCCTTACGACTGGAATATTTCATGAAAATGCAGATAAGATGGATTTTCCGAGGAGGCATTTATGTTTAATTCCCCGACAAGAACACTTTCTAAATGTGACCAAATGCTCAGCTGCGACACTTTTTTGGAAAAGTCTAAAAAGTTTTTCAACACACCAGATGGAGCGCGATAACAAAGAGGAACAGAAAACCGTAGGATTTCACCGGAATACACTCATAATCATCGTTAATGACCTTGAAATCGGCAAGCACATCATGAGCAAATCATCACGTATGTACATAGCAATGCCACCCCCACGTGCAAGGCGGGGGGTGGCATTGCCACCCAATAGGGCTGAATTGCATGGCGAGAGACCAGTCGCTAAAACGTTTGTCCATATTGCGGGGTGTTTATCGTAACGGGATCGATATTAACGAGACATGACTGTAATAAGTTAGCGTGTTACTGCCACCGTCAAGTGTCTCATGTGTGTAGAGAAGGAAGCGGCTTGACTTGCTTGATGCGTGAGTTATTCTTATTCGTCCTCCTAGCAAAATCCCGTTGTTCTGGGCAACGCTTCGCCTAATAAAGGCCCGTTCAATCTGGACCTGGATTCCTGTCGTGATATTTTGTCGTGGTGGAGCTGCTGAGTATCAACTCATGAATATCAATCTTAGACTTCCTCGTCGTAACACCAGCCCACGAGGCGATCCGCCGCCTGCGATGCTTCTAACCGAAGTTCGTCCCCTGTCAACCCCCAAACGAGTTATGACCTCAACGGCGATTCAGACAAGCCACCATCCCGAATGTGCCGCCAGGTTGGCTCTTCATCCCTCGCGAACCCCAAGACCTTTTCCCGGCGACAGGTTCGAGGACGTGGAGGATTGGCTCGAAAGCTACGAGGATGTGGTGGGCGCCTTCAATGAGTGGAAGGCCGAGTGGAATGCCGAGCGGAAGCTCCGTAATGTCTACTTCGCTCTTGAAGGTACCTAAAAGACGTGGTTTGAACGCCAAGACTCATCCATGACCACCGGGCAGCAATTTCGGCGGCTACTGCTGCTGGTCACTTACAGCAGTGGGAGAAGGAAAGAGAAGACTGAGGTCGCTCTCCATTTGAGGGTAAAAAAGCCAACCGCGTGGTTGCCGCGTTTGTTGAGGACATTGCAGACTATTTAGGCGGGCCGACCCGCATACGCCAGAAGAAAAGTTTATTTATTTATTAGTACCTCAAAGGCCCCCGGAGGGTAGTACATGAGGGCTGGTCAAACACATCGGCATGGAAACAAACACAAATAAGACGATTAGTCAAGATAGGCATTTTTAATGGAACTCTTGAATTTGGCGTTACTGGTAATAGCGGCAATGTTGGCAGAAAGGTTGTTCCATTCGTGCGCAGTGAAGATAAAAAATGAACGTTGAAAAGTTCTGGTCCGCGTGCGTGCGATATACAGGGCGTTGGGGTGAGAATGGCGAGAGATACGATGCGCTAGAACTACGATCTGGTATTGCGGGGGAGAGAGTAAAAAAATCGGTGAGCAAGGCAGAGACGAGATATCTGGCGGCGGGATTCCAAAGATGGCAGGTGGAGCTGACGTTTCAATGCTGAGATGCTGGAACGGAAAGAGTAGACTGATAAAATGAAGCGCGCGGCACCATTTTGAAATGATTCGATGGAGTGCGAAAGGTTAGCCTGATGCGGGTCAAAGACAGCACTGGCGTACCCTAATTTCAGCAATACAAATGTTTTGTACGATAATAATTTAATTGCAGTAGGAGCGGGGGACAGATCTCTGCGAAAGAAGCCGAGGGCACGGTTAGCAGAATTAGTAATGTAGTTGATGTGATGGGTCCAAGTTAGATCATGGGAGATGATAATACGTAAGTACTTGAATGAGTCAGTGGAAACAATTGCGGCGTTATTACAGACATACGTCGAATTTATATAATTGCGACGTCGGTCGAAGGAAACTAATGAGGACTTGCTAACGTTAATTTTCATTAGCCATTTCAGGCACCATTCCTGGATATTAAACAAGGCTTGCTGAAGGATAGCGTTATCGTCTGAGGTTAGTGTGGGGCGGTAAATTACGCAATCATCTGCGAAAATACGGATGTTAGATGAGACAGTAAGCTGCAGGTCAATAATGTAAATTATAAATATTAATTGGCCATGCACAGTTCCCTGGGAAACACCAGATAATACAGGGGATAATCAGGAAGGCTGTGAATTTTCATGAACAAACTGCTTGCGGTGAGTTTAAAAATTCGTATCCAATTAAGAACATCCGGGTGTAGGTTTAAACGGGAAACTTTGAGTAGGAGGCGGGCGTGAGGTACTTTATCGAAGGCCTTCTCGAAGTCAAAGAATAGTGCATCAACGAGAATGTTTTTTTCCAGATAAGTATGCAAATCGTGAATAAAAAGGGCAAGCTGGGTGTCACAAGATAAATGTGTACGAAAAACGTGCTGATTTGGATGGAAGAAGTTCACAGATGATAGAAAGGAAACTATATGGGAGTACAATACATGTTCCATGATTTTAGAACATACGCTGGTAATGGAAATGGGGCAATAAATATTAGGTGACGAGCAGTCGCCTTTCTTGAAAACCGGAGTAATCTTCCCGATACGCCAGTCTTCTGGGACAGAGCCTGTGTCAAGTGACTCTTGAAATATGAGGATGCTGCTTATGTGATTTGTGTTCTTCAGTGTTTTTGCATTGATGCCATCAATAACTATTGAAGACGAGTTCGACAATGAGTCAATCATTTTAGCGATGCCATGAGGATCGACTATAATACTTTGCATTGGGGTACGTGAAAGGTAAGGCGCGTCGGGAACATTATTAGCAAGCTGGAGGTTAAAAACCGCACAGAACGAATTGTTCAGAACGTCAGCACAGTTCACTTCTGAGACGCTGTTGCCACAGTTGTCGAGCAAGGAAATTAGATTGCTTTGATTGGGGTCAATTGTTTTCCAGAAACGCTTGGGGTCATTTCCTAGAATGGTAGGCAAAAATAGTGGAAAATTTTTTTTTTCTGTATTCGTAAACCAGCGTATTATACGCTTTTGCAGCTTTGTAGTATTTATCCCATGCGATTTAGGATCCGGGCTTTTTTGCTGATCGATGTTGCGTCATTTGATGCGTGGCGTGACGGAACATTTGTTTGGTGGACTTGTGCGTGTGCACCGCAGCCAGCTCCACCAGGGAAGCGACAAGACTGGAACATGCACTCCAACAACGCTTCATCCACTACAGAAACCCCCCGTCGTCAGCAACAAGCCAAGCGTTCTCGCAACTCCGAGGTGATGGGCGACGAGATTCAGCAGGTGCTACAATCCTCTGCGCTGTCGCGGAGTACTCTCGCTCCTCCAACTTACGATGCAGCTCCACCCCACGCCTTGACGTTCACCGACGAGCAGCCCTCTGCTCCTCCCGTGGCCCCCGCAGTTCCAAGCAGCTTCGGCTCCGCGATTTCAGCGGTATTCAGGCGACGCTAACCAAGCTGACCCAGTGCCACGCAACAGGAAAGCGACCATATGGCTTATGACGGACAACGGATCGCTGTGCTGTCACTTCGGTGAAGCAGGGCACGTTCTCCGTCAGTGCCCGTATCGCAGGATGGACCTGAGGGGAGTATCTCGGGACACTCCGCGACCCCGCTACGGTGAACGTCCCATTGAAAGTCAGGAGTACCTGGCTTGCAAACTGCGCCATTCACCGTCGCCGCTGCGACGCCAGTCAGAGTGACCGTCTCCCCTATGCTTCACTTCGCATCGATGCCCTTCCTCCTAGGGGGCGACCAGTGACAGGCCCCTGAGTTCTCGGCGGGGAAACTGAAGACTGCGTCCACCGGGGCCAGGGCCGCCGCCGCCGCCAGCTACGTTAAAATCCTTCACGTTTTCAAGGAACATGATGATGGTTGCATTTTAATGGCGCAAGGCCAACTGGGGCAGAGAGCGCCAAAAAAAAAGATGGTTAGCTACCACAGATTAAATTAAATAATCAAAGTGAATAGCACCAGAAGTAAGAACACATAAAGACAATGAGGATGGCTGGTGTAGAGGGCCAGGTTGTGATTATGCATGATACGATATGAGATGCAGAAATTTAACTTCTGGTAGATAATTAAAAACACGTTTGACAGTAAACATTGGTTCATCGCCTAAGAAGTGCGATGGGTGGAGTGGGATTTGTTGTCTGTAGATTTCTGGAAAGTGTTTGCGTCGTGTGTTGTGGAGTGCCTTGCATGTGATTAGTATGTGAACTACGGATAGGCCCTCTCCACACCCGCTGCACACGGGTCTCGGAGACCCAGTGAGCAAGTGTGAATGTGTTACATAAGTGTGGCCTATCCGTAGCCTGGCTAAGGCTACTTCCCTGTGGCTCTCTTGTTTGTCTGTTATGTATCTACCAAGTGTGGCTTTATAGTGTAGAGTTTGTTCTCTGTTTGTGTGTCCCATGTTTCCTGCCAAGATTTGCGCAAGGCTGTCCGTACCAGTGGCTTCAGGTCGAGGTAGGGAACACATGGTACATCTATGCTACTGCGGAGAGCAGCTACAGCGGCACTCTGGTCAGCAATTTCGTTCCCCAGAATGCCACTGTGACCTGGAACCCAGCAAACAATTATTTTCAGTTTTGAGTTATGAGCAAAGGTTAACGGTTTGATTAGATGCTGGAGGTCAATGTTTTTTGTAGGCCTGAAGCAATGTAAGGCTGTTACCACACTTAGAGAGTCTGTAAAGATAATGGAGTGTTCTGTTCTAGTTTGTGTAATGTGTTGTACTGCTAATAAGATACCATTGCTTCTGCCGTAAAAATGCTGCTATTTCTGTGTAAGTCTTCGTACTGGTAAAGTTGGGGGCCCTGTGCAGCGCATGCGACGGCTGAAGAAGACTTCAAAGCATCGGTATAGAAAGTGTGTGGGGGTATTTGTGTTGTAACTGAAGAAAGTGCTGTAGTATAAGTTCTCTAGGGGCATTTCGTTTGTTGATATGTTTTAAAGAAATATCACACGAAATTGCTGACCTCTCCCAAGGCGAAACGAGGTCAGCAATAGAAGACTTCATGCTCTCCTCAAATGAAATCCCTAGTTCCTCAGCGAGGGCTCTCACTCGGATAGAGAAAGGAGCGGGTATCGATGGCCGTGCTCGAAAAAGGATCGGATGAGGTGTTGCTTATGATAAAATACATGGGTGATTTTTTATAGAAGTCGCCGTAATAGCATACACCAATGAAGTATAAGAACGCTGGTGTTCAAGGCTCTACCTATCACACTCTGCATACAGGCTTTCAATGGGACTCGTCCGGAACTCTCCACATGCAAGACGGAGACCCAAGTGCAGCACTGGATCCAACATTTTCAGAGCAGTTTTTCAGGCGGACCCATAGACGCACTCCCGTAGTCCAACCGTGAGCCAATAAGGCGGAAAAACGCGGAGGAGTATTTGTTTGTCCGCTCCGTAGGAGCAATGCGAAAGGGCCTTCAGAATATTCATGGTTTTGAGGCTATTCTGCTTCAGGTGTTTAAATGGGGAATAAATGTCAGTTTTTCATCTAGTACCCCACCTAAAAATTTGTGTTCCTTTTTGGGAGGGATTGAGACACCTTTAAGCTCAATATCAGGATCAGCATGGATTCCGCACCTCCTTGAAAATACAACACAGGTACACTTTCTGGATTAAGCTTAAATCCATTCCTGTCTGCCCAGTCAGCAAATTTGTTGACACCAAGCTGGACTTGCCTCTCGCAACGGACGATTACATGATTTGAAGGAGATTTGAACGTCATCTACATATAGCGAGTAAAAAATGGTTGGTGGCAATCGTTTTCCCAGCGAGTTCATTTTTATAATAAACAGCGTGCAGCTCAAAACGCCCCCTTAAGGCACACCGTTTTCCTGGACGTGAACTCGGGAATGTCTATCGCCCACTCTCACACGAAAAGTTCTTTCCGACATGTAGCTTGCAAGAGTATTTAACACGTTGCCTGACAAACCAAAAGACTTAAGATCGCCAAGAATTCCATACCGCCATGCAGTATCATACGCTTTTTCAATATCGAGAAATACTGTCATACATTACTGTTTATGAATAAATGCATCTTTGATGTAGGATTCTAAGGCAACGAGTTGATCATGCGTAGATCGCCCTGCCCTGAAGCCTGCCTGGCAGCTCTCGAGAAGTCCATTGTACTCCAGGAAGTACACAAGCATCCGGTTAATCATCTCCTCGAAAAGCTTGCAAAGGCAGCTCGTCAAGGCAGTGGGTCAATACCTAGCGGGAAAGAAGGATCCTTCCCCTCTTTCAGGAAAGCTACAACTATAGCCTCTCTCCAAGAGTTTGGAATGTGCCCCGAAAACCAAATCTTGTTATATAGGTGGAGGAGTGTTAGAAGCGTGTGTGAGTGTAAGTTCTGTATCATTGTATATGTGTTGTCTGGGCCTGGAGGTGAGGGTTTACAAGTGCTCAGAACGGCCCTCAGATCATGAAGTGAAAACTATGACTTATAAGAAGGTGTTGACCTATTGTTATCTAGTATAGGCTTCTTTTCGGCCAGTTGTTTGTGTTTCATGAAAGAGTTGGTGTAGTGTGCTGAACTGGACACGTGTTGGAAGTGTTGTGCGAGTGTGTTAGCCTGAACTTCCAGTGTGTCCCCTGTCGTACTAACCAGGGGCAGGCTGTGTGTCTGTTGTCCTTTTAGTTTGCGTTTTCGTGTCCAGACTTTGCGAGTGTCAGTGTACGAGTTGATGGATGTTACGAATGAGCGATAACTTTCTCGTTTTGCTTCACGGCGCACCCGTTTTCCTAACGCCTTTGCCCGTTTGAACATGAAAAGGTTACCCGACGTGGAGTACCGACGAAGGATACCCCACGCCTTGTTCTGGGCCTCTCACGCCCGCCTACAGTCCTCATTCCACCATGGCCTCCGCTGGTTGCGCGGGGCACCAGAGACATGAGGAATGGACTTTTCGGCGGCGTCGAGGATGTGCGCCGTATCCGTTGGGTGGCTTCATGTACATGTAGGTGTGTTATTGATGTGTAGTGTAGTTTGGATATTTCTGTAAATGTATTCCAGTTTGCTCTTGCTTCATTGAACCTATTATGGGAGGGTGAACTGGTAAGGCCTTTGGCAATGTACGTTAATGAAGTAGGGAAGTGGTCACTACCGAATGGATTCGTGTCCACATCCCATTCAAGAGACGGAAGAAGTACTGCCGATCCTATAGTCAGGTCAAGGTGTGAGTAAGTGTTGCGTCCTATATTGTAATATGCTGGCTGTTTCTTGTTGAAAAGGCATGCTCCCGACGATGTTAAGAATTTCTCAGTGAGGCGACCTCGGGCATCGGTGCGGGAAGAGCCCCAAAGAGAATTATGTGCATTCAGGTCGCCTGTCAAGATGTAAGGTTCAGGCAACTGATCTACCAGCCCCTCAAAATCCGAGCTTGAGAGCTGGAAGTCAGGCGGTATGTAAAGGGAGCACACTGTTAAATCTAATAAAGATTTTTGAACGAATCGCAAGAGCTTCAAGGATAGTGTTTAAGGAGATGGTATTACATGCAATGCATTTTCAAGCAACAATAGCCACACCTCCCGAGGAGTGTGGGCATCCATCTCTGTCTTTTCTAAATACCATACATTTATTCAGGAAGTTTGTATTTTACCTGCTTAGATGCGTTTCCTGCAGGCACATTATACTTGGCTGCTTGGTGTGCAGTATCGGATATATATCGTCAAAAGTTTTGATGAAGCCTCTACAGTTCCATTGTGTAATATTTTCCCTTCCCATTATTTGCAAAAGCGACTGGAAATGTGTGAGAATGAGTGTTTACGTATTGCCTTTCGGGACTGTGACTCTTGGTTTTTTGGGCTTATCGGATGGTTTGGACGATGGTACCCTTTCCTTCCGCTGCACTGCAGACAGGTAGGGTACAACGTCCATGTCTTCGTCCGACGTCCTCGGAGTGCCGAACGGATTAGGTTATTTGGACGTGGCATCCTTGTGGGTGCTCGTTTTTGCAACCGCCGCAACCGATGGCATCGGCACTGCCAGAAGTGCCACAGGCGGTGCGGCAGGAGCAGGAGCTGCTGCGGGATCCCCCATCTCCATCTCCATATCCGTACCCTCACTTGAGCTTTGGACAGGTGGAAAAAGAAATGGTGGATGCAGCAGCGCCCCCACTGACTCAGTGGCCACCACAGCGGCTGGTGACTGAACAAGCAGTGTGGTGATGGGTTGGGCTGTCGGAGACAACCCAGTGGGGGGCTGGGGTGGGACCAGATCAGACTCACTGAACTGGGTCGCCAGCGAGACCAGACGCCGCTCTGCCCCCCGGCGAGCTGCGTCGGCGTACCTTGGAGAAGTAAAGCAGGCAAACCTTTTGCGTGCTTCCGGGTACGAGATGTTTTCTGTTACCTCCAAATTAATGATGCGTTTCTCGAGTTTGAACCTGTCACAGGTACGCGAGTACGCTGCATGGGATCCGCCACAATTTGGGCATTTCGTGCTACTGGCTTTACAATTGTCTGTAGGGTGGTCGTGATCAGAACATTTGGCACACGTCAGTTTTCCCCAATACTGTAAAGTGCCGTGCCCATAGCGCTGGCACTTGTAGCACCGACGCGGATTGGGAACATAGGGACGGACTTCACAACGGATGAAGCCGGCATTTACATAATGAAGGAGGTTGCAACGGTAGAAAGTGCGAATTATATGCTTTGTTTTTATTTCCTGGTTGTCTCTACGGATGGTGATTCGTCTGACTGCAGTAACGCCTTGCTCACGCAGGCCCTCCAGCAAGTCGGAGTCTTTTTCGTCCTTTAGGTCAAATTGAGAAATTACACCTTGGAATGTGTTTAGACTGCGGTGAGGAGTGACCTTAATTTGCAAGTCACCGATCATGCTCTGTTCGAGCAGAATTTTAAACAGTTGTTGATTCTGTATTTCAACAAGATTTCACCACTGGTTAGCTTTTTTTCTTTGTAGTTCTTCCCCAGAATGTTTTCAAGAAACTTAGCAATGAGGAAGACTGACTTCGATGTAAGAGGTTCAGATTTTTCTGCACATTCCATGATCAAAAAACGGGGAAAATTGTCAGGTCTTGAGAATTCTATGGTAGGTTGCGGTGGCAAATTCACTTCGGTGCGGCCCCTTTTAGGGGGCCGATCACGGTGGGGGGGGGGGGTTGAAAATACCATATGACATAGTATAAAAGCAGGGAGGCGGGGGTACTTTTCTCCTTTGACCTTACCCTGGTAGTAAAAGAGGTCCCGGAGCTTGACCAAGGCTCCGACGGCCACCGTTCACGGCTTTTAACTCTTCACCTTTCAACTTCTAGCCACGGTAGGTGACAGCTTAAGTATGGGGGGCTCGGGGTACGCGGTGTCGCCACTTACCGTCACCAAGATTACTCAAGGTTCCCGTGCGGGTGTTTTCAAGGAACAAATTCAGAACCCTTTCAATATCAACGACCTTGCCCGACGACCTGACCCAAACTCCTCCGACCGGCCGTTCTACCGGTGGCATGGTTTCGGCCGAAATTCTGATTACTGTTGGCAACCATCATTGACTGCTCTAGTAAATACGGGAGCCGATTCCTCTGTGATGAGTAGCCAGATAGCCAGTACGCTCAAGAAAGTCATCACACCACGGCATGGCTCGTAGATTGGCACGACTGCTGGTCATCTGGTTACACCGAGCGGCGTATGCACCGCGAGAGTACAGATACGGGCACATATTTTCCTGGTTGCTTCCTAGTCCCGCCTGAATATTTCGAAACAGCTAATCCTATGGTTGAATTTTTTTCACGAGAACAATGTGATTACGACCTTCGAAAATTACTGGTCACGTTCTTGACTTAGGGATCCGTTAAAAACAAACAGAAAGCGCATTGGCTAGCGTTACGTGTTAGCGATGACCACGTAACACTGCCTTCCCGGGCCAGCGTTACGTGCTCTCCAGTCCAACCTGTGAAGGTGGTTGGAAAGCCAAGCTGTAAACGACACGCACAACGATTATCCATGCGACGTCACTTGAATTCACACGCGCGGTTCTACAAAGAACACCGCGAGAGGTCACGTGACGCTATCACGTGTCATTCAGCGAGAACGCAGGGGTTAAACCCACAGCTGTGCTCGCTGAGTACACCATCTGTCTGACCACGTCTCCGCATGTGGTCGTAGCTCAATCGGTAAAATAACGGCATCTTGTTGTGTTTCTCTATTCATTCACGGTTCGATTCCTGGCGGTGCCAGTAGTTTTTTGTTCATTCGAGCGAGTTTTCTGTTGAAGTCAAGAGTCGCAATGGAACTGTTGGCGGGTAGAGGTAAAACCTTCGCTTTAAAAACAGCCTAAGCGCTCCTTGAAGAACCGCTGAACTAAAACACGGACTCCAGACGATTATCGATCTTTATAGGGTATGATTTTGCTTCTTAGTAAAAGGTGAGACAAACGGCTGGCACGAGCAGGGCATTGCTTCTGAGGAAGGCGAGAAACCTGTTCCCTGCATCCACACAGTCTCATCGACAGCGGTATGCATGCGGTTCGTCGCCTGGTGAAAGAAAGGCTGAAAAGTTACGTTATAAAGACATCCACGAGCCCCTTTGCGCCCGCAGTTGTATTAGTGGCAAACAATGCCGACACTCTCCGCTGTTGATTCAATGACAGAAGATTGAACAAAATCACGAAGAAATAGGTTTCTCCCCTACCTCGCATTGACCCCTCCTTATATCATTTGCTTCATGCTAGGTACTCCTCTTTCATTAATGTTCGCATTCGGTATTGTCAGACCAAAGTGGATAAACGCGACTGGGAGAAGACTGCCTTCATTACTCCAGATGGACTCTATGAATCCAAGTTGCTCCCCTTAAGTTTCTGCTCTGCCCCAGCAGGCTTCCGAAGAATGGACACTATTCTTTATGACCTTAAGTGACCATCACGTCTTGTCTATCGGGTTCACGTTTCCATCTTTTCTCAAATCTTCGACGAATATCTCAAGCTCCTGAAAGCTGTGTGAGAACGAATATGGTAAGCTGGACTCTCCCTCAACCCCGAAAAATGCCACTTGGCGTTCAAACAGCTGATGTTTCCAGGCCATTCGCACTGTTGCTCCTCAGCTGCGCGACCTTGTCAAAGAAGAGTTGGCCTCCAAGGCGGAGATCCAACCACGACGTCTTCTGTTCCTACCCCTACCATCCCATGATATCAGGCGATCGCAGTGAAACTGCCTTTTCCTACAGAAGTCCCGCTGGCTGATGGACATTCTGCGCCATCTGCCCCGCAGCACCCCCCCCCTCAGGTATACTACAACGGCGTCCGGCCGGTCTACCAGATTTTCTGGAGGGTTCGACTTGTCTAAAGCAGCATGAGCACCGATGATATGCACCTTTTGGAAGTGACATCCGTTTTCCTACGGTGCGCCACGAAACGAGCACTTCTTCACCGCGACGCTCGTCGTTTCCTCCGGCCCCCGTCGATACACCTCACAACGAGCGTTCACCGCGTCACCGCCCATCATCCTCGCGATATCGCCGCTCTGTCTGCCTCCACGACGCGCGTTCCACACTACTGACTACCAATCGGAAAACTAGCAGTTTTTTTTTGGGCGGGGGGGGGGGGAACTGCGTTATTCAAAAACCTAAAAACTCGTCCATAAAGACCGTCGAATACATTATACAGTAGACTCTCGATAAACGGAACTTCAAGTAACCGAAAAAATTAGTTCCGTTTAAAAGGAGTTCCGTTTATTGAGAGATATGTGCAAAGGTGCAAATTTATTTGGTTACGCAGTCTTAATGGCATTTTATGGAACTCTAAGCTAGAAGGTGAATGCACGTGAATATTTTTCAGAAAGCAAAAAACAACAAGAGGCATAGGCACAGCATTCACAAAGTGGATTTGGCAACAATGAGCCGCTGTGCAATACAAAATGCATCAATTATTTTTGCTTGAGTCATTGCAACTATCTTCACGGCGGCTAGAGGCCTTAACTTCGCCAGTGCTTACGAGCCACGGAATTAAGAAGACGGCAACGCGGTAATTAAGCCCGAATAGCACCACGATGGCCCGAAACAGGCGGCAGGAGCTGAGCCCTGTAACCTCGGCGTCTTGAATCGAGACCGAACGACTGGAACATGAACTGGGATGTTGCATTCGTTGCTCCAACACGGCTAACCACTTACAAGACGAGGCTTACGAACCCAACCAGGCTAAAAAAACGCGGAGGTAGAAAAAAATTACTCCCACCTCCCCTCGCGGGAAACCCTATGTAGATGCTGCGCATAGGGGGTTCCGTTGTTGTTTCCGTTAGGTTGATTCTCCCACCGCGTGAAACGTGCCGTGAACGACCTGCCGCGGCTATGACGCAACGTGGCGCGGCTATGACGCAATACAATCCAACACAATCCACTTTATTCCAATCCAATCCAAGCCAAGCCAAGCCAATCCAAGCCGATCCAATCGAACCCAATCCAATGGCCCTCGCGAGAGAGTGTTCGCTATCGGAGAGGTGAGGGGGCGAGCGGCGGAGAGAGCAGCTCGAGTGGCGAGGAGAATGGGGGAGGGGTATGGACGGACAACAACGCTGTATGGAGGGACAAGGCGAGTGAATGAGATGCAGTCGCATCTAAAAGAAAAACAAAATTACGCCACCTCCTTTCGCGGGAACCCGGTGTGATGCGACGCTGAGGGGGGTTCAAGCTCGAGCGGAGTGCAACCGTCGACCGAAAGGCCGTCGCAGAACGGCACACCGGTTACACGCGCAGCGCGCCCGAAGGAGAGGAGAGAGAGATTGCCGCGGCTATTATGCAACACAATCCAACACAATCCACTTTATTCCAATCCAATCCAAATCCAGTCCAATCGAAGCCAAGCCAAGCCAAGCCAGCCAATCGAATCCAATTCAATGCCCCTCACCAGAGACTAGTAAAGTACGTTGTTGGGGTAGTTGGTCGATCATTGTTAACAGATGTATAGCGCAAAAAAGACGAAGGACAAAGAG
This sequence comes from Haemaphysalis longicornis, assembly GCA_013339765.2. NCBI lineage: Eukaryota > Metazoa > Arthropoda > Arachnida > Ixodida > Ixodidae > Haemaphysalis > Haemaphysalis longicornis. Next base: position 89,979,879 of record CM023451.1, read on the forward strand.
TGCACGAGGGCGAAGCGCTTCGTCCTTGTGCACTCTTTGTCCTTCGTCTTTTTTGCGCTATACATCTGTTAATACTCACCAGAGAGTGTTCGCTATCGGAGAGGAGAGGGGGAGAGTGGCCGCGGACAACAACAACGGACGCACGCGGACAAAAACAACGGACGCACGCAGGAAGGACAGAGACGCCGACAAGAGATGCTCTCAGCGTCGCATTTAAAAACGAAACAGCCGAAACCATAAAAATGTGGTTCTCATGCCAATGGGTATCACAAAAAGTTAGAATTCTGGTTCCGTTTACACGGTGAAGCCGAAAATTTAGTTCCGATTACCGGGAGTATCTTTACGTTGTCTGAATACAAAACCAACCTACTTACAGGCTATTGTTCTTTTGAAGCAGCAATTCCGTTTAAGCGATTTTGGTTTATCGAGATTCTACTGTATGGGAAAGTTGGAGGTTATGACGTCAATGCCCTCGGTGACACTGGAGCATGCATATCATTAATTGGCAAAAATTTGTGCTCATGGCTCCGAAAAGCAAGAACCCCGTACTCTGGCCCTTCTTCGTGTGGTGCTAATCAAGGTGTGCTGAATCATTATGGATACTAATTACGCGTTTAGATAGACTGAAATGGGCCCCACATCCAGTGCGCGGTCTGCATGCAGACATCCCCGGCGTTCCACAATGTCGCTTGGTGGAGAGTGTAGAATTTTGTTAGGGCTGGCTGTGAGACAAGAATTTCCAAATTCCGTGGCCAGTTCCATGATGGAGACGTGCTCCCATTTCCCTACGCTCGTTTTCTATCAAATAGAATCGTTGTTGCAACTTCTATTCTGCGTTTCTGGCATGGGTCTGTGGTGCTAGTCGCCACGAACGCTACACGTGAATCGATATTCGTACGTGAAGGCATCGTGATCGGTACCACCGTGGATTCCGAAGCTGTCCCTATTCTTTCCCGTCGTTCTATTTCCTCCACTTCTCAATCTGGCACTAAGTCTCCCCACCCTGACCTTGCCGCGATATTCCGCTCTGATCAGCATGCCGAACCGGAATTTTTCTGGGTTCGTTTCGGGTTCCGGTTCAAGCCTTTCGGATTCAGTTCTGGCTTTGGTTCCGAAGCCCCATTCTGTTCAGGTTCAAATCGGTTCAAACGGGTTCGAAAAAAAAGGCAGTAGGGTTTTTTGTGTTTAATATTTTTATGCTGCGTTTTCGTCTCGTTGTAACGGTGGTATAAAAATTAATTTGTAGGTTTCTTTGTAGAAATGTTCTCATTTGGGCGTTTCAAACAGACCCTGCAACGCTTTTTTCAAATTTTTTTCGAAATCTCAAGTGCTTCCAGAACGTAGTCAACCAACACATCCAATTCTTAGATTAGAGTATCGCAGAGCACCTCAGACAAACATAGCTGCTCTATGTTCATCGGGTAACTTGGAAACCTGCTTTGCAATCTTCCAGAGCCGGAAATACGTCATTACAGTGGTGGAGCGACTATTGGCCGGCTTTTTTTTAGCTGGAGCAATGAACGCATTCTATAGCCACCTAAAGATGCTTGTTCAATATAAGTACCGCAAGGCTTGACCACTGCTAAGCTGGAGGATTTATTTCTATAAGCACTCAAGCACACATCGCACGTATTGCATTATTCCTAGAGAAGGCAAGCGTGGCAGGGGCGACAGAAGGTTAGGTGGGCAGATGAGATCGAGAAGTTTGCGGGGATAAGTGATCGCAGTTAGCACAGGACCGCGATAATTGCAGGTCTATGGGAGAGGCCGTTGCCCTGCAGTCGGTGAAGACAGTCGGATGATGATAATGTTAATTAACATTGCAACAGATGGATTCCGTATTCTTCGCCGCCGCCCATACCGGGTATCTTCATTTGAGCGGAAAATTATCAGCGACATTGTTGCCGACATGCTACAGCGCAAAATTGTACGTCCATCTAAGTGTCCTCATTCATCCCCTGTGCTCTTGGTACGGAAAACAAGACGGGTGTGTTCGATTTTGCATCGATTACCGCGCACTGAATAAAATCACTCGGCAGGATATCCAACGTCTCGCATTGATTATGCCTTGGACTGTCTGCAAGGAGCGGAATATTTCTACAGCCTGGATCTACGCCCTGGTTATCCGAAGATTCCAATGCACGAGGCCGGTAATGAAAAGACAGCCTTCGCCACACGTGATAGACTTTACGAGTTCAACATAATGCCGTTTGGATTTTGTAACGCTCCTGCAACTTTTGAGCATATGATAGACACTGTGCTCAGAGCTCTGAAATGAAAAACTTGCCTTTACCTGGACGATATTATTTTTTCTTGAAGCTTTGATGACAATTTGAGATGGCTGGATGAGGTCCTCACGTGCCTTGCCAGTGCTGGCCTTCAGCGGAATACTAAGAAATGTCGTCTCGCTATCCGAAACATTAAAGGTTTAGGCCACTTCCCGACCCACACAAGGTGGCTGCTTTCGTCCACTTCTCGCACCCTCAGCAACAAAAGGCTCTACGTAGCTTTCTTCGCCTGGCGTCTTGCGCCGTTTTGTACGCAACTTTGCTTCAGTTGCTTCATCCCTCAAGCTCCTCCACTCCGGAACTTCTTTTAAGTGGTCGGACGACTGCGAACAGGGTTTTCGGCAGATGAACGCCGTGCTAACTTCAGAGCCGGTGTCGTGCCATTATGATGGGTCGAGATTGGTCATTCTTCGTACTGACGCTAGTGGCCATTAGATCGGTGCTGTCCTGTTGCAGTCAGATCAACAGCATCGGGAGCGGGTTATGCCTTACGCCAGTCCCTCCCTTAGTTCCTCCGAGAACTAAAGTATCAGAGAGCAGGAGCGTCTCTCCTTGATTTGGGCTGTCCAGAAGTTTCGACCGTAGCTCTACCGCATATAATTCATGGTCGTGACGGACCACCATGCGCTATACTGGTTGCAGACGCTGAAGAATTTATGAGGACGCCTCGAACTCTGGATACTTCGACTTGAGGAGTATAGCTTCACTGCAGCATACCGATAAGGGAAGAAGCATCTCGAAATCGATGATGTTTCACTTTCCCCGCTGAAGCCGCCAACCGCTCAACGCAGCCTGCTAACAGTCAGTCCCGTTGTCGACTTCACAGCTTCCGACTTTTAAATGGTGTGCTGCATTATATCGACCATCACATACCTGGCTACGAATGGGTTCCCGTTGCGCCACGCACCATCCGCTCGCAGATGTTGAAAGCTCTTCACGATGATGCCAGAGCGGGCAATTGAGGCTGCGACAAACATACAATCACGTCTACAGTCGTTTATTTTGACCTGGGATTTTGAAACTTCTTGGCCCGCTACGTCGCTTCGTGGACTTCGTGTCAGCAGTGCAGATGCTGTATCCACATCGCCGCCAGCCGGTCTGTTAGAGATACTTCTTTGTCCTCCCGTATCATCCTAACCGTTGGCATAGACCTTTACGGTCCTTTGCCCTGCACAACGACTGGCTGCCGCTGGAGTGTAACAACCATGGACCTTTTGATACGTTATGCAGAGACAGCACCCATTAGCTCTGGGTGTGCTTCAATGGTCCCTGATTTCGTCTTGGGTTCCTTATTCTCGCGTCATGGTGCCAACCGTGTCCTCTTAAACGGCCGTGGTAGGACATTTTAAATGCGAATGCATTTCTTAGTCGGGGGTTGCCGTGCTCCGTCGGCGTGCGCCTAGCAACCGGCGTGGCGCGTGGCGCGCCTAGCAACCGGAGCAGGTGGTAGCTCGGGCGAGAGTAGCGGAGGGCAAAGGGAGAGGAGGAGCGTGCTCGGGCGTGTGAGGGCGCTCGCATCGCGGAGCTCGGCGGGCTCTCTCTCCTCTCCGCGTACCCTCTCTCCGCTCGCTGCGCTCGGAATCTATATAATGCAGTGGAGCGCGCGTGTGGCGCCTTGATAGCGATGGAAATCGGTGAAGTCGAATCCCTCGCGGCAACGATACCGCAAGCACGAAGTGTAACACAATGCAACCTGAGCATTACACCTCCCGCTGGCGGTGACGTCACTGCAGTTGCTTCAACGTCATCATCGGTTGGAGGACTCACACTCTCGTCTCTCTTCATTAAGTACGCCATTAATAATATTTACTCGCACCGCACTCATCGGTGCACCCAATGCATTCGCATTTCCGTACGATCCCCTTCGGGGAGGTGGGGGGATTTTTTTATCTACCATTGTTGAAGTTCTTCGTATGTTGAACACTGTCCATAAAACTACATCCACGTATGCCCTGCACAGACGAACGGGTTGACTGAACGATTAGATCGAACTCTCTCTGATAAGATTACGTATATACAGCCTAATCATATTAACGGCTCCTGTATACGCCTGAAGCCCGCTCTCTGAGCAGTTCGCCTCCCGCCTCAACCATTGCCATCGAGTTGCGCGTCTACGCGCTCAAGCCAGCCAGCATGATCGAAAGGATCGCTTCGACGTCACTCACCGTGCTGTTCGGTTACGCCCTGACGACGAGGTGCTACTTTGGACTCCCACGCGCACGCCAGCATTACTATCGTATCGCTCCTACTTGCGCACCAGCAGACCGCCGCTAACGGGACATGTAAATCGCGCACGCGTTCCTCTTCAACCCGTTCGTGCACCGCACTTGCCCAGCACTTCTGGCTGGGTGCCCTTCTCGTCCGGAGGCGGCATTTCATGTGAGCTGTAAGTCGTGCGCCATCCCATGGTGACACTGACTGCTACTACAGTTACCTATTGGTCACAAACCCATACTGCATCTTCTTCCCATAGCCATCATCATCATTATTTTCCATCTCGCCATCTCATCGGCTCGTGGTTTCAGGGGCGATGCCCCTTATGGGCTGCGGCTGTTGGAGTCTTCTCTCGCTGTCGTCGTCGTCATAATTGGCCTTCGTCTGATGTAGTCACGTTACTAAAACACAGAGAAACTCGTTTACGCCTCACACTAGAACGTAACACGAACTAAAAAATACCGGGACACTCGTTTACGCCTCGCGCTTGAGCGCTTCGTAACGTGTACTTCGTAACGTGTAGAGCGCTTCGTAACGTGTAGAGACAGACAGACAGACAGACAGACAGACAGACAGACAGACAGACAGACAGACAGACAGACAGACAGACAGACAGACAGAGAAGGTAATTGAGGTCCAGAAAGTCCGTTGGACGCGGGCCGCACTTGTGCACGGGGCGGAAGTCCTTGCTCCTCCTGTCTCTCCCAAGCAATCTGGACAGCCCAGAGTTGAGTCACGTGCTGATCACTTTGTAGGTAAATAAGCCACTGCGCGGTAACGCAGGGCATTGCCGGAGCATGGGTTTAAGGAGCATGTGGTGCAGCTACATTTTCTGTAGTATGGTTCGATGTCGTGCGTGAAATGGCTGAATACGCTTCTCGGGTGGAATGCACCCATTTGGAGCATTCGAAATGCAGTGGATTGTGATCGCTGAGTCTTAGCGTGAGGGGCTTCGTATTAGTTTTCTCTAATTTGTAGTGCGCCGTGATCTCGTTCAAAGTTTGTGGGGGATCTCTATACTCTTCCAAGTCACTGGCCGTCGAGCGTCCTACGCTTCCGCGGGGGGTGATCTCACGCGCGCAGTCGGGGGCCATCTCGCTGGTGTTGGGGGTGTTCTCGTGTATTTTGTGTCCTATGTTGGCAGGGAACCAGTAATGTAGTGATAGTCGTCCTCGCTTCTGTTGTTAATGATTCGCGCTGCTTCCTTGGCTATCGTTTCTTTGAGGAACGCACGGACTGCTGCCCTTTAGTCCGAGTAGATGTTCGGCCTCGACAGGTCGGCCATAGCCAGGGCAATCGCCACTTGTTCTGCGATAGCGGGTTTGTGGGTAACTGCGGATGTTGCGTTCAGTAGTTTGGCAGATGGGTCGGTTACGACCGCCACGTATTTGCTGGAGTGGCCGTATCGGGTTGCATCCACGAACGTAGACGTTCGCTGCCCTTCTCGTGCACGTTTCAGTAGCGGCTTGGCCCTGGCCGCTCTCCTGACTTCGTTGATTTGCGGGTGTATATTGCCATGGATGGGCTGGGTTTCGTAGGTCTCCGTTTTCCCATCGAGTTTGACTACGTATGCTTCAAAGTCTTCGGGGAAATGCCCAGTAGTGAGGAGTACGGCCCTCCCCACTCTCGTAGTTATGAGTCTTTGCCTTTGGGCTTCGCTTCGAGGATTTGTGATACTTTGTTGTTACGTGCAGTGTTGCAAGCTTTTCGGTGCTGGCGCTAGTAGGCGCTAATAGGGAGACCAAGCATTCTCTTCATGCATTTCCTGGTGACCGTGTCGACTTTCACATCCTCGCTTTTGGCCCAGTCTACCGCTGCCGCGATGTAGTTTACGTGACTCATTAGGAAGCGTTGTAAAGTCTTAAGAGGTTGTGTTCCGTTAGTCCTTCTCGTCTGTTCGGTAATCGTGCGATGAGTCGGATTGTGTCTTCCGATTTCTTGGCGAGCTTTTAGAGAGTTCTCGTATTGTCCTCGGGATTTTATCATTAGTTCGAGGACCCTCAGTGTGACTATGATGGGGATGGTTTCCCCGTTTTGTGTTTCGATGCGTATGTTTGCTTGGTTAGGGGGAGGTTGTCATCCACCGCCCTTCCTGTTAGATCTGTACAGGAGCAGCAGCTCCAATTTCGCCGGCGACAGCTTGAGGATCGAGTCCCGGATGTAGCTCTCCGTTGTCTCCAGGGCTGTCTGCACAGCGTGTTCAGCTTCGGTTTCCGATCCTCCAAGGCTCAATCCCGTGATGTCATCTGCATAGACAACGTGGTTGATTTCTTTAATTGTACTTTGTCTGACAGTCCTTTCATGGCGAGGTTAAACAGCAAGGGAGACACGACGATTCCTTGCGGCCCTAGCTGAATTCTCGTGATTGGAAAAGTCTGATCTTGATCGTTTCTTTTCCGTCTTTCAGGGACGACTTAATGAACGAGCGGAATTTCGTCCCCAGGTTCTCTTTGAAGATGGCTTCAAGTATGAATTTGTGCTTAACAGTGTTGAATTTCTCGGTTAAGTCGACTGTTAAAACGCCTCTTACATCTTTGGAGTAGTTGTTCAGTATCTGGTGGCGCAGAATTAGCATCACGTCTTGGGTCGATAACCCCGGCCCGAAACCCATGATGTTGTGCTTCAAGATATCGTGTTTCTCGATGTAATCCCATACTTTGTTTTGTAAGACGTGCTCGAGTACCATTCCAATGCAGGGCGTAAGCGATATGCGCCTCATGTTAATGGGGCCGAAAGGTTTGCCGGGTTTGGTGATCAGTATCACTGATGCCGTTTTCCATTCATCAGGAACGTGTCCGGTTTCCCAGGCTTGGTTGGCCACTTTAATCAGCATTTTTACTGACTTAGCGTCCAGGTTGCGCAGGAGCTTATTGGTGATCCCGTCGGAGCCAGGGGCCGATCTTTAATTTAGGTTTTAAAGGGCCTCCCATACCTCTAGTTCCAAAATTGGCTCGTCTAATCTGGGGTTCAGCTGGCCCGTGTACTCCGGGTAGTCCTCTTCTCCACTTGTCCCAAGGGGGAGGTAGGTTAGGTATTCGCTAGATCTTTTAGGATGTCGTCGTCTGTTATTCCTTTCTCGCGCTGTTGATGTAGGATCCTTCCGATCAATGTCTGTTGATTTCTCTTGGTTTGCGTTTCGTCGATGAGAAGTTTGAGGAGATTCTATCTCCGCCTACTCTCGTACGGCCGCCCAGTTGTTTGCATAGTTCATTCCACTTCTGCTTGTTAAGCTCCCTGACATACGTTTCTAATTGCTTGCTTGAGGAGTGCAATTTTCTCGCTAAGTTTCATATTGTCACGAAGACAAGGACGATGCAGTTGTGTTGAATGAGAAACACGTTTATTGGAGCGAACTTGTGCTCCCCTAACAACTCAAAAGAATACAGAGGCGGCGAAGCAGCGGTCAACAAAGTGACTTGCACAGGCGAGTGTCGTCGAATCGAATGCCCCGGCGTCTGCTCTGCAGGCTTTTTATCTTTCGGCGCGCGTGGTCTGGAACCGTCGATTCGCATCGAGAACATTGTAGATGCAAGAAGATTATTCCGGGATGTTCACGTTAGATTGGAATGCTCTCTCCCTATCTGAACAGATAACACATGCGGCACAGAAAGAAAGAATGGAACACGCGCTTCCCTTGGCGCAGAGATAACACAGACCGGCGCAGCCGGGCGGAAAAAGCAAAACACAAATAAACAAACCCAATGTATGGTTCGGCGGGCATTACCCCCCCTCTAAGAGTGCATCGACCCGATGCTAACATAAGCGACAGTCCGAACAAATGAAAATAAAAGTTCGTCATCGTCCGTAGAAAGGTTTAAGCGAACCACGTGGACGACTTCAGGCCGCGTGCGTCGTCGTGATGTGCCGGAGTCACCATCGGGGATCACTTCGTAGGTAAGTTGGCCAACCACGTCGCAGAATCTGGTAGGGTCCGAAATACCCTCGCAGAAGTTTCTCGCTCAGTCCGCGTCGTCGGATGGGAGTCCAAACCCACACACGATCCCCTGGTTGGTACTCGGCGTCTCGGCGTCGGAGGTTGTAGCGGCCGGCATCCACCAGCTGCTGGTCCCTTATACGAACTCGAGCGAGCTGGCGGGCCTCCTCCGCACGTTGAAGGTATCCTTGGACGGCGGTGTTGAGGTCGTCGTCTTCTACATGCGGAAGCATGGCGTCGAGCATCGTAGTCGGTCGTCTTCCGTAGACAAGCTCGAACGGTGTCATCTGCGTAGTTTCCTGCGTCGCTGTATTGTCGCTGTATCGGAACAGCTGACCCCTCTCCCTTTACTTTTCGAATGCTTCGCTGCAAGGCGCCACCGCCTCCCGGGGAGCAGCTGCGGCGGCCGCTCGCCTGTTGCGAGTCAAATTGGGCGCGATAGTACGCAAACGTGACATACGGGAGGACTTCGTCCCAAGTCTTATGTTCAACGTCGACGTACATGGACAGCATATCCGCAATTGTCTTGTTCAGACGTTCTGTTAGTCCGTTCGTTTGGGGGTGGTACGCCGTCGTTCTTCGGTGATCCGTGTTGCTGTAGCGTAAGATTCCTTGCATCAGCTCCGCGGTAAAGGCCGTTCCGCGGTCCGTGATTAGGACTTCAGGGGCTCCATGTCGCAGCACAACTTGGTTTATAAAGAACTTGGCGACTTCTTGTGCAGTCCCCCGCGGAAGAGCGGCGGTCTCTGCGTAGCGCGTCATGTAGTCTGTCGCTACGACAATCCACTTGTTCTCCGATCGTGACGTCGGGAACGGGCCTAGAAGGTCCATTCCAATTTGTTGAAAGGGCCTCCGCGGGACGGCGATCGGTTGTAGAAGTCCGGCGCGTCTTGTCGGCGGCGTTTTTCGTCGCTGGCAGTCCCGGCACTCCGAACGTAGTGGGTGACGTCGGATGTAAGGCGGGGCCAGAAGTACTTCGCCTTAATTTTTGCAATAGTGCGAGCTGTGCCGAGATGTCCGGAAGACGGGTCGTCGTGGGACGCTTCCAAAATTTCGTCACGAAGGTCTGCGGGGATGACAAGTAGATAATTCATTCTTGTTCCGGGGCTGAAATTCTTCTTCACGAGGACGGAGTTTCTGAGGCTGAATGCTGGTAAGTTTATCGCTTGAACGCTCTAGGCACGGCGACGTTACGTCCTTCGAGGTAGTCGATCATTACTCGCAAGTCGGGGTCGGCACGCTGCTGGGCGGCTAGGTCGCTCTCCGTAACAACCCCGAAGAACGCACTGTCTTCATCGGAGTCTTGTGGTGGTGGGTCGACAGGGGCGCGGGACAGGCAGTCGGCGTCGGAGTGTTTCCTGCCGGATTTGTAGACGATTGTAATGTCGAACTCTTGCAGGCGCAAACTCCACCGCCCAAGACGGCCAGAGGGGTCCTTCAAATTGGCGAGCCAACACAGCGCATGGTGGTCTGTTACAACCTTGAACGGTCTGCCATACACGTATGGGCGAAATTTTGAAATGGCCCATATAATAGCCAGGCACTCTTTTTCGGAGGCAGAGTAGTTTTTCTCCTCCTTCGACAGACCACGGCTGGCATAGGCGATTACGTTTTCGCACCCGCTTTGTTTTTGGACAAGGACGGCACCCAAGCCTATATCACTGGCGTCCGTGTGTATTTCCGTTTCGGCGTTGTCGTCGAAATGAGCGAGCACGGGCGGGCTTTGCAAGTGTTTTTGCAGCTCGCAGAATGCCTTTTCTTGGTCGTCTTCCCAGCTGAAAGCGGTGCTATCTTTCGCCAAACGCGTGAGCTGCTCTGCAATGCGTGCGAAGTTTGCGACGAAGCGCCGGTAGTATGCGCACAGTCCAAGAAATCTGCGCACGCCCTTCTTATCTTTCGGCCTTGGGAAGTTCGCTATGGCTGAAGTTTTCGCCGGGTCAGGCAGGACTCCCGCGGCGTTGACGACATGGCCCAAAAACTTCAGTTCCTCGTACGCGAAGCGGCACTTTTCAGGCTTCAGCGTTAACCCCGACGTACGGATGGCCTCGAGTACTGACTGCAACCTTGCGAGGTGTTCGTCGAAAGTCCGGGAGAATACCACAACGTCGTCGAGGTATACGAGGCAGGTGTGCCACTTCAGGCCAGCTAGCACAGTGTCCATGACTCTTTGGAACGTTGCTGGTGCCGTGCATAGCCCAAACGGCATTACCTTGAACTCGTATAGGCCGTCCGGGGTTATGAATGCAGTCTTCTCTCGATCTCTCTCGTCCACTTCAATTTGCCAGTAGCCGGTCTTCAGGTCCATCGATGAGAAGTACCTCGCATGGCAGAGGTGGTCGAGGGCGTCGTCGATTCGTGGCAGGGGGTACACGTCCTTTTTGGTGATCTTGTTCAATCGCCGGTAGTCAACGCAGAACCTTAGTGTGCCGTCTTTTTTCTTCACGAGTACGACCGGCGCAGCCCACGGACTTTTCGATGGCTGTATAATGTCGTCGTTGAGCATGTCGTCGACTTGAGTCCGGATGGCTTCGCGCTCGTGGGAAGAGACGCGGTACGGTGACTGTCGGGTAGGTCGGGCTCCATCCTCGGTTATTATCCGGTGCTTCGCCAGAGGTGTTTGACGTAACTTTGAGTTCGACGAAAAACACTCGCTGTAGCGACGCAGCAAAGCCAATAACTTGTTCCTTTCTTCTTGCGGTAGCTCCGGATTCACGTCGAAGGGGTGCGGAAGCTTGAAGGTATCGTCGGGTGCGCGTTCAAAGTCGGCGACTGCTATCACGTCACTTGCTAGTTGCGTTTCTTCGACGAACGCAATTGCAGCGCCCTTGTTTAAATGCTGGTACTCCTCGGTGAAATTTGGTGACCAAAACGTGGGATTTGCGATGCTTGAACCGCGCAATGCCTCTTGCGACAGACACACCGCGGTCAAAAAGCAACCTTCGGTCACTCTCCACGATAGCGTCGACGTCGGGAGCAGCACCTTCACAGTAGACCGTGATCATCAAGCTTGCGCGGGGTGGCAGGGTGAGGTGATCATCGGCGATCCTTACAGCTGCACGGTGTTCGGGGTTTGATTCCGGCGTCATGGAGTGGTCGGAGGAAAAAGTTATCGACTTCGTCTGGAGATCGATTATTGCGCCGTTGTCTGTCAAAAAGTCCATTCCGAGAATTACGTCGCGGGAGCAGTTGGGCAAAACGACGAACACTGCAGGGTACGTCGTGCCATCTATGGTGACGCGCGATGTGCACGTCCCCACTTGGCGTCACGATGTGGCCTCCTGCTGTGCGTATGTGCGGACCGTCCCATCTGGTCATAACTTTCTTCAGTTTAGACGCAAATGGTCCGCTTATTACCGAATAGTCAGCTCCCGTGTCTACGAGGGCGACTACGTCAAAGCCGTCGATGGACACATTGACGTCAGATGCAGTCGTCCTCGAGTTCCGGGTTCGTCGGGGCGTCGTATCTCTGCTTGTACGTGTTGATGGTCGGGCACTGTGCATCGTCGTTGTCGTCGTCTTCTCAACGGACGTCTCGGTCAGGTCGGGTACGCGTCGCTCCGTGTAGCTGTCGTCGTGTTCGGGAGTCTCGTCACGGTTAGGTCGGGTCGTCGGGATGAGGGCACGTCGTGAATCACTGTCTTCACGCGTCCTTGCGTCGTTGGAGGGTTTCTAGTTTTTCGCCGTAGAGCAACTTCACCTCCAGAAGTTGCCGCTTTTAGTTTCCCCCGCGTGGGCGGGGGGACCTTCCACGGGCGAAGTCAGCGTTGCTACGGCGGTTCGGCGATTGGTATGGGTAGGGCGACGGCGAACGGTTGAAACGCGCTGGGCCACGGCTGGTTTCAGATAGATACTCGTCGATCTCACGTGGGCGTTGGCCAGGGAGAGGGCGAGGTGCGTCGACGGAGAAACCACGCAGTCCGAGTCTCTTGTATGGGCAGCGACGGTAAATGTGGTTGGCCTCTCCGCAGTGGTAGCACAGAGGACGATTATCGGGAGTTCGCCATACGTCCGTCTTCCTCGGCGTCTGGTTTCGGGCTACCGGGGGTCGGGCGGGTGACAGTGGGCGGCGGTACGGCGGGGCCTCTTGACGGCGTGTTGGAGCAGGGCGGGGTCGACGAACAGCCGCGGAGTATGTCATAGCTTGTGGCTCTCGTGGTACGTCGGATGGCGTAGAAGTTCCCAACGCTTGTTGCACTTCTTCTCTAATCACGTCGGTGAGGGAAGCGACTTGGGGATGCGGCGGCGTTGGGAGAAGTTTCCGCAGCTCCTCTCTCACTATTGCGCGGATAGTCTCGCGTAGGCTGTCGGCCGGGATCCGCGTGCTGCCAAAGTCGTTCTCATTGGCCGCGCCAACAAAGTTGCGGTCATACTGCTTAGCACGCATTTCGAGGGCTTTGTCAATGATGCTGGCTTCGGTCACGAATTCGGCGACGGTTTTGGGCGGATTTCAGACAAGTCCAGCAAACAGTTCCTCCTTCACTCCGCGCATTGAGAAGCGCAACTTCTTTTCTTCCGTCATTTCGGGGTCCGCGCGGCGAAATAGCTGCTTCATCTCTTCAACGAAGATCACGACACCTTCGTTGGGGTGTTGCGTGCGCGTTTCCAACAAAAGGGCGGCTCTTTCTTTCCGCACGACGGTAGTGAAGGTCTTAGTGAACTCGCTTTTGAACTGAGCCCAGTTTGTCAAGGAGCTCTCGTGGTTCTCGAACCAAGTGCGGCCGAATCTTCCAAGTAAAAGAAAACGTGCCGGAACGTTTCTGCGTCGTCCCAGCTGTTGAATTTCCGGACGCGCTCCAGTTTCTCCAACCATTCTTCTGGGTCTTCTGCGGGGGCTCCTCGGAACGATGGCGGTTCCCGGGGCTGCTGCAGGACGATTGGCGACGTTGTTTCTTGCACCATGGTGTTGGTTGCAGCGTTGCTTTTCTTGGGCCCTTCTGGCATCAAACCGAACTCGGGCGGTAAATCTTGCAGGCGGGGGCTGGCTCTCGTTGGACTGGCTTGGCGGCTTTTCGAGGTTGTAGTGGGCATGAAGGGTGCGTACCCCGCACCTCCACCAGATGTCACGAAGACAAGGACGATGCATTTGTGTTGAATGAGAAACACGTTTATTGGAGCGAACTTGTGCTCCCCTAACAACTCAAAAGAATACAGAGGCGGCGAAGCAGCGGTCAACAAAGTGACTTGCACAGGCGAGTGTCGTCGAATCGAATGCCCCGGCGTCTGCTCTGCAGGCTTTTTATCTTTCGGCGCGCGTGGTTCTGGAACCGTCGATTCGCATCGAGAATATTGTAGATGCAAGAAGATTATTCCGGGATGTTCACGTTAGATCGGAATGCTCTCCCTATCTGAACAGATAACACATGCGGCACAGAAAGAAAGAATGGAACACGCGCTTCCCTTGGCGCAGAGATAACACAGACCGGCGCAGCCGGGCGGAAAAAGCAAAACACAAATAAACAAACCCAATGTATTTTTCGCGGCAATATAAAGCTTCTGCGTTTCCCACCTCTTCCTGAGCGTGTTTCTGGCTTCTGGAAGGCGCGCTAATCTATTGGCCATCGCTTCGTACTCCGCCGGTGCAAATTCTTTGATGAAGGTCATTTTGTTTATGTTTACGTCGATTCTATCTCTCAGGTGGATGATGACGCGAAATTGGTCCTCAGGTAGTCTCAGAAGCCTGGCTTCGGTCATTAGCCGGTCGTGTGCGCCTATGGGGTTGCTGTTGCGGATCGGCGGGTCCTTTCCGAAGCGTAGTGTCGAAGCCGCTCTTTCGTGTTCTTCAAAATCGCTTCTTTAACATTTGCTGCTTCTATCCCGGGAGGCAGGCCTCCTCTTCGGAAATTTTCTTTCCTTCAATTTTCATGTGGCGGTAGGTTCCCGGTGTGTCAATACCCGCCTTTTCTGCTGCTCTAGAGAGCTTCGTGCTTCAAAGACATTAGACTTTTACAGCAAAGGTGTACACCGATATCCCCAATGGTTTCATCTCCGTTGAAAAAAACGCCAAGCCATCAGGAATACACTTATGCACTGCATGCTTCGCCCCGCACCATGTTTCACGCTAGTGCATATGGCCGATGTTTTTTTCGTCACCTTCAGCTGAGCGTGCGTTCCGTGACGGCTGCCTCGCCTAATAGACACCTTGCCGCACCTGTCCAATATATTATCACGGGCTAAGTCCCTTGGCTCCTTACTATAAACTGAACCAGTAGCCAACCCATTTCTGCCGTTACGCGCCCTATGGGATAAGTGAACCCATAGGCCGGAGAAGGAGATGGCACTCGCTGATGTTGGTGTGCGTGCAGTACCTGGGACATCGCAGCGGCCTTGTCTGTCTCTACCATCCCGTCTGTTTTTGTAATTACTATCTCTAAGTACATCCCCTTCGTTGTCACGTCACATCTTGCGGTGGAGATGCTACTTCCCGTCTCCGTACCGCTCGCCGGGCCACTTTGGAAAAATCCGGAGCTTCGGAGCTGGCGTCACAATCACAGCTGCATGAGGCCGCACCCGTTGAGCCTGGATCTACTCCGCCGATAGTCATCTCACCTTCGTGATCCCCGTGATTTTGCTGACACTGATAACGTCGATGCGGATGAATGGCTCTGCTGTATGAACACGTCAGCGTTAACAACCGGTGGGATGAGACAATCATGTTGGCGAATGTTGTCTACTACCTTAATAAGAGGGCCTGGACTTGGTTCCTAAACAATGAAGCGAGGCTCACAAGCTGGGACGTCTTAAAAAAGGAGTTCCTGGATCCGTTCAGTGAGGACCACTGTCCGTCAGCTGGCCTCAAAGAAAGATCTTTCTTCACGTCTTCAGTCCTGTTCTGAGTCGTACGTCACCTACATCCAGGAGGTGTTGGCTCTTCACGCCAAAAGAGACCCCAAGATGCTGGAGTCCGACAAGATTGGGAATGTACTTAAGGGAATAGCAGATGATGCCTTCAATCTGCTCATGTGTAAAGAGGGTGCCACAAGTGACTCGGTGGTCAAGGAATGTCGCCGATTTGAGAAGGGGAAACGCCGCCGCATAGCGCAGCATTTCACCCGGCTGCCTCATACCGCAGCCATCTCATCGTGTGCGGATCTGACAGCGCCTCCCAGTTTACCGACGGCACCAGGCCCGATGACACATTCTGACACTTTGACCAAGATTGTGCGCCGCGAAATCGAGGCCATGGCCCCGGCACCTCTGCAAGAGCATCGGCACGACCATACCCTGCCGACTATATCCCTTATACAGGCCGTGTCCGTGAGGAAGTAGCCAACCTTGGCATCCACCCTGTGTGCGCTATGGCTTCTCCGGACGTCCGCCAGAACCTTCCGCCTTCATTTGCCAGGAATAGCTTCCCACGGCGCTATGACGCAATACCTGGTTACCGCTGCCGGAACCCTGCGGAATGGGGAACCCCTGACGACCAGCCTATCTGCTTCGAGCGCTCTCGCGTTGGTCACGTCCACAGTTATTGCCGACAATGCTGGACGTCCCCTCCACACTCCCGGTGTTTCGGCCACCACCTACTCTTCTGACGATCGGCCTATTCAATTCCCCCCTGGTACTCAACATCAGTATGTTCCCGACAGCGCCCTAGCAACCACCCTGGCCGCTCCCCGCCCCCACAACGTCGCCAATCTCATTCGCCACAGCCTCGCCCCCCTACGCCGCCGACTTCTTACGCGCGCACCACACCGGGAAACTAGCCAATGCAGTTCCCGGAGGTGATGCTGCATGTCCGACCCGGCCTGATAACCCTTTGTTTACTAAGACGACGAGATGCAATTTGCTTGAGGTTGAAGTTGACGGTGTTCATGTGAGCGCTCTAATAGATACCGGTGCCAGTATCTCCGTCATGAGCTCAAACCTTCGCCGCCGCCTTCGTAAGTTCCTGACGCCTGCCCCATCTGCTGTCGTAAGAGTGGCCGACGGCCGTACTCCCACCGTCGAAGGACTGTGTACCGCTCGGGTTGGTTGGTGACCATCAAATTTCTGTCGTGTTCACCGTCTGCGATGCGTTCCCCCATGTCATCATTCTCTGGCTTGACTTTCTAACCGACAACGCCACGCTTATGGACAGTGCCGCGGGTATCCTTCTTCACCTGCCGACAGGTCCTGTTGCCGACGCCAAGAGCTCCCCAACCGCCTGTGCTCCACACAACATGTCCGCTTGCTTCCTAACACAATGCCCTACGTCCCTTTGTCACCATGGCCATCTCTTCCAGACAGCGACTACGTCGTGTCACATATAACTGACATCTTCCTCCGGCACCACGTGGCTCTTTATGCCGTGTTCAGTTACGCCTGCATGGTTGCAGCAAATGATTGCAAGGATCGTTGACCAACCCCTGGTGACATGACAAAAATGATAGCGTTGGACCTTCATTCGTCACAAGCTCGCGAGTTACATCGCTTGCTTTTATCTTGGACGATCGCCCTTTGGGACAGACATCGACGATAACCCACCGCCTCAACACCGCGAATGCGAGCCCCATCCGTCGGCGACCATACCGGGTCTCTCACAGCGAACGGAAAATTATTCGAGATGGAGTCGATAAAATGCTGAAAAACAAAGTAATTGAGCCTTCTTCCAGACAATTGGCGTCACCAGTCGTTTTGGTGAAAAAGATGGGTTGTGGCGCTTCTGCATTGATTAGTGGCACTTGAACAAATTCACCAAAAAGGACGTTTATCTGCTTCCTCGGATTACGGACGTTGTAATTGATGACGCTCCAGCTCAATTCCTCAAATTGCCGTTTAGGTGGCCCGCAACTCAGGATCCTCGGCCTCGTAGTCGATGCTGCTGGTGTCCCACCTGATCCCGATAAGGTACGCGCCGTCCAAGTATTTTCATTCCCACTTCGGCAAAGGATGTTCGCGGCTTTGTGAGACTATGCTCCTACTTTCGCCGTTTTATCGAGAATTTCGCTGAGATCGTCCAGCTATTGACAGATCCCCGTAAGGCCGGTACCTCGTTCTCCTGGGGCAACGCGCAAAGCGCAGCGTTTTTCGCTCTCGTTGACCGCCTGACTAGTTCCCTAGCTTTGGCCCATTTTTATCCGTTGGCTCCCACAGAAGTTAGCATGGGCGCGAGTGGCCACGGGATAGGGGCAATATTGGTTCAGAAACAGACTGGTCATGACAGGGTGATAGCCTACGCCAGCCGGCTTCTGTCCGCTGCTGAACGAAACTATTCCATCACGGAACGTGAATGCCTCGCACTCGCCGGGGCAGTCAGCAAGTTCCGTCCATATTTGTATGGTAAATCGTTTCTGGTTATTACCGACCATAATACCCTATATTGGCTTTCTTCGCTAAAAGATCCGCCCGGACGACTCGACCGCTGGGTGTTAAGACTCCAGGAGTATGACTATTCGGTGGTCTACAGGTCTGTTCGCATGCACCAGGACGCCAACTGCTTGTCTCGTCATCCTGTTGATTCGCCTGATTCAACGTGGAATGATGATGACCCGTGCGTATTTGCCCTGTCCGACTTCCACGACATAGCCACCCACCAACAACTCAACCCGTCGCTTCGGCAGGTTATGGACCGTCTTAGCTCAGAGCCGTCCGACCCTTCTCTACACGCCTTTACACTTCGTAATGGTATCCTGTTTCGCCGCAACTTCCGGGCGGATGGCCCTTACCCCCTTCTCGCCATACCTCAGCATCTCCGTCCCGGCATACTCCACCGCTTCATGACGTGCCGACTGCTGGCCATCTTGGCGTCACTCGGACCTACGACCGTGTGCAGGCGACGCTTTTACTGGGCCGGCCTTGACCGCTCTGTGTGAAGGTACTTCTCGGCTTGTGACCTTTGCCAACGCCGCAAGACGGTCAAAATTTCCCAATCGCCCAAACGATTGCAAGCCATTTTTTTCTATTGCGGGCTAGTTTTAGTCCTATTTTGTCAAAGTGCGACTTGCGTATGCAGCGACATATTCATCAACACCAGCCTGGGGCTGAGGCAGGACAGTGCCCAGACTGGTACCACTGGCGTCCATGTGAAGTTGACTGGGCGCGGTAGGGTCAAAATGGCGCAATATCGGCAGCGACGTCAGAAGCCTTCGTAAAGGTCTCGAACGCTCTTTAAGAAGCCGTTGACCAGATTAAAGCTTCTTTGGTGTCACCGATCAACTGCGTCAACGGTGCGATGATAGACGCGAAGTTCCGGACAAATCGCCGAAAGTAGGAGTAAAGTCCAATAAAGCTTCAAAGCTTCTTTATTCGCTCGGTTTAGGGAACTCGCTGACCACACGCCGCTTGGCTGGGTCTGGTAGGATACCGACTTTAGATACGACATGACCAATATAGTAAATCTGCGGGCAGCAAAGCGGCACTTTCGAGGTTCATTAGCAGGCCAGCCGAAGTAAGGAACTTAGGACTTGGTCAAGTCGCTGGAGGTGGGTCGTAAAGTCCGGTGAAAAGACGACAATGTCGTCAAAGTAGCATAAACAGAGGCGCCAATCCAGCCCACTCAGAACATTGTCCACCATTCGCCAGAATGTCGCTGGTCCAAAGGGCATAACGTTAAATTCGTAGACTCCGTCCGGTGTCACAAACGCCGTTTTCTGTCAGCTTCAGCCATCGGTACTTGCCAGTAACCGGAGCGCAAATATAATGAAGAAAAGAACTACGCACCTTGCAAGCAGTCTAGCGAGCCATCTATTCGAGGTAGTGGATAGACCTCCTTTCGGGTAATCTTATTGAGGCGGCGATAGCCGACGCAAAACCCAATAGCCCTATCCATCTTGGTGACGAGCACAACTGGAGAAGCTCAGGGACTCGTGAAGGGTAGAATGACGTCCCAGTTCAGCATAATGGCTACATGCTCCTCGATAACCGGCGTTCCTTGGGGGACACATGGTACGGTCACCGGCGCAGTGGTGTATGGTTGCTGGTGTCAACCTCATGAGCGACAGTTGACGTGCGCCCCAGGGATGTTGGCTGGGAGTGGAATGATTTGCGGAATCGTTGTACAGTGGAACCCCGATAATACGACTTTGAAGGAACCGGGAGAAAGCGTCGTATGACCGGGGTGTCGTACGACCGGGGTCCGAGTAAATGCTGGCCTAGTAGACAGTCTCACATGATAGGTGGGCCAAGAACATATTTCTACTACTATATTTAGCGCGTTCTCACGTGATTTGCGATATTTAGCTGAAAACTCCTAAGTTTAAAACAAAAAGCAAAGCCTACGTTGTGCCCACCTCCCTCCATGGCGTCCAGCTAGCCCGCAAGCCAGCCAAGCGCCGCACGGTACGCGACGCCAGCCCCGCGCCTTGCGAGCGCTAGATAAAGCCGACGTGGTAGATGTGGTCGAGCTGATTGAGGTGAAGGGTGAATGTGAAACTGCCAACGCCAAGCGAAACGAGCGATTGTACAAGGCGGAGATGAAAAAACCCTGGCATTTCCGTACATGGTGGAGACACCTTTTGAGCGGTACTCTGCCGTCGCTATTGGGTGAAAGTGCTCAATACATAGCTGTTTTCGTTACCCACGAGACCCGGCAACGCGAAATCGACAAGTTGATTCAAACTTCGCGAGTAAACTGTGTTGCGGCGAAAATTATAGCGTGGCCATGCTTACTTCCTGCGGCGGTCAGCGAGTGACCCAAAATGGCGGTGCCGACGTGTACGTGTCTCCACCCTTGCGGCGGACGTGCGTGATTCGAGGCACCCTAGCAAAGAAAGGAGCGAAGTGACAATCCAACTTTGAAAGACACTGATAAGTAGACAGCAGAAATCGATGGAGAGAGAGAGCGTCGTGAAGGGAAGAAACTTGGATCGAGCAGGTAGGGGAAAGCGCCTGTTCGGTCATCGCCATGGGGTTGCGTCGTACACGTTTTCGCGTTCGTCGGAGGCTCGACGGGAGCTTCAAATTCACGGCCTGCTTGCCACCTGAACTTCGACTTCTGGCAGTTGGCGCGTTGCCGATTGCTGCAGCGTGGAGCCGTCGCAGGTTAACTACCGCTCAGGAGTACCCGCTTGCTTGCTTGCATCTGTTCAGCAGGTTCTTCCTCTGTTCTTCCTCTGCCACGATTTTTTCTGCTCTGTGTTCGCAGCGTGATTTTCCAGTCCACGAACCTCGAGGTGATTAACCAGCGGCACGTTCCTTCGTCTGAGCGTCTCCGGTGGTGCCGGTGAGCCTGCATGTTTCTCCCAAGGCAATGGGTTTGACTGTAGGCGCCCGGTTAGCCGGTTAGGCTTAGTGTGGGTTGCAAGCCATCGTGTATAGGCCACAGGGAAACCTGCATTGAAGCGCCCGACGCGATCTCGTTATAGGGACGCAATGGAACATCAACCACCCGTCGCGCTCCGCCAAACATCTCGTGGATCACCTGCAGACGGCGCTAACACCGAACGGCGATGTTCAATGAGAGATTCAAGATCAAGAGCCGTTACTAGCTGGAAATCCCCAAGGTAGTCATCATCATGCAGAGGGGTGCAATCCCCCGCGGGATCACGCTCACAGTGACAGTGCCCGTGCTTCCAGCCCTGTGGCGCGTCTGACGCACCCTTTTGAGGGACCGCCTGTCGAAAGAGAAGAAGATACCTCTCTCCTCTGCGAGAAAAGGAAGCAGCTCCTAATGTTCTCAGTGATGGAAGAAACAAAGTATTGCACCCAGCGCGAGAAAGGATTATGGACATCTTCTTCGACTTGCAGACAATGTTCATGTCCCTAGGTACGAAGTTATCCCGCGCAGAAGGCACGATCGACGAGCTACGATCGCAGGTAGCTGAGTGCCGCCATGAAGAAGTCATCCAACATAATCCACCACGTGTGCCGCTGCAGTCCTTCGCGAATGCTCTGCGTAACCCCAGGGACTCTGCGTGCAATGCACGCGTCCCCGAACCGTCACTCTATCCTCCCCTTCAGCCTGTGCAGCACCACCCAGACAAAGAAGTTAGGCCTCTTGAAACTGACCCAAACCACGTTTTGCACATTAGGCCTCTTCTTCCATCTGCTCATCCTGGCCCCGAAACTATTACCCTGCTCAAATCAACTTTTGGGAACGATCCATCCGAAATCGGAGTGAAACAAGTTAAACTCATTCCCAACCGCACCGGGCTGACGGTAGTGTCTGCGGACCGAGCTTCAATTGACAATCTCGAAAAAGCCATCGAAGGAAACACTCAGCTTAGAAGAGCCATCAAAGTCATCCGTCCTCCACGCCGTTTGCCACAGTTTAAAATCAGTGGTGTAGACCCCAGCATCGTTCCGGTATATTGCGCACGAACATCAATGCTCGCAATGGGTTGAATACCCGCGAAAAAGGTTTAAACACAGGACTTACTTTAAAGACCGTACTGGCAACAACGTCCATATTGGGGAAAGGTTTCGCCGTCCGTCTACCATATCCTCAAAGCGAAAGATCGCTTATTGATGGCTGGACGTCCTGTCCCATTAAAAAAAATTTCTACGTGGCGGCGTGCAGTCGTTGCACATACGGCCACATCGCTCTACGATGCAACTCGGAGAGTGTCGCTCTTGTACAGCCGGAAAAAGGGCTTGTCTATAACACAAGGTTCTACTCTCAGCCTGTCCTGCCCCGCCGGAGTGGGATTTGGATAAAACTACTCCCGGAATTCTGAAGTCTTAGCCCTTCGCTTTTGCCCCGACATGCTTGGAACGAGTAGTTTCGGCAGTTTTGGGATGTACTGGTTAAAGTTGAAATCGCTGTTATAGACAAGCTTTTTGACTGTACTGTGCGGGTGATCACCTCGCAGAAGACTCACCCTTGCCGACAAAGAGAACGTTGTGTGCAGGGAGTGTCGCGCCGCAGGGCGACGTTTCAACCACCCCTTTAAAACGCACAGTGCTGTTTTACAATAGAAGGAGGGTTGCCCGCATGCGTCAAAAAACTATTTATGACACCACTCCGACATCTACCCCCCGCCCTCTACCGTTTCCGCCAAGCACAACAGCTCCAGCTCCAACCAACCAACCGCTCAAAATTCCACATGGATTCTTTAAAATTTCTTCAGACAAACCTGGACCACACTCGTGCGGCAACTCCGCATCTTGTCGATTTCGTCGAAGCAGAGCACATTGATGTGGCTGTTGTTTGTGACCCATATGCCAGCGGATCAACCGTGCTTGGAGTGCCACCCAATTGGCTTCGTTTTCTGCATAAAGACACTCCCCGATGCATGGTCCTCAACCCCGGCGTAAATTCGATGTCTTTCCCCTCACCGTGTCTCCTTATTTGTGGCTCTGCGACTTCAAAATCAGCAGTCCACCATGCTTCTCATCGCTACTTATGCTGCGCCATCAGTGCCGATGGACTTTATTTTGTCTCGGTTTAAATTGACGTCCTCGAACGATACTGTGCTCCCAATGTGATATTGGCAGGAGATTTCAACGCCCGGAATCCCTTTTGGGGGAGGCGATGTTTTGAACCCCCGCGGCGCCCAGCTCGCCCACTTCATCCATACAACCCGACTCAAAATACTGAATGACCCAACTTCGGAGCGACCTTTCAAAATGCCTACTCGGAGTCTTGGATCGACCTTACCCTTTTTTCCCGGTCCCATTTTGGAAGGTGATTGTTTTTTGGAATGTACATGACACGCCAACTTTATCAGATCACAAGTACGTAGTATTCGGCCTGCAACGGTTTCCACTGCCCTTGAAAGAGACTTACCAAGGCATCATTCAATATTTGGTTGGGGAAATTTGGGCAGCAGATGATTGGATTCAAAATTTTAACCCGCAAGATGTCTGTACGAAGTCCGCCCTCAACACTTCTTGACGTTTTCTATTCCAAATTAGCCAGAAAAAAAAAATAAGTTTGAACGACCCCTGAAGGAACACAGGGGAAACGCGTGGTGGAGCGACGCTCTGGCGAGGGAAAAAAGCGGTGCGGGGGTTTGGGGGGGTCCAGCGGGGCCCGGGATCCACTCTTGCGGGCAGATCATCGTATTGTTTATTACAGGAGTCTCGCCGCCTACAGAGAGCACATACAGATTGCCAAGGACAAGGCCCTAAGACAGGCATGTGCAGATGCGTCCCGCAAGAGCTTGTTCGGGCAACCATTCAAAGCCGCGTTTGGGAAAGCACCGAGGGCCTTCTGTTTTATCCCCTCTGCACTTACCGGATGATACGTCGACAACAAGCACATTAAAATCGGCAGGTCTCCTCCTGAAAACTCACTTCCCTTTGATTGCCATGAAGAGACACTCTGGCCCACAAAGCAATGAGGGTCGTCATTGCCACAACTAGATACCACATGGAAGTCCACGACGAGCTCTTTACTCTTGATGAGTTGCGATTGGCCTCCAGAAAACTGAATTTGGGTTCTGCTCCGGGACCTGATGACATCACCATTCCCATGGTTCATCTTCTTGTTCACCACATCTCTTCGTTCCTGCTTCACGTGTTCAACTCTTGCCTTCTTCTTGGCTATTTTGCTCCTCACTGGAAGCAAGCCCACGTTAAATTTTTATTGAAACCTGGACGTCCACCGACGGAGCCTTCTTCATACAGGACAATATGCATTACGTCGATGATTGGGAAGCTGCTAGAACGAATGCTAAATTCACGATTTTACTATTTTCTACACCTTTCCCGGGCTCCTTCATCCACATCAGTATGGCTTTACCTTGGGACACAACACAACAACCGCTTTGTTTGATTTGCGTAGCCGTCTGCAACACCTTTGAGACCATGGTGGTCTGTCTCTTGTTATATCCCTTGATTTCGCTGGGGCATTTGACACTATTTGGCACCCCCCACTTTTGTACTTTTTTTGCTCACACAATTGCCCTGAAACATCTATGAGCTGCTAAAATCGTTTCCCTTTAAGGGGGGCACCATTCGTTACGAGGCGTTCTCAGGAAACATTACCCACTTCACAACAAAGGGGGCTCCTCAAGGTTCTCCCATTAGCCCGCTTTTGTGGAATGCCTATTTTTTGACATGCTCTGCATTCCCATGCCGGAAGACACGTATTTACAGGCCTACGCAGATGACACGGTTATCGTCATTCACGCGGCACGCGCCGTCAACTAGAAGCCATTTCCCATGAAACGCTGTCCAAGATTACTACTTGGGCAGAGAAGGCGAAGCTAAGGCTAAACCCTTCCAAATGTTCTTGCCCCTCGTTTCAAGAGGTGACCGAGGTGCGATACGGAAGCCTACCATAGACTTCATGGTGTAACCCTCAAGCAAGTCACCGAAATGAAACTGCTAGGAGTTGTATTTGACAACCACTTGACCTTTGTGGCCCACACCAACCATTTAAAATCAATTGTTGAGAAAATGGCTGTTTCGCTCACTAGATTTGCACGCATGCACACCCTCGTCAACCGTTCTCATCTGCGTCAACTGCATCATCTGGTCGTCCTTCCTGCAATTTCCTACGCCGCTCCCGCTTGGTGGCACTTAAATCAACACCATAGTTAAAAGCTCGAGTTCACTCATTGCTTAGGTCATCATTGTTCGCGATCACGGGAGCTTACACCACGACAAAGGGCAGCAGCCCTTGAGGTCATCGCCAATGCGCTCCCGTTACACATTCACCTTGACATCGCTGTGCGCATCTTTTTACTGTTTAAACATCGACAATCAATCACATTCCACTCGGTTTCCTTCAGACCTGCCGACGTAGACCTTCCCATCGGTCTCGCCACTCACCCTGCGCGACGTCTTCGTGTCCGAAGTGGCCGCCTGACCAGCCGGAGGCGAACCAGCGACTTCATCTCTCCGCTCTCCACGCTTTCACAGACGGTTCCCACACACCCACTGCGGCTGGAGCAGCCTTTGTTATTCTGAACGGGCCCGACCCGTGCACGCCGTAAGAAGGTTCCGTTTAGTTTCTCCCACTACATCCTTTGACGCTGAAGTGATAGCCCTGCAAAAACTCATCGAGTTCCTCCTGGACAATAGGCCTTCCTCTCCTGTCAATATATACTCTGACAGTCTTTCTGTACTTCTGGCACTCAACAATCCTTTCAATAAGTCCTCCACAATCCACCAATTGAAACATGACCTTCTCTTGCTCTCGAGCTCGGTCTCCTTGGCCCTTTTACCATGTGCCAGCGCACTCTAACGGGGGGGAAACGAAATCGCCGACGCAGTCGCGCGAAAATGCTGCTACGAGAGGACAGGATGTGTGCGGGAAAATATCCAAACATATGGTCCGCTCGTCGCTATTGAAAGCAGGTCGCCTATTGTGGCAGGAGGGTGGTCATCGAACAACAGTGACACAGAATTATTCCGCTGGACGCCGAGTGTTCTCAATCTGCCTGCTTCTTTTCCGCCGTCTAAAAAACTTACTCACCTTATAACTGGACATGGCCGATTCCCTTTACTATTTCTTCCGTCTCGAACTTACGCCGGACTGCCTGTGTTTTTGCGGTGCGGCCGCCACTTCCGTCTCTCACTATCTGACGCAGTGTTCAAAAACGTCATCATACATTCAACGACTGCTTCGCATTGTGCGGCCACCCTTGAACCGCCAAACCTTCGGCATCTATTGGATAATTCTGAAGCCATCCAGATCCTAATCGAGCTCGTCGACTTCATTTCCCGTTCCTTACCCGACGTGTGATGCCGGTGTGTCTCCAATGGTCCTTCATCGGCGCCCTACCTCTACAAGCCTGGGCATTCCTGCGGGCCCCAAAATGTCCCATGTGATCTGCGGCTCTCCAGTGCGTGTTTTTTTTTTTTTTTTTTTAATTTTTTTTCCTCAATTTGTGTTGTGTGCACATGACAGGAAACAGTGTTCTCTCTGGAGTCCCGTTCCCTGGGACAATTCGTCCTTTCTTCAGCGTGGTATCGTTTTTTTTATCGCGTGTACCATTGACAGTGAGTGGCAGTGAGGGCTGCAGTGTTTACCTGGACCCAGTGACTTTCTATTTATTACCTTTACAGTGCCTCGGCGGTGCTTCGTTTTGTATTTTTGTGGATACTGTGCATAATGTTGCGGTGTTTCAGCAGGGCGTCGCAGTTAGATATTCTCGTGAACGGGAATACCCCAACTGGACTTTCTTTTTTAAAACAGCTACTTCCAGACGGACATTTTTGGGGGCGAACTTTATAAGTGAAACACCATATGTATTTGTTTTTTTTCGGGTTTTTTTTTCCTCTCTGCCTATCCTTTTTTTTTTCCCCGCTGCTAGCTACCCCATTTTTCAACTGCATTTTGCAATTAGGACATTTTGCTACCTGTTTTTTTTTACTTTCAATCACATCCTTGATTGCCGACTCTCTTCTCACGTTCTATGTACCTGCTGCCCGAGCATATGGAACGTGGAAAGTATTTTTTTTAAACCCTGCAAATGGGCTTTTCTTCAATAAAAAAAAAGAAAGTTTGGCTTTTAGCCCCGTTCATTTATTTTATATTGGCTTTAAACCTGCCATAGCCTTGCTGGAGCTGGTATTGTTCCCCACTTTATTTTTCTTTATTCTTGGGGGGAGGGGGAACACGGAATTTTAAAAAGAATTAAAAGGTGGTCTGGCTCGCCTGCGGTCCTTTACACATCAAGCAGCGTTAAACGGGGATTAAGAATAAAGAAGGTTGGGACGAGGCGGCGAAGCGGTGTAAAATATGAGAAAAACGCCGGTTTTCCTCGCCTGGGACCGCCGTATGAAGCGGACCGCGGGCACACGAGCGCCATATCAGCGGCGTTTTTAATGCATTCTTTCTATGGGGAGTTTGCCGGGACCACGGTGATCCGCCGTAAGAAGCGGGTCGTCGTTTCTGGGGACGTACCAGCGTGGTTCCACTGTAGAAGAAGAACCAGGAGCTGGTGTCTTTCCTCCTGGGTGAGGTCGGCGTCGATGGAAGGCAGAAAAACTTCCGGATGAAAAGGGACGTCGGGGCTCAAGGCGTCGAGATGGACCGGTGCTTACTCATTCGAGATGTCGACAAGACGCGGCGCAACAACTTCGCCGCACCCAAAACATTCGCTGAGAAGTACTCGGGATGGACAATGTGACGGGTTAAAAATCGACATGATGCTAGAACCATATCTGATGTCTAGGACAGCGAAGGGCAGGAGAAGATTTGTGCGCGACCGTATTCTTTAACCATTCCAACCACCAGCCCTCAGGCTACAGATGGGATCTCGTTGCGCCGCGCCCCATCCGCCCAAAGATACTAAGAACCCTGCATGACGACACAGGTGGTCTTGCCACCTGTGTTGCCCGCTACATTGCGGCGTGCGTCTCACGCCAGCAGCGCAAATGCTCGACTTCCGCTCCTGCAGGATTCCTACAGCCCGTTCTTTGCCCGTGTCACCGTTCGACACTGCGGGAATGGATTTCTGCAGTACACAAGCTCCCACGACTGCCAGATATCACTGGTTCGTAGCAGCCGTAGACCCCCTCACAAGGTACGCGGAGACAGCTCCAGTTCGTTCTGGTTGTGCTTCTGAGGTCACCGATTCCTTCTTACGCGCAATGCTGTTGCGCCATGGCGCCCCTCAAGGACTCGTGAATTCGCGGCAGGACTTTCTTGTCCAAACTTCTTGAAGTAGTTCTCCGCGCCTCTCATACAGTCCACAAAACCACGTCCACATACCACCCGCAGACAAATGGCCTGAGCGCTTCCACCGTACTTTGCCTGACATGACTTCCATTTACATTCGACCCGACCACTTTACTAGGAAAACAATTTTTTATTTATTTATTTACAGAATACTGTCAATCCCCCATGGGGATTATAACAGGGGTGAGCATCACTGTCACAACTTTTGACGTTTGAAACAAAAAAATATCACAATAATAAATAACTCATAATCACTGAACACAGCAGTACGGCATAGTACAATCATCCATAGTTTTTTTTTCTACCATTACCAAGTATGAATTAACCAACAAAGAAACAGAGTTCGAGAAGAAATGAGGCATAGAAAAGAAGAAAACACAGAGCGGGTATTATTATCAAGGCACCGTAGAAACAATAAGTAGATGCAGACAAGTGCTTTGTTATTACAATTGGAAGCAGGAAGGGCTGCGTGAAGAAAAACAGGTAATCACTGTACTTGCTAACTAGGTTAGAATAGATCAGTACCTTCAATTAGTTTCATAAATTTCTCTAATGTTGGCTGCTGTGTAATGACTGGATCCAGTGTGTTCCATTCTCGAATTGCGCGGGGAAAGAACGAATAAGAAAAAGTATTGTTACTAAATGAGTATTCTTCGAGTTCCCATGCATGCCTTCGCCTCGTCGGTCTGGTGTCTCGAAAGTTCAAGTAAAGATCTGGGTTTATGCGGAATGATCTGTGTAAAAGTAGATAAAGAAATTTAAGCCGGAAAACCTTTGCACGACTATCAAGGGTGGCTAGACCAG
Source organism: Haemaphysalis longicornis (assembly GCA_013339765.2). NCBI lineage: Eukaryota > Metazoa > Arthropoda > Arachnida > Ixodida > Ixodidae > Haemaphysalis > Haemaphysalis longicornis. Next base: position 90,008,611 of record CM023451.1, read on the forward strand.
CACGGTGTAATAGAGCAGTAGGTGAGTCATTGCGCCCGTATCTGTTGAAGATAAAGCGCACTGCTTTCCGCTGAACCCTTTCTAGTATAGCGATATTATTCGCAGTGTGAGAAACCACACAATACTGGCATATTCTAAGACCGGGCGGACAAATGTAACGTAAGCAAGAAGTTTCGTTTCATATGTTGCGAATGACAGGGCCCGTTTAATAAAAAATAATTTGCTCATCGCTTTTTTGGACACTTGACGCACGTGCTGCTCTGTCCAACTGAGATCAGACGCAATTGTGATACTAAGGTATTTGTATTGATTGACTCTTCGAAGCAGCACATTATTAAAATGGTATTGAAAGTCAAATTTAGACACCTTGTTTGTAATGGACATGAATACGGTTTTGTCAATGTTTATAGTCATTTGCCAATCAGCGCACCACTGAGCTATTTTCTTTAATGAATTATTTAACTTCTCCCGATCATCGTGATGACGTATTTCATTGTAGAGCATGCAGTCGTCTGCAAAGAGTCTGAGTTTAACGTCTGCGTAGTTAGTTATATCATTTATATATAACAGGAACAAAACTGGAGCTAGTACAGACCCCTGCGGGACGCCTGATAAAACCGGAGCTAGGTCTGAAGTGTGATTGCCATACTGTACGTATTGGTGACGGTCAGTTAAGTAATTAGTTATCCACTGAAAAATGGGGCCATCGCCTAACAAGTGATTAAGTTTAAGTAGCAGTTTAGTGTGTGAGACGCGATCGAATGCCTTCGAGAAATCAGAAAAATTACATCAGTTTGAATGCGTTCATTTATGCCGAGAGAGAGGTCGGGAAGTGTTTCGACGAGCTGTGTAACTGTTGATAGTCCTGATCTAAAGCCATGCTGGTTGGAATGCAGAATGTTGTTTGATTCAATAAAACTAATTAGGAATTTTAACACTATATGTTCAAAAATTTTGCTACTAGTGCAGGTGATCGAAATAGGCCTATAATTAGAAGGACTAGCTGCATTACCTGATTTAAATATTGGAGTAATTTTGGCAATTTTCCATTCAGCTGGAATGCAGCCGTCTGCCAATGATTTGGAGTATATCAAATAAAGATATTTACTGACTGCTTCTGCATATCGTTTAAGGAAGCCATTTGGAATTCCGTCTGGACCGCTACTTTTCTTTTCATTGATGCCTAGAAGCAGCGACAGAATGCCAGCCTCTGATAAAGAAGGCGTGCCTAACAATTAGATATCCTCATTATATAAAGAAGCATTGATGTTCGCAGTGCCATTATCGACTGTAAAAACCGAGCGAAAGAAACAGTTGAAATCGTCTGCTCTTGCTTGGTCTTGATCGTCTGGTGAAGGTCGATTAGGCATTTTTGTGTTCATATGCTGCCAGAATTTATGAGGGGAGTTTTTAATAAACTCATTCAATGTACACCCGCAGAACTTCTGTTTCGCGTTTCGCACCTGGTCCTTAGGTGATCTAGTAAGTGAGTTTAGTATAAAACGGTAGCCTGGAACATTCCGGTTTTTGTTAGTTTTTCGCAACCTCTTGATTTTGCTTTTAGTATGAATTATTTCACGTGTGATCCACGGATGTGTTTTTGAGTTGATTTGAATACCATTGGAACAAAGTTCCGCATACAACGCATGACATGGAATTTGAATTTCAGCCAGACCGCATCAATACTAGAGCAAGCATCAGTACAGAGGTCATAAAATTCAGTGTACTCGTGTACAAGGTACGTCATTATAGCCGCATCATTGGCCTTGTTAAATGCGGGTATTTCTCTTAGTTGGCCACGTAATTCGGTGGGCTAATGAAAGGCAATGTGCATAATACCATTTTGTGATCGGATAACCCATCAAGTACGTCTACTCGAGATTCATTTGTAGGAAGGCTGTTACTTACAAATACAAGGTCCAAGATTGAGGATGACGTTCCCTGTACCCGAGTTGGGACTGAAACAGTCTGCTCAAGATTGAAGCCAAACATGAGATCCAATAGGATGCTTTGAGGTTTAGTTTCAGGTACAAAAGAACACCAGTCAATGTCAGGAAGATTAAAGTCACCGGCTAGTACAATCAAGCCACCGTGCACATGCGAATGCATGTAATCAAAAAGAGACTCAAGATATGTACAATCGGCATTGGGGGGCTGGTAGAACACGCCCACTTTAGCGATCGTGTGTTGAAGGTGCACATTGCACCACAAAGCTTCAGAATTTTTAACGTCTGGCATAGTTGAAAAGTGAATACCTTCCTTGAAAAGAAGCGCAACACCCCCACCACGTGATTCCCTGTCTTTGCGCACAATCGCATATCCGGGAGGCACAATTTCCTTATCGGAAATGCCAGAATGTAGCCACGTTTCCGTGATAGCGACAATATCAGGAGAATGTGCGAGGAGTATTGCTTCAAGCTGATCTACTTTATTAACGATACTGCGAGCATTCAAGTTGATAAGAGTTGCTGCCCGCGGCATCGCGTTACGCGCGCTTCGCTTGGTGCTTTTTTTTGCGTTGTCGTCTTCTTGTTTTTTGGGATAGCTACGCGCGCTTCGCTTGGTGCTTTTTTTTGCGTTGCCGTCTCGTTGTCATTTTTTGGGATAGCAACCATTTTTTTGCAACTTTCGTCCCAAGAAAATAGTCGGCCCTCTACTTTAACCTTATCATATACAAGGTAAACCTTCTCTTTCCGGTCTCGATTCTGCTTCGTGTGTGCCCATAGCTTCCTTCGAATTTCACGGACAGGCTGGGAGAAGTCTTCACTGACTGATATTGAGGAGCCTTTCAATTTGGAGCAGTTTTTCAAGATGTTGGCTTTGTCTCGGTAGTCAACAAGCTTCAGTATGACAGGCCTAGGTTTTGGCTCATCGCCCTGTTTTGCCCTACCAAGACGATGAATACGTTCTACGCCTGATATACTGACATCGAGCACATCATTGAAAACTCCCTTGACTACAGCCGTTTCAAGTTGTTCAGGAGACTCGTGTTCTTGTTCGCTGACACCGTACACAATTAAGTTAGAACGTCGACTTCTATTTTCCAGGTCATCGAGTTTCTTAGCCATAACTGCCATACTGCATTCAAGGTCAGCTATTCTGTTAACGCAGTCGGTTACTTTGATCTCAAGGCTAGCAATTTTCTCCAGCTTTTTATGAATTGCACTTAGCTTTTCGTTAGTCTCTGCTTTGCCTGCCTTGATTTCTTTGATATCACCCGCGATTCGTTTCAGCTGCTCTACCAACTCGTCGAATTCGGGTCCAGGATTGGACTCTACATCTCCAGCCATAAGCAGCAAAAACCGCAAAGATGCACAGACATTGTAAACCAGGTCGCACAATGGCCGCGGGCACGGCAGCAGAATAAGAAATACATTATTACTGCGGAAGCATTTTCCGAAATGTTTTCTCACCTGGATAAAGAATTGAAGCGGATTGTTAGGTGGCATTCTGACGATGCCGCCGTGCCCACTGCCGAGCGATCCGTGGTGCGCCAGCTTTATACCGAGCAGACGTGCTGACGCTGGTGGCGTAGTCGTATCTTCCAGGGGAAAGGCTGAGGCGGTCCGGGCGCTGCCAACGACGATTTCAAAGGCCGAGAAGTTGGTTGCAACTTCACAAGCTGCGCCGTCGATGTCCGGAAGCCATATCTGCTGCGCATCTGTGGTCGGTAGTAGTTCCGTCAGTTCTGTTCTTCGAAGCAGCAGAATCAGGAGCGTCTGGATAAAGAATTGAAGCGGATTGTTAGGTGGCATTCTGATGCTGCCGCCGTGCCCACTGCCGAGCGATCCGTGGTGCGCCAGCTTTATACCGAGCAGACGTGCTGACGCTGGTGGCGTAGTCGTATCTTCCAGGGGAAAGGCTGAGGCGGTCCGGGCGCTGCCAACGACGATTTCAAAGGCCGAGAAGTTGGTTGCAACTTCACAAGCTGCGCCGTCGATGTCCGGAAGCCATATCTGCTGCGCATCTGTGGTCGGTAGTAGTTCCGTCAGTTCTGTTCTTCAAAGCAGCAGAATCAGGAGCGTCTGGATAAAGAATTGAAGCGGATTGTTAGGTGGCATTCTGACGCTGCCGCCTTGCCCACTGCCATATGTTAAATTCTTCCATATGTTACATTCGCTTACAACAGCGCTGTTCAAAAGACCACTGGTTATTCGCCATTCTTCTTCGTTTTTGGCCGGCACCCGTCTTTTATCTCAATACCACCTTATTTTCTGCTCCCGTGTCTACATCAAGCCCCATTTCCCAACAGTTTGTCCTTCGTCTTCACCACTGCCGTCGTCTTGCTCATCTGCACACTGATCGAAGCCGGCCAAAACGACCGGAATCTCCGATATGATGCCACACACCGTGCTGTTCATTTCCTCCCTGGTGACTAGGTACTCCTTTGGACGCCAATTCGCCAGCCAGGACTGCGTGAGAAATTTATGCATCGAATTCTTGGTCCCTGCACCATCCTGGAAAAAACCTCCGCCGTCACTTACCGCGTCGTGCCTTGTTCTCCTCCTTCGGACCCCCGCTACAGGGGCACAGAGATCGTGCATGGGCCCCCGCTGAAACCGTTTACGCCTCGCGCTCCATAAACTGCTGCCAGGCGGTAGCTTTCGTGAAGAGAGGGAAAGTGTGAGCATCAATCTGCACCATGCGCTAGTGCCCACTTTGAAGAGACCTGGACGAGTGCCCTTGCACTGTTATGGCCAATTCACGGTGTACTTCGTCTGAATTTCACGACCGTTATCATAATGCCGTACCTAATTTCTTCCTTAAGCCCATCCTCATCATTCCTGGTGCTGGAGGTCTGGGTTGCCGCTCAGAATAAACGCACGGTTTCGACTGTATCTGCGAAGTCTCTTCTGCGTGACAGCTCCCCTTGACGTCTCCTCAATATATCATATATAGACAAGTTTTCCGTGCTCACTCCTATCCCCAGAAAGAAATGCGGCCTGGAATCGGTAAATGTTAGCTCGTATAGAAGGCGACCGACAGGACATGTGTCGTCCTGTGTACAAGTGTGCAGTGTCCGCAACACCAGAAAAACAGAACCAGCAGAACGCTCATCATGTCAACAGAACATCCCGGACGACGGTGGGGGAGGGTAGCAAAACGCCTTTTCTACTGCACCTACACCTATAGTCGAACTATAATGCTATGAGGGTACAGCTATACAAGAAACTGGTACATTTACTCAAAGATAGGGCACCTAGAACTGTCATCCTGAGCTATCATTGCACATTTAAAGCATGTGCAATTTCTGATATCGGAACCACTATCAATTGTCCTCCGTTGCACAACCTTATGGGATTTGACAAATTTTTACGCCAGCGCAATTTCGGTCGCTCCACAGCAAGCCGATGGTAGCCAGGGAGAAATAAACTGGGAAAAGCAGCAGGAAAGGTAATTGATGCTTCCAATAAAACAAGCAACCTTTACTCCACCCTTCAAATCTACCGCTTAGCTCCACCCAGAAACCGGTAGAGACCCGGTGACATGCTCATGGGCCGACGCCTCAGTAGTGTATGGATGTAAGCAATCTACTCGGGCCCATAACTCGAATATAATGCCAAGCTCCGCACAAAGCAAGTAGAACTGACAAGCGGGAGAAAGAATTCATTTGTGTGGCACTAAGGAGTTCACCAATTACGAGCTCTGCTGCCAGTAAATAGGCTTGACTCATATACCCTAGTCCTGGAAAAAAAAAAAAAACGTCGAAGCAGAAGCGCATCTGTGGTATTAAGTTTTTACTGAAGCAAAGTGCTTTCGATCCCCGGCCACATCAGAATATATCCATCCCATTAGTACCAGACCCCCAGCGGACCAATGCACTAATTCCTATGTATGGAGCCACGTAAGCAAGGTTTAGAATGGCACTTACGTGTTTGGCAAGTTTTAATGGGAGGCTTAGCGCAAGAAAGACGACGATGGTGGCACCCAAGACAGGCGCTAGTTTGTTCTTGAATAAAGATGCTTGTTTTTACTTGCTATAATTGTGCAATGTACGCACACAAGTCAAGATAGTAAGGACAAATGGCTAGGCCATTGGGAATACTGCGAGGAAACTTTGTAATTACATACAAGCATATGAAACGCTCATATTTCGCGTTACACTAACCACATCTATGGGTTATTTAATACACACATACCTTTTATTTACTTGTAATTACTTTTTTTTAATTCGCTATATTTACAGTATATCAGGACGATGTTACTTTGTATTAGTTCCGGGTACATTGTAGCGCCTCTAATGCTAGTATCCCTGGGGGAAACAAAATGCCACTCTCTTCTCGCACTTATCGTTTACAGGTTCTCTCCGGAGTGCCTATTAGTTAATTACAGAAGCTGCATGCAGCACCACAGAGGTTACGTTGTTGCCAACAGTCCGCTCACTGGGCACCGTGAAGGGGGCATGAAAGGATATTTCTGTATCCCCACTGGGCAGGTGGAACTGCAAGGCCCCGGCGCCTGTTGTCGGTTTCTTTCATGGTGAGTTAGGAGCCCTCAGTGGGCGGACTGTTGGCAACAATGTAGCCTCCACAGTGCTGCACGCAGCTTCTGAAATGAACTATAGAGGCGCGCCTGCGCGATAACTGTAACCGCTGCTGCCCGAGTGTCGGCTGCAGCCAGGCCAACTGGTGCTTGCTTACTAAAGAAATGTCGCGTCGGCTCTCTGAGACATTATGGCGCAGAAAGAGGGGCGCCAGGAAACACCAGGGATAATCTCAGCAACAAGTATTTTCGCTTCCACGAAGCAAAACATGAGAGACTCGTTCGTTTCCTGTCAAGCTAAGCAAATATCACCCTTTCCTGAAAAGCATGCGCTGTGTAGATGAGGGGGGTTAACGCGGGTGAGCAAACAACCTCACCGAATCTACGAGGCACAGGTGACAAGGGGGTGACCGTCTGATACGCGGCTTTCGCCTGCAAAAGCGGTAAGAGTGAGACACAGCCGTGAACAAAATGACAACCGAAAGACATATCTGAACAGGCAAAACACGATACAACCACGAGGACCTGAAATATTAGCGAGAGGTAGCTAAGAACTAAGAACACCCCCCCCCCCGGGCAACGATCTATTTCTCCCTCTCTTAGTAGGCCATTGGCCCCTCAGCGAATGAATTCTAATCCCGAAAATTCTCGAGCGCGCTAATCCCCTGTCGTGTATTTAAAGCCAACTCGGAAGGTACGTGCGCATTCGCGTTCGGACAGAGGGCCAAGACCCAGCTCATGCCGTCTCCGCCGCGTAAAGATAATACGCTGCGCTTTCAGAGAACAAGGCTAGGGTATGTGCCCCTGGGCAACGTTTTATTTTTCTCTCTCTTGTAGGCCACTGGCCCCTCAGCGAAGGAATTCTAATCCCGAAACTTCTAGAGCGCGCTAATCCCCTGACGTGTGTTTACCCTGGCAACTTTTGATTTTCCGCCTCGCGTGTACAAAGACCGTGGTTCGAATCTCGATGCCGGACAATCCCCCCCCCCAAAAAAAAGAAAAAAAACCCTGCAATTCTGGAATTGCAGTTGAGGCTTGGGGTGCGGCCTGACCCCGGCGACCATTGCCAGTAACGCACTCCCTTACCAGAGCAGGATTGGCCACCCTGGTGTAGTAACGGCCACAACCTCCCATGAATACGCCAATTAACCCACGGCCCTCAGTCTCCAGTGGCTGCGAAGCAACTGACCACGGCGGCGGTCAGACCTGTGACGCAGCAGGGGTGCTAAGAATCCCTGGACCCGGGCAGGCCGCCATCGGAATGTGAACCTGGCAACGTTTAACACGAGGACCTTATCTAGTGAAGCGAGTCTAGAGGTGTTGTTCGAGGAATTAAAGGGCATCAGATTGGATGTCATAGGGCTTAGTGAGGTTAGAACAGGTGAAGCCTTTACGGTGCTGAAAAATGGACACGTTCTATGTTACCGTGGTCTAGAGGACAGAAGAGAACTGGGCGTAGGATTTCTAGTCAATAAAAGCATAGCTGGCAACATAGAAGAATACTATAGCATTAACGAAAGGGCAGCAGGCCTTGTAATTAGGCTCAATAAGAGGTACAAGTTCAAGGTGGTACAGGAATATGCCCCCACACCCAGCCATGACGACCAGGTAGTGGAACGCTTCTATGAAGATGTGGAATCGGCAATGGCTAAAGTAAAAACACAGTATACCGTAGTTATGGGAGATTTCAATGCTACAATAGGTAAACATCAGGCTGGTGACACGGCAGTTGGGGGTCTGGGGTGTAGAAATAGCAGGGGGGACCTACTAGTTGAGTCTGCAGAACGGAATAACCTACGCATAATGAATACCTTCTTCTGTACACGGGAGAGCCGGAAGTGAACGTGGAGGAGCCCGAATGGGGACCATAAAAATGAAATAGACTTCATATTATGCGATAATCCTGGCGTTGCGAAGGATGTCGAAGTGCTCGGAAGGATAAGGTGTACTGACCATCGTATGGTAAGATCTCGAATTAAGCTAGATTTGAGGAGGGACCGTAACAAGCTAGTACGAAATAAGCCGATTAATGAGCTAACAGTAAGGCATAAAGTAGAAGAATTTAGGATCGCGCTGCAGAACCGATACTCAGCTCTTACCGAGGAAGCGAGCTTACGACACAGGAAGCCAGCGACAACCTTACACGCATTATCACGGAGTGTGCAGTAGAAGTCAGGGGCACGATGGCTAGACAGGATACGAGACGAAAGATTTAATTATGACACGCCAAATCATGAGAATCTCCACCCCAGCTGACAGAATAGAGCTAATGGAGCTTTCTCAGTTAATCAATAAGTGTAAGACAGCTGACATACGGAAGTATAATATGGAGACGATCGAATACGCTGTAAACAACGGAGGTAGCCTGAAAGCAGTAAAGAGGCGTCTTGTCGCGGGGAAGAATCAGATGTATGCACTTAAAGACAAGCAAGCCAATGTAATCACAAAAAAAACTCCCACCTCCCCTCGCGGGAACCCCTGTGTAGATGCGACGCATAGGCGGAGCGGTGAAGGGACCGCGTTTTATAGCGCGCATAACGTTTAGGGGACTGCGTAGGCCGGTCCCAGTCGATGACGACGTTGGCGTACTTGTAAAGCGGCGTGGACTCTAGGTGTTTGAGCCAAACGTGGATGTTGCTTTGCTGGAGAACGGCACACCGGTTATAAGCTCAGCGCGCCCGAAGGAGAGGAAACCACGGAAGAGAGAGTACTGCACATGCGCCGGCCCCAGCGCGTCTGCCGCGGCTATGACGCTACACAATTCAATACAATCCACTTTAATCCAATCCAATCCAATCCAAGCCAAACAAAGCCAAGCCAATCCAATCCAATCCAATCCAATCCAATGCCCCTCGCGAGAGAGTGTTCGCTATCGGAGAGGAGAGGGGGTGAGCGGCGGAGAGCGCAGCTGGCGCGGCGAGGAGAATGGGGGAGGGGCGGACAATGCCGATGACGACGACGACGACGACGCCGGAGGGACAAGGCGAGTGAATCAGATGCTCTGCATCTAAAATATGGATAACATAGTCACAGTTGCCGCGGAGTTCTATAGGGATCTGTACAGTAGCCGGGACATCCAGGATAATGCCGAACGAGAAAGTAGTTCAGAGGAGATAGACGTCCCACCAGTAACGACCGAAGAAGTAAGGAAGGCTTTGACAAAAATGAAAGGGGGCAAAGCACCTGGTGAGGATCAGATAACAGCAGACCTCTTGAAGGATGGAGGAGAAACTGTACTTGAAAAACTGGCAAACCTGTATACGCAATGCCTAATTACCGCAAGCGTACCGGAATCTTGGAAGAACGCAAGCATCATCCTAATCCATAAGAAAGGGGACATAAAGGACCTAAAAAATTACAGGCCGATCAGCTTACTGTCAGTCGTCTACAAGGTACTTACCAAGGTAATCGCTAACAGAATTTCTGCAACCTCAGATTTCTTTTCCGGGAACAAACTGACACTCACCAAAAAGTAAAAACAATACGTAAAAACAATGACGTTTCGGGGCCCGTACGGGTCGCTTGTTCACATATGAAACGAAAAGCAGCTCGGCCGTAATTACACATGCGTGGAACGTTGCAAAGCGCATGCGTATGTCGTAGGCATGGGCCCACGTGTCCGATTAAGAGCGTGCGGGGTTGATTGGATATGGAATGATTTTCGGAGTAGGCGCGTTGATAATATTTTCTCGGTAGCAATGATTCTGGCGGAGTCTCAAGCGATGACATGGCCGGTTGCGTTATGGTGTTCTGCCAAGGCGTTTAGCTGTGTGCGGCCGTTAGCAACGTCGTTTTTGTGCTCCTTTAGGCGCCTCTTGAAGTTTCCGGTTTCACCAATATAGGCTGCGTCGCAAGTCTGGCAAGGGATCTTATAGACCACCCCGGGGTATCTTTCACGTTCTAGCGCGTCTTTGGCGTGTACAAGTTGCTGCCCGACCTTACTTGTAGGCACATGGCAAACTTGGACGTCGTAGTCACTGAATATCCGTGACAGCGTTTCGCTTACACCGATAGCGTAAGGAATAGCAGCGCCCTTACGCTGCTTTCTCGGTGAAGTCGGTGGGTTTGCCGATCTGCGCTGTTGAGCCGTTGGGATAGCCGTTACTTGCGAGGTCCTCTCTTATCTTCTTTTCATCTGACTTCCGCTCCTTGGTAGAAGAGCACAGGCGTTGGGTGCGGGAGAAGAGTGCCGAGGCCACAGAGCGCTTGTGTCCCACCGGGTGCGCCGAAGCGAAATGCTGGTACTGACCGGTATGCGTGGGCTTTCGGTAGACCGTCGTCCCGAAGCCTGTATTCTTGCGTTGTACTTCAACATCGAGAAAAGCGATGCGGCCGCCAACCTCCTCTTACATAGTGAACTGTACCGTTGGCTGGACGGAGTTCAGGTGTTGCAGGAGTACTGGCGCATCTTTCCGCTTTACAACAAAGAAACAGTCATCCACGTAGCGTACGAATATTTTTGGACGATGACTAAACAAGCTGAGGGCGGTCCTCTCGATGGCTTCCAAAGCGAGGTTTGCACACGTCACCAGTTTGTTCCCGGAAACGTTATTTCCTCGCCATACGAGTTTTCGTCGGACTTTGGACTACTACTAAACCTTAGATTTCAGTCAACCTAAAGAACAAGCAGGGTCTCGTAAAGGTTATTCAACAATAGACGATATTCACACGATCAATCAGGTGATAGAGAAGTGCGCTGAGTATTCTGAACCCCTATATATAGCCTTCATAGATTATGAGAAAGCATTCGACTTGGTCGAAACCATAGTATTTATTCAGGCATTACGGAACCAGGAAGTAGATGAGCATTATGTAAAAATACTAGAGAATATCTACAATGGGTCCACAGCTACCATCATCCTCCATAAGGAGAGCAGTAAAATATCTATAAGGAAGGGCGTCAGACAAGGAGACACAATCTCTCCAATGTTATCGACAGCATGTTTACAAGACGTATACAGAATGTTGGATTGGGAACAGATGGGAGTAAGGTTTAATGGAAAATACCTCACTAATCTCAGATTTGCTAATGACGTTGCCTTGCTAAGTAACTCGGGGGACGAACTGCAAAGCATGCTTTCCGCACTAGACGAACGGAGTAGAACCGTGGGCCTGAAAATTAATATGCAGAAAACTAAAGCAATGATCAATAACCTCGGGAGAGCACAACAGTTTGGGATAGGGGTCGAAGTAGTGGAAGTGGTAAAAGAATATATCTACTTAGGCCAAGTTGTGGCCCCGGATCCCAACCATGAGGCAGAGATAATTAGAAGGATCAGAATTGGGTGGAGTGCATACGGGAGACATTCTCAGATAATGAATAGCAGCCTACCGTTGTACCTGAAGAAGAAAGTGTATAACAGCTGCGTCTTACCGGTACTCACCTACGGGGCAGAAACTTGGAGGCTCACTAAGAGGGTTCAACTTAAATTGAGAACGACTAAGAGGGCAATGGAGAGGAAAATGATAGGTGTAACATTAAGGGACAGGAAGAGAGCGGAGTGGGTCAGGGATAAAATACGTGTTAAGGACATACTGGTGGAAATTAAGAAGAAATGTACGTGGGCAGGGCATGTAATGCGCAGGCAAGATAACCGTTTGTCATTGAGGGTAACAGAGTGGATCCCTAGAGAAGGCAAGCGTAGCAGGGGGCGGCAGAAAGTTAGATGGGCGGATGAGATCAAGAAGTTTGCAGGGACGAATTGGTTACAGTTGGCACAGGACCGGGGTAATAGGAGAATAATGGGAGGGGCCTTTGCCCTGCAGTTGGCGTAGATAGGCTGGGGATGATGATGATGATGAGGATGAACTAAGAACAAATACAAATGCGAGAAGGTTCAATGTCAGACAAAATGATACAAACCAAGGAGCGTTAAAGTGACACTGAAGCGAATTTGTCAAGCTCCGGTTTTTGCTTGCACTGCGTAGACTGGCTCAATCAAACACACTTTTCATCGTTTTTCCGGGGGTAAGGCGGTATTTTTTTCATAAAGCCTCAAAGAAAAACTACCATGCACTGTTTGCGGCAGCGTCACCAACTAACGGCAGTGACGTCAGTTAAAGGTGCTACGTGATTGGGCGATGTACAAGATAAGCATCCAAACAAGTTTCAGTTTCGGTTATGTGAAGCAACATGCTCGGCATCCAACGTTATCCTTGGGTGGGCATTATCGATATCTTAGTGATCGGCTACCGTGCTTCTGCCATGTTGTCGTCTGTATAATGCGTCAGATAGCCTACCAGGACGGCTTGGAATTGTAGCAATCACTAGCCGCAGCGTACGCAGCGGATGAACGCCCTCGGTTTCACCGCAAACGCTCAAATGCGATGCGCTTTCCCGCCATCGTTGGAGCTTGCCTGGCTCATGCCTGCATCGTAGAAAGCGTGTTCGCACCAGGCCAAGGGTCGGTTGTTTCGGGACTTTGCCCACTGCCCGCAAGCAGTTGGTGCTTATGGCAATATAATGCCAACCAGAACTCGCTAGTCCTTCAGGGTCAGTCTGCGCGCGTTCTGCAAATTCGCTCGTGGAACGACGAATGTTACAGCGCAAAAATTGCGATTTCAGTACCGACACCTTGGGTAAAAAACAAATAAATCGACTTACACGAAAGCATGCACTGCCGGGGATTCGAACTTGCGACTTGCAAAACAGTATACCTAGCGCTAAAGACCACTCAACCACGAGCCTGGGATGCAAGTGACGGAAATATAAAGTATATAATACATGGCGGAGTTTACATTTTTATTTAGCTTTTAGCATTTAAAGCAGCTTAGATGACTGTCTTTTATAGCGCTCGTGAGCAAGCGTTCCCCAAATTCCAACAATATTTCATGTCTAGTGACTGCATTTCGTAGACAGAAACGCGTTCGCTAATGTGTGGTTGTTCTGCTGACTGCTGGGCTGGTTTACCCAGGGCAAAAAAAGGATTCCTTTACCATAGTTTTACGCTGTACGGTAAACGTATCCGTTGATTATATTTCATTGGTACCTATATTAACTTCGCTGACTCTTCTCCCGCCTTCAATTGGCTTTAGATTTTCCTACCAGTGTACCAGTCAGCGAAGCGATAGCATGTGCGCTTGTGCAGCGGTTGTGTGGAGCGACCTGTACCTAGAGCTTAATACAGTGTACAAACTAGGGGACTAGGGGCACATTCGTCCCTTCACAGATGTGTCCTGGCTTAGTTTTACCTAAGCGAACAAATTGCGTCTACCCGTGGGCGCCGGCGGACTAAACACTCGGCCGACTGACTCTATCGGAGGGTCGGCGAGCCGTGCAGTATTGCAGTGAATCCAAGGCACGTTTTTGTGACGTCATACGAAGCGCCACAGAAAATGGGCAAGGATGCGCACAGCAGGACAGCGTTTTTGAATTGAATTTTCTGGTGAATAAAGTCGTCAAAACGCAGCGATAAGGGTAGAAACATAGCCTACAGACTCCAGACTACAATTTGCGCTCGTAATCACGCGATGTTTACAAATCACTTCAGTGTATCTTTAACTGCTCTATCTCGCAATATTCACCATTAAATGGACTTTGAAGTGATTAGTAAATATTCCGGGATTACGAGCTGAAATTTCAGTCTGGAGTCTGTAGGCGTAGTTTCGACCCCTGTCGCTGCGTTTACGTGACTTTAGTGAATGAATAGAAAAATCAGTACAAAAATAATGTCCCCCCTCTCTGCATCCCTGCCGATTTTTCATGGTGCTTCGTCCCGAAACAAAGTCAAGTCCCGAAACAACCGACCCTTGGCCTGGTGCGAACACGCTTTTACGATGCAGGCACAAGCCAGGCAAGCTCCAACGATGGAGGGAAAGCGCATCGCAGTTGAGCGTTTGGGGTGACACCGAGGGCGTTCATCCGCTACATAGGCTGCGGCTAATGATTGGTACGATTCCAAGCCGTCCTGGTGGGCTATCTGACGCATTATACAGTCCACAACATGGCAGAAGCACGGTAGCCGATCACTGAGATATTGAAAATGCCCACCCAACGATGACGTTGAATGCCGAGCATGTTGTTTTATATACCCGAAACCAAAAGTTGTTTGAATGATAACCTTGGCCATGGCCCAATGACGTAGCACCTATAACTGACGTCACTGCTGTTAGTTATGGCGGCCTCCAATAACCACGCATGGTAATTTTTCTTCTTTCAGGATTTATGAAATAAATGCCGCTTTATCGCCCGGATAAACGATGAAAAGTGGGTTTATTTGAGACAGTCTACGCAGTGCAAGCAAAAACGGGAGCTTGACAAGTTCACTGCAGTGTCCCTTTAACTAAAAGAAGACAGGTCGATGCATATTACAGTCCCACAATATTCACCGACCGGGCTGGATGGGGTCCCGCTGTCAAATTCGGTTCTGCGGCGTAACCTATGAAGCGTGGCTTCGATGTAGGCCAGGCCGTCCAAGTACGATCACGATGATTCAAGATCACGGAGTACGTTGTAGTACTCTAGGGTGCAGGTCGCCTATGGTGGTGTAGACATGAACAGACGCCGTTGTCACTTCACGACGCCCAGACATAACTAATATGTATTGCCGTGGGTTCTACCGGGCTAGGGCGGAGTCAGAAACAACAATACACAACCATGCACACAACGCACCCACCGCTGTCGAGTGCGCAACTACCCTCTTTCACCCTTCTGGAATGGTCGGCGCTTCTTTTGTACTGGTAACGCTATTCCCGCCTCGCGAAAGCGCTCAAAGCTTCGACGAAAACTGAGCGGCGGAGGTTTTATTTTATTTTCTTTCCGGGGAGCCAGCGAGTGGGCTGAGTCATCGACGCCTCATACGGGAAAGTTCCAGAGTCCCCCCCCCCTCCTGCGCCCCCGCACGGGGCACCTTGAGTAATCTTGGTGACGGTGTTGGCGACACCTCGGACACCGAGCCCCCGTACTCACGCTTTAACCGACCGTGGTAATGAGTTTTTAAGGTGAAGGGTAGAAACCTCAAACGGTGGCCGTCGGAGCCCAGGTCAAGCTCTGGCGGATGGGCTCCTGTGTGTTTACCAGGCTGGGAGCTCCGGTACCTCTCAACCTACCAGGGTAAGGTTTGAGAAGAACCCTCGTCCCCTGTTTTTATACTATAGCATATGGTATTTTCTAAACCCCCAACCCAAATGATCGGGCCCTGAAAAAGGGCCCGCACCGTAGTAACATCCAAACCTCTTCTGAACATTGACCTCCGAAGCAATGACATCTTTCCTCGCTTCCTCATTATGCAATCTCTTGACAAAGAAACCCCTGTAAGTGGAAAATCAGTCTTCCTCGTTACAAAGTTTCTTGAAAGTGTTGCTGGGGAAAAGTACAATGCGAAAAAACTTCTGGTGATGTGCTGATTGAAATAAGCCACAAAGAGCAGGCAAATAAGCTTCTTCAACAAACTAAGATCCATGGTATAGAAATTACAATCGCCCATCACAGAACCGTAAACTCTTCCCAAGGCGTCGTCTCCGAACTCGATCTGATAAACGAAACCGAAACCGACATCCTTGAAAGGACTGCGTGACCAAGGGGTCACAACAGCCCGCCGCATCACAATAGGACGAGATGGCAAAGACATCAAAACAAAGCACGTAATTGTGACTTTTGGCAGAAGCCCACTGCCAGAATACGTGACGGCAGGTTACCTGCGATGTCCCACGCGCCCGTACGTGCCAAACCCTCGGCGCTGCTACAAATGCCAGCGGTATGGGCATGGTACGAACTCTGCCGGGGGAGACCAAAATGTGCGAAGTGTGGTCAACCTGACCATCTTACAGACAACTGAGACGCGAGGAATTTCATTTGCCCTAACTGCCATTGACCTCACGCCGTATATTCACGATCGTGCGAAACGTTCAAACAAGAATAAAAATCATCACATTGAAAGTAAATGAAAAAAACAGCTTCCCGGAGGCCCGGAAGAGGTTTGAACTCTTCAGCTCCGGAAGGTATGCCGACGCTGCTGGCCGGGTGGTGGAGCAGCGCCTGGTTTCGGTGGCGACGCAATACAGCTGAGCTGATTTCCTCCCGCCGCCATGCCCCACGAGGCTGCCTGTGGCAGCCGCCCCGGTCACCACGCGCCTTTCTCAGCCAGCAGTGGCTGTGGTGGCAACCACGTCTTTTGGGGATGCCGCTGCATCCACTGTTTCCTATCCACCAGCCCAAAGCACCCGCAAGGGCACGGAGGAGATGGAGACGGAGGTAATCGCAGCGATCTCTTCCCCGCCTCACTGCCTGTGCCAGCTGTGGTGCTCCCCACGACTTCGGCACTGGCAGGGCAGGCAAAGAACACCCGAAAGGGTACTAAGGGGGCAGTTCGCTGGGCACCTCCGTGCCTTCAGATGACGACATAGAAGTCGAGCCCTTCCGGCTTTTATCACAGCGAAAGGAACGGGCTGCGGCGTCCAGGTCAGTAGAGAAGTTGAAAAAACCCCTTCCAAGATTCCATGCCCCGAAAGGCGACATATATATACGCACATATTACAGTCGCTCTAAACAAAAATTATGGGAAGAGAAAACATCATCCAGTGGAACTGTAGAGGCCGTCTTAAAATCTTAATGATATCTATGAAATTTTTAATTCCAAACAGCCAAGTGTGATGTGCCTCCAAGAACGCATTTAAACTCGAAACACACACATTTCTCAAACAATTACATAGTATTTAGGAAGGACAGAGGTGGTAGTGGTACATCCTCAGGTGGTGTGGCCAATTTCCCGAAAATCCATGGCGTGCCGCACTGTCCAACTACAGACCATTCTTGAGGCTGTTGCCATTCGAACGATAATCTTCAATAGGCTTATAACACTATGTTCTCTGTACATCTCCTCCTGACTTCCAGCTCTCCAGCTCAGATTTCGAGGGCCTGATAGTTCAGTTACCCAAACCATACATTCTCATAGGCCACCTGAATGCACATAACTCTCTTTGGGGCTCTGCTCGCACGGATGCCAGAGAACGCCTCATTGAGACATTAAGATCGTCGGGAGCATGTCTTTTCAACCAGAAACAGCCTACAGACTATAATACAGGACACAACACGCATTCACACCTTGACTTGGCAATTTGGTCCGCAGTTCTCTTTTCTTGCCTTGAGTGGGGTATGGGCATGGACCCATACGATAGTGACCACTTCCCCACTTCACTAACATATATAGGTAAAGGCCCGAGCAGTCCATCTTCCCAGAACCGGTTTAATGAAGCAAGAGCAAACTGGACTACATTTACAGATTCGTCTAGACTACACTACTCACCCGTAAGACACTTACTGGTTGAACAGGCAACCAAACTACTCAAGCCACACATCCTCGACGCCACCGAAAAGTCCATTAGCCACGCTTCTGGTGCCCTGCGCAAACAGCGGAGGCCATGGTGGAATGAGGACTGTAGGCGGGCGCGAGAGGCCCAGAACAAGGCTTGGGGTATCCTCTGTCGGTACCCCCCGTCGGGAAACCTTTTATTGTTCAAAAGGGCAAAGGCGATGTTAAAACGTGTGCGCCGTGAGCCAAAACGAGAGAGTTGGCGCTCATTCATAACATCCATAAACTCCTACACCGACACTCACGAATTCTGGACACGAATACGCAAACTAAAAGGACTACAGACACACAGCCTGCCCCTGGTTAGTACAACAGGGGACACACTTCCAGGGTGTCTCCTGTTGTGCCTGTGTCCCTGTGCCCCCCTGTGTCCCTAACACCCTCGCACACCACTTCCAACACGTGTCCAGTTCAGCACACTACACTAACACTTTCATTAATCACAAACAACCGGCCGAAAAGAAGTCTTTACTTGACAACAAGTCAACCTTCTGTTATAATTCCGGGTTTTCACTTCATAAGCTGAGGGCCGCTCTGAGCCCTTGTAAACCGTCAGCCCCAGGCCCAGACATCACATATACAATGATACAGCAGTTACATACAGACACTCTTGTGACACTCCTAAATCTATAGAATAATATGTGGCTTTCGGGGCAGCTTCCAAAGTATTGAAGGGAGGCCATTGTAGTGGCTTTCCTAAAAGAAGGGAAGGACCCTCCGTCCCCCTCAAGTTACCGTCCCATCGCCCTGACAGGCTGCCTGTGCAAGCTCTTCGAGAAGATGGTAAACAGGAGACTGATCTACTTTCTTGAGTACAATGGTCTTTTCGTGGGCTGCCAGGCAAACTTCAGGGCGGGGCGATCCATGAACGACCAGCACGTAGCACTTGAATCATATATAAAGGACGCCTTCCTGCATAAACAGTTCTGTCTTAGTGTTTTTCGACATCGAGAAGGTTTATGACACTGCTTGGAGTTACGGCATTCTTAGTGATCTCAAGTCATTTGGTATCTCGTGTAGCATGTTAAACACCCTTGTTAGTTACTTGTCGGAGAGAACATTTCGCGTGAGAGTCGGTAGTGCACTCTCAAGGGTTCACGTGCAAGAATACAGCGTTCCTCAAGGTGGAGTGTTGATGTGCACTTTCTTCATAGTAGAGATGAACTGTCTTGTAAAGGCATTGCCACCTACAATCTCTTATTCCATGTATGTAGACGACGTCTCGATATCCTTTAAATCATGTAATGTGTCCATCTGCGAACGTGAAGTCGAGCTTGGTGTCAACAAACTTTCCAGCTGGGCTGAGAAGAATGGTTTTAAACTCAAGCCATCAAAAAGCTCTTGTGTTGTGCTCTCCAGGAAGCGTGGGAGTCCACCGAGACCCAGACATCACTCTTAAAAACGTACCGATTCCCGTGAACAAGGAGCACAAGTTCTTAGGTATTTTATTCGATGAAAAGCTTACATTCATTCCTCATATCAAACAGCTCAAAAGGAAATGTTTAAAAACAATGAACATTCTTAAGGTCCTCTCACACCAATCTTATAGGGCCGACAAACAACTCCTGCTGCGCCTTTACACATCCTTGGTGGGGTCTCGGCTTGACTACAGCAGTGTCGTGTATGGGTCATCGATAAAAACAGCCCTCAAAATGCTCGACCCAGTGCTGCATCTTGGCCTTCTCTCATGCGGCGCTTTCCGCACGAGCCCTGTCGAGAGTGTGTATGTCGAGTGTGACAAATGGTGCCTAGGGCATCAGCGGGAGTATGTTGACTTGCTGTAGGCATCTAACGATCGCATATCAGAACAGAACAGAACAGAACAGAACAAAGTAGTTTATTTCATAGAAAAACATCACAAAAACATGTTCATAAGGCACCTGCATCCATAGCCTGTACGGGTAGTATTGGATCCATTATAGAAATATTTTCAAAAATACAATCCTGGGAAAAAATGGTTGATTGTCCCACACAAGTAAAATAATTGGCAGCAAGTTACATTGTTTAGTGTTTGTACATTTGCGTTTCCTACATTCAAGTTAACGATTCTGGTTTATTGTACTTGAATTCGGAAGTAATGTTTTAGGGACGGCAACATATTTGGTATTGTTTTGATGGAGTTTAGTATGCTATTCCATATTTTTGCTCCCATGAAAGACAAGAGGCGCTGACCATGTACATTATGCACTATTGGTAGGTTAAGATTTTTCTGATCAGCATGCCTTGTATCTCGCTTGGGTGTAATTAGCGTTGACGAGTGGTACGGATTGTTTGTGGTAACTATTTTGTGGATAATAACAGCAGTATTATAGTCCCTGACTCTATCAAATGGTAATATGTTAAACTCAGCGAATAGCGTAGCTGATGGCTGATTCCTCGGAGCTCCGGCCAATATTCTAATGGCTCTTTTTTGAATTACACAAAGTGATTTGCAGTTCGACGCGTACGTGAAGCCCCATGACTCTATGCAATACGTCATATGGCTGTGAAACACGGCAAAGTAAATGAGGCGTAAAACGTGCGGAGAAAAATGTTTGCGTGCCTTAACCAGTGTGAAACAGCCAAATGCTCATTTCTTTGTTAGTTGTTCTATATGAGGGGCCCAGTGCAAAGACGAGTCTAGAGTTATACTCAAGTATTTATGGGTGGTAACCTGTTCTATTGTTGTTTCTCCGATGTTTAAGCTGCATAGGCCGGTCTGTACTTTTCGGTTCAATGCGAATACTATAAACTTGGTTTTTTAGTGTTTATTTCGAGCTTATTAGCTTTAAACCAGCTTAAGGTGTTTCGGAGTTCCTGATTAGCGAGCAACTCTGCTTCTTGATAGGATGGACTAGATATCATAAGCGCCGTATCGTCCGCTTACAGAACAGCATTGGAGTGTTTTAGCGAGCGTACAAGGTCATTAATGTAAAGAGAAAAAAGAATGGGGCCTAATACAGAGCCTTGAGACACGCCCATTTTGACATCTTTGAGTGACGATTTACTAAATGCTACTTGGACAAATTGTTTCCGGTAGGAGAGATAACTGCGGAACAAGTTAATAGCTGGACCTCGAAATCCGTAGCGTTGTAGTTTTTGTAGAAGTATGGTATGGTTCACGGAGTCAAACGCTTTTCTGATTTTCCAGAAATATACCAAATACAATGTTATTACCGTTTAGGGCCTGATTTACTTTTTCTGTAACCCGCCGCGGTGGCTCAGTGGCTAAGGCGTTGCGCTGCTGAGCACGAGGTCGCGGGTTCGATTCCCGGCCGCGGCGGCCGCTTTTCTGATGGAGGCGAAAAGCAAAAACGCCCGTGTGTACGAGATTTCGGCGCACGATAAAGATCCCCAGGTGGTCAAAATTAATCCGGAGCCCTCCACTACGGCGCGCCTCATCGCCTGCGTTGCGTCGGCGCGCTAAACCCCACAATCAATCAATCAATCAAAAAACTTTTTCTGTAACCGCGTTAACCGCAGTACTTGCTGAGTATTTATTCCTGAAACCGTGTTGGTGTTCCGTTAATATGCTAAGTGTTTCTAGAACGTTCATTACACGCTTCGCTATTACTTTCTCAAATAGATTGTTGAGGCAGGACAAGATTGTTATGGGACGGTAATTAGCCAGGTCATTAGGACCATCTCCTTTATAGATTGGCACAACCCTTCCAATTTTCAACTGTGCTGGGTAGGTTCCAGAAAGAAATGCCTGATTAAACATTGCTGCTAACACTGGCGCAAGGATTTCAATGTTGTCTTTGATAATTTTAACAGGAATCGCGTCATGTCCAATAGCCTTATTTGATTTCATCTGTCTTGCCGTGTTTATAACTTCCATTATTGTTATCTCACTAAATACGAATGAGTTGGGTTGCGGGAGAGGTAAGATAGGCTCGGTTTCATCACACTTACAGGTAGGGGGGTACTTTGCTAGGTTAATAAAGAAATCGTTAAACATTTCCGCGACCCCATCCTGACTGCAGTTTAATATCCTGAAATCTGGCAGAGTGTTGCATTTTTGGGACGATTTTGTTACAGAGTCGATTATACGCCAGATTTTTTTGGAATTTCCATTTGCTTTAAGAACCAGGTTGTTGTAGTACTCTTTTTTTTTCTTTTGCGCATGAGGGCAAGTGATAAGCTGCGCGCTGACCGATATTGTGCTTGATAGTAAGGGTTGTCTTTGTTTTCTTTCATCTTGTTCCGCCAGTGCTTTTTGGGCTTGATAACAGTGATAATGCTCTCCGTCATCCACGGGCAAACAGCAACCGAAAAGTATGTCGCTCGGCGGGAATAAGTCTTAAATTTAACACAGGCTGACAAAAGCAATTTCGAGAATCTATCGTAAGATATGTTTGCATCTGCTTCGCAAACCGATGAGAAGTCTTGGTCTTTTAAACCCAGGCTTGTTTTTTTATAACCCCATCGTTCCAACAATTGCGTCTGTTGATTTTCCATTTTGCGATATTCAACCGTTGCCAACAGAAATGTCGGATAGTGATCGGTAATATCCTCTGTTATTACTCCTGCCTGGACACAGTTCTCATCGTAGTTTGATAGTATACTGCCGCGAACCATACATTGGGTTTGTTTATTTGTGTTTTGCTTTTACCGCCCGGCTTCGCCGGTCTGTGTTATCTCTGCGCCAAGGGAAGCGCGTGTTCCATTCTTTCTTTCTGTGCCGCATGTGTTATCTGTTGTGATAGGGGGAGCATTCCGATCTAACGTGAACACCCAAGAATATTCTTCTTGGATCTACTATGTTCTCGGTGTGAATCGACGTTTCGAGAACCACGCGCGCCGAAAGATAAAAAATTCCCGCGCCTTCCCGCGAGGGGAACACGAGTAAATGCAGAGCATTGGGGGTCGTTAACGCCGCGTAAAGTCGCGTTAGGGTGGGTAGTTGGGTCGTAGTTGCGTTGGTGTTGGTTTGGGGTAGAGAGAGGAGAGTAAATTCGCGTTAGGGTGGAGCGAGCGTCAACCAAGGAAGGAAGGAGCAACGCAGTGACTGAAGCACGAGCGACATCTAGCCGCTTTATATTTGCAGCGCGCGCAGTAGAGGGAGAGCAATACGGGGGGAGAGCGCGCATGCGCAAGCAGCGCGCGCCCTTCCACGCCCCACCGCGCTGCTATCACGCACCTGTTACGCCGAGACCGCGACGGAGCGAACGGGCTGACTACGACGCATGCGCGCGCCAGCTGCTGTTGAGAGAGAGGAGGAAAGGAGGAGAGGCGCACCTGGTGCGGATGCGGAGCTGTGGACGCCGTCCGACGCAGGAAGAGGCGAGGCTAAGAAATGCTCTGCATTTAAGCCTGCAGTGCGGACGCCGGAGCATTCGATTCGACGACACTCGCCCCTGCAAGTCACTTTGTTGACCGCTGCTTCGCCGCCTCTGTATTATTTTGAGGTGTTAGGGGAGCACAAGTTCGCTCCAATAAACGTGTTTCTCATTCAAGACAACTGCATCGTCCTTGTCTTCGTGACATCTGGTGGAGGTGCAGGGTACGCACCCTTCATGCCCACTACAACCTCTGGAAGCCGCCAAGCCAGTCCAACAAGAGCCAGCCCCCGCCTGCAAGATTTACCACCCGAGTTCGGTCTACTACCGGAGAAGACGAAGACGAAAGACGTCGCAACCAGCACCATGCTCAACCAAGCCAATCCTCCTGTCGTTCTGCAGCAGCCACGGGAACCGCCATCATTCTGAGGAGCCCCCGCCGAAGACCCAGAAGAATGGTTGGAGAAACTGGAGCGTGTCCGGAAATTCAACAGGTGCGACGACGCAGAAACGTTCCGGCACATTTTCTTTTTCTTGGAAGATTCGGCTCGCACTTGGTTCGAAAACCACGAGAGCTCCTTGACAAACTGGGCTCAGTTCAAAAGCGAGTTCACTAAGACCTTCACTACCGTGGTCAGAAAAGAACGCGCAGCGCTTTTACTTGAAACTCGAACGCAGCACCCCAACGAAGGGGTAGTGATCTTTGTTGAGGAGATGAAGAGGTTGTTTCGACGTGCGGATCCGGAGATGACAGAAGAAAAGAAACTAAGGTTTCTCATGCGAGGGGTAAAGCACGAGCTTTTTGCTTGCCTTGTCCGCAATCCTCCCAAAACGGTGGCCGAATTCGCGTCTGAGGCGGTCGCGATGGAGAAGACGCTGGAAGTTCGAACGAGGCTGTACGATCGCCCGGTAAACGTGCTGGTTTCCGAGACGATCGGTGCCGGGGCTACAAGCTCCGACACACTGCGTGAGACCATCCGAGCAGTGGTCAGGGAGGAGCTTCGGAAGCTTTTTCCGACGACGCCGCAACCTCAAGTGGCTTCCCTGACTGACGTCATCCGCGAAGAGGTTCAACACGCTTTGGGCACTTCTATGCCATCCGAGGCACCCCGCGAGCCACAGGCGATGACCTACTCCACGGCTGTTCGTCGACCCCGCCCAGCTCCAACCCATCTACAAGAAGCTCCACCGATACCGCCGTCCACTCTCGCCGCCGTCCCCACTGTCGCCGCCGTCGACCGTACTACCGTATACAGCCCAAACCCAGACGCCGAGGAAGACTGACGTTTGGTGAACGCCAGATCATCGTCCGCTGTGCTACCATTGCGGAGAGGCCGATCACATCTATCGTCGCTGCCCGTACAGGAGACTCGGACTGCGTGGTTTCTCCGTCGACGCCCCCGACCCGGCCAGCGCCCTACTGAGATCGACGAATACCTGTCCAACACCAACCGAGGACCAGCCCGTCTCAACCGATCGCCGTCGCCCTACCCATACCAGTCGCCTAACAGCCGTAGCAATGCTGATTTCGCACGTGGAAGGTCCCCCAGCCCACGCGGGGGAAACTAAAAGCAGCAACTTCGGGAGGTGAAGTTGCTCTACGGCGAAAACTGGAAACCCTCCAACAACGCAAGGACGCGCCGAAGACAGTGATTCACGACATGCCCTGATCCCGACGACCCGACCTAGCTCTGACGAGACTCCTGAACACGACGACAGCTCCACGGCGCGACGTGTACCCGACCTGACCGAGACGTCCGTTGAGAAGACGACGACAACGACGATGCACAGTGCCCGACCGTCAACACGTACAAGCAGAGATACGACGCCCCGACGAACCCGGAACTCGAGGAAGACTGCATCTGACGTCAAGGTGTCCATCGACGGCTTTGACGTAGTCGCCCTCGTAGACACGGGAGCTGACTATTCGGTAATGAGCGGACCATTTGCGTCTAAACTGAAGAAAGTTATGACAGAAGAGACGGTCCACACATACGCACAGCAGGAGGCCACCTCGTGACGCCAAGTGGAACGTGCACATCGCGCGTCACCATAGACGGCACAACGTACCCTGCGGCCTTCGTCATTCTGCCTAACTGCTCCCGCGACGTAATTCTTGGAATGGACTTTTGATGGACAAACGGTGCAATATCGATCTGCAGACCGAAGTCAATAACTTTTTCCCCCAATCATTCCATGACGGCCGGAAACCGAACCCCGAACGACGTGCTGCTGTAAGGATTGCCGATGATCATGTCACCCTGCCACCCCGAGCAAGCTGGATGGTCGCAGTCTAGTGTGAAGATGCTGCTTCTTAATTCGACGCTATCGTAGACACTGATCAAAGAGTGCTTCTCGACCGTGGTGTGTCGTTCGCAGAGGCATTGCGCCGCTTCAAGGAACACCAATCCCCATTTTGGTTACTAATTTCACCGAGGAGTACCAGCATTTAAACAAGGGCGCGGCAATTGCATTCCTCGAAGAAACGCAAGAAGCAAGTGACGTGATCGCGGTCGCCGACTTTGAACGCACACCCGTAGAAACCTTCAAGCTCCCGCAGCCCTTCAACGGGAATCCGGCGTTACCGCAAGAAACAACGGAACAAATTATTGGCTTTGCCTGCGCCGCTATAGCGAATGTTTTCGTCGAGCGCAAAACTACGTCAGACCCCTCTAGCGAAGCACCGAATAATAACCCAAGATGGAGCCCGACCTACCCGACAGTCACCGTACCGCGTCTCTTCACACGAACGGGAAGCCATTCGGACTCAAGTCGACGACATGCTCAGCGACGACATTATACAGCCATCGAAAAGCCCCTGGGCTGCGCCCGTCGTACTCGTAAAGAAAAAAGACGGCACATTAAGGTTTGTGTTGACTACCGCGACTGAACAAAATCACGAAAAGGGACGTGTACCCCTCTTCCCCGAATCGACGACGTCCTCGACCACCTCTGGCCACGCGAAGTACGTCTCATCGATGGACCTGAAGACCGGCTACTGGCAAATTGAAGTGGACGAGACAGACCGAGAGAAAGACTGCATTTATAACCCCAGACGGCCTATACGAGTTCAAGGTGATGCCGTTTGGGCTCAGCACAGCACCAGCGACGTTTCAAAGAGTCATGGACACTGTGCTAGCTGGCCTTAAGTGGCACGCCTGCCTCGTATACCTCGATGACGTAGTGGTATTCTCCCGGACTTTCGACGAACACCTTGCAAGGTTGGATTCTGTACTCGATGCCATTCGTTACGTCGGGGTTGACGCTGAAGCCTGAAAAGTGCCGTTTCGCATACGGGGAACTCAAGTTCTTGGGGCCACGTCGTCAACAGGCCGCGGAGTCCTACCTGACCCGGCAAAAACTTCAGCCATTGCGAACTTCCCAAGGCCGAAAGACAAGAAGGGCGTGCGAAGCTTTCTCGGGCTGTGCGCATACTACCGGCCGCTTCGTCGCAAACTTCGCACGCATTGCAGAGCCACTCACGCGCTTGACGAAAGATAGCACCCCTTTCAGCTGGGAAAACAACCAAGAAAAACGCATTCTGCGCGCTGCAAAAACGCCTGCAAAGCCCGCCCGTGCTCGCTCATTTCGACGAAAATGCCGAAACGGAAAATGCACACGGACTCCAGTGATATAGGCTTGGGTGCCGTCCTTGTCCAAAAGCAAAGCGGCTGCGGAAGGGTAATCGCCTATGCCAGCCGTGGTCTGTCGAAGGAGGAGAAAAACTATTCTGCCTCTGACAAAGAGTGCCCGGTTATTATTTGGTCGATTTCAAAATTTCGCCCATACGTGTATGGAAGGGCCATTCAAGGTTGTAACAGACCACCATGCGCTGGTGTTGGCTCGCCAATTTGAAGCACCCCCTCTGGCCGTGTTGGGCGGTGGAGCTTGAGCCTGCAGGAGTTCGACGTTACAGTAGTTTGTAAATCAGGCAGTAAACACTCTCCGACGCCGACTGCCTGTCCCACGCCCCCGTCGACCCACGATCACAAGACTCTGATGAAGACAGCGCGTTCTTCGGGATCGTGACGGAGAGCGACCTAGCCGCCCAGAAGCGTGCCGACCCCGACTTTTTCGAGTACCTCGAGGGATGCAACGTCACCGTTCCTAGGACCATCAAACGCAGCTTACCAGCATTCAGCCTGAGAAACTCCGTCCTCGTAAAGAAGAACTTCAGCCGTGGAACGAGAACGAATTATCTTCTCGTCATCCCCGCGGACCTTCGTGACGAAATTTTGGAAGCGTGCCACGACGAGCCGTCTTCCGGACATCTCGGCACAGCCCGCACTATTGGAAAAATCAAGGTGAGGTACTACTGGCCCGGCCTTACATCTGACGTCACCCACTACGTCCGGAGCTGCCCGTGACTGCCATCGACGAAAAACGGCGCCGCCGACAAGACCCGCCGGGATTCTGCAAACCGATCGCCGTCCCATCGAGACCATTTCAACAGATTGGAATGGACCTTTTAGGCCCGTTCCCTACGTCACGATCACAGAACAAGTGCATTGTCGTAGCGACAGGACTACATGACGCGCTACGCAGAGACCGCCGCTCTTCCGAGGAGGACTGCACAAGAAGTGGCAAAGTTCTTTCTAAGCCAAGTTGTGCTGCGAAATGGAGCCCAGGAAGTCCTAATCACAGACCACGGAACGGCATTTACTTGCGGAGCTGATGCAAGGAGTATTACGCTACAGCAACACGGATCACCGAAGAACGACGGCGTACCACCCCCAAACGAACGGACTAACAGAACGTCTGAACAAGACAATCGCACATATGCTGTCAATGTACGTTGACGTTGAACATAAGACTTGGGACGAAGTGCTCCCGTATGTCACGTTTGCGTACAACACGGCTATCCAGGAGACGACGCAGCTGACGCCGTTCGAGCTTGTCTACAGTGGAAGGCCGACTACGATGCTCGACGCCATGCTTCCGCACGTAGAAGACGACGACCTCAACGCCGACGTCCAAGGATATCTTCAGCGTGCGGAGGAGGCCCGCCAGCTCGCTCGAGTTCGTATAACGGACGAGCAGCTGGTGGATGCGGGCCGCTACAACCTCCGACGCCGAGACGCCGAGTACCAACCAGGGGATCGTGTGTGGGTTTGGACTCCCATCGGACGACGCGGACTCACGAGAAGCTCCTGCGACGGTATTTCGGACCCTACCAGATTCTACGACGTGTTGGTCAACTTACCTACAAAGTGATCCCCGATGATGACTCCGGCACATCACGACAACGCACGCGGCCTGAAGTCGTCCATGTGGTTCTCTTAAAACCTTTCTACGGACGATAACGAATTTTATTTTTATTTTCGGACTGTTGCTTATGTTAGCATCGGGTCGATGCACTCCTAGAGGGGGGTAATCCCGCGAACCATACATTGGGTTTGTTTATTTGTGTTTTGCTTTTACCACCCGGCTGCGCCGGTCTGTGTTATCTCTGCACCAAGGGAAGCGCGTGTTCCATTCTTTCTTTCTGAGCCGAATGTGTTATCTGTTGTAATAGGGAGAGCATTCCGATCTAACGTGAACAGCCCAGAATAATCTTCTTGGATCTACTATGTTCTCGATGTGAATCGACGTTTCGAGAACCACGCGCGCCGAAAGATAAAAAGCCTGCAGTGCGGACGCCAGAGCATTCGATTCAACGACACTCGCCTGTTGCAAGTCACTTTGTTGACCGCTGCTTCGCCGCCTCTGTATTCTTTTGAGGTGCACGGGGAGCACAAGTTCGCTCCAATAAAACGTGTTTCTCATTCAAGACAACTGCATCGTCCTTGTCTTCGTGACAATATGGTCATTTATGGAAGACGTATTTGCAGATACTCTCGTGGGGTTTACTATATGGTTTTGGAAGCCATAGGATGACAGCAACGTTTGGTACTCAGTGTGCATGTTATTGGCCGTGTTTAGGTTGAAGTCACCGCAAATGATAGCTTTACAGCTATTGTTAGCAATGTACGGCAAAACGTCCTCCATCTTTGACATAAAAGTCTGAACTTGAGACCCTGGTGGCTTGTAGACTACGCCAATAGAAATTTTGTTTTCTAATTCAACGAACAACATTTCATGTTCCCGTAAGCGTGCTTCGGTTAAGCTGATATTTGTAGCGAATTTGTGTGGATAGGTAGAGAGCAACTCCACCACCTATAGCATCAGCTTTTCTGATACAAACGTGTAGTTTGGCAAATTATTAAACTCTTTATCTTTCAACCAAGTTTCTGATACAGCTATGATGTCATACTGTAAATTTTGACGTGTTTTAAGAGAAAGTAGTAAGTCATAATTTTTGTTTAGGCTTCTTATGTTGCAGTGTAGGAGACTAATAGTGGGAGTACTCGAAGAAAATTCAGCACTCGGGGCACTATTATCCATTTCGGACAGCTAGCGTACGAGAATTTTTCACCTTAAACAATTTTTGCGATGTCCTTTTTTGTGGCAATGTGGATAGCCTTGGCGTTTTCTGCTTTCCTCGCGAGGATTTTTGACTCAGTCACCCAAACGAATTTCCAGTTTTCTCCTTCCTTTTGCGATGGGCCATGCCCAGCAAGGCTTTATTCTCAGGACACAGGTGTTCATTGATGAACACCGCATTCGTGTCTGGGAACCCTTTTTCTTTACTGCCTGGAGAACTTCGTCGCGTCTAGCTCGGGATACAAATCGAACAATCACGTTAGTTTTATCTTTTTCATTCGTCGGCACTCTGTGTACCACATCAATGTCTGAAGCAGCCACTGCTACTCCGACTTTCCCTCCTATCTTTTGAACAACTTCCACGAGCGATTCATTTTCTTCTTTGGGGATTCCTTTTATCTCAAGGTTGTTCTTTCTAGTGTACTGCTTTAGATTAGTTAACTCTTTCGTTGCACTAAGCAGTGACAGATTCAGTTCGTCTTTCTCTTTTTTGAGGGCGGCATTATCTTTTTTCATGTTTTCCAACTCTTGCTTCGTGCCACGAAGTTACTCGAATGTGTTGTTCATGAATTCCATGCTTTTTTTAACTTCATCTAACTCTTGTTTTAGGTTTGATGTGATGTGCGTGAAGTGCTTCAGCAGTCCCTTTATACTGTTTTGGGGGTCTGTCACCCATGGTCATTCAACGAGCGATCCAAGCGTACTAAGTAAAATGTCAAAGAAAACTACCCACCTGCGAGGTAGAGCAGATTCGTGAGCGGGGCGAATAATGCTTTTGTGCCTGGATCGCTCACTGCAATGTGAAGCTTGTAGCTGAGGATGGCTTTATATGGTCCCGAGGCCGTGTCAGCGATGCTCCGCGCAGGCGCTCTGCACTCCGATTCCCTGGAACGTGGCACCGGCATTTCAGCAGGCTTCGTCGACACGTGTCATGTCACAGGCGGAAGATCCAGCAGATTTACCCTACGCTGCAGTTCCAGGGGCCGGTGCTGCGAGATAGAGCAGATTC
This sequence comes from Haemaphysalis longicornis, assembly GCA_013339765.2. Classification (NCBI taxonomy): domain Eukaryota; kingdom Metazoa; phylum Arthropoda; class Arachnida; order Ixodida; family Ixodidae; genus Haemaphysalis; species Haemaphysalis longicornis. The sequence continues at coordinate 90,039,096 of CM023451.1, forward strand.
GTGAGCGGGGCGAATAATGCTTTCGTGCCTGGATCGCTCGCTGCAATCTCACCAACCATCCTTTTAATCCTATTATGAACGATACATCAAATTTGCAACTCTTTTAAACAGGCCATCTATCTCCTTACCTTTCTCTCTCAGAGTTAGGGAGGAGGCTTCTGCTCTCAAGGTCCCTCTGTCAGACACGGACAAGACACCCATCCATAATTTAATTCCACCATGGCATCTACGTCCTATATCATGCGGTCATTCACACTAATAGAAAAAAATAGGGTACCCAGTAGGGCGATTTTGCAGCCCTTCCTGTTCCTGCAGTATAGTACGGGTGCGCAGAATTCTTCAGCGACGCGTACAAAACTGCTTCTACTGTCTCTTGTGCAGCGCACTGACCAAATTGTAAAGTTAGCCAAACAATAAATTTCACAACAGCATTTATACGGTAAAAGCATATGGCATCTTACTCGTTTCAAATCACATCGTCAACAAAATTCCCAAGTCCTTGTGTACACAGATTACCTAAGCGTTGTACAGGCACTGTGAGCAGGAAGGTCATCTAAAAACTATGTGATCAATGCTCTTTTCAAGGTACTAATGACTGCATATGCCTCAAATCTTCAGATAACTATATGCTGGGTACCAGGGCATTGTGGAATCCCTGGCAATGAGGCCGCCGATCAAATGGCTGGTGCTGCTGCCCTCATGACTACAGTTGACATTACAACAGATCCTTACACCAACCTAAAGATACACATCAGACGACAGCTTCGTTACACATGGCAATTACGCTGGAGTCAAAAAACAGACAACAAACTACATCTAATAAAACCACAATTGGGACGCTACACAACTGACTCACACAACAGATACACTGAAGTTGCCCTGGCTAGGCTGCGGATAGCCCTCACATATGTAACGCAGTCCCACCTGCTCACTGGAACTACGGGACCCGTGTGTTGCAGGTGTGGAAAGGGCCTATCCGTAGCCCACGTACTAATCACATGCAAGGCACTTGACACAACACCACACAAACATTTCCCTGAATTATACAGGCGACACATTCCACTTCAACCATCATACTTTTTAGCCGACGAACCAATTTTTTCTAGTCCACGTGTTTTTTAATTTTTAGCTGAGGTAAAATTTCTGCAGCTCTTGTCATATCACGTGTAATCATCTTGGCCCTATACACCAGCCATCTCCTTTGCCTTTGTTTTGCGTCCCTTTGTTTTGCGCTCTTTTCCCATAATCGACCTTGCGCCATTAAGCATCAACCACTACCATCATCATCCAGACTTCTCCGGGGGCAAATAGAAAATTTAATGACTTTGACGATTGTGTAACCAGAATTTGGCGCTGTACAAAAATATGAAGAAGCTATACAATATTTTTAGACGCCGTACGCACGAGTTTGCGACAGCTAAGAGCTTTCTAACTGTGTGTACTTGATACCGGAACTTTAAACAAAATGCATATTTTTCCCCTTCAGTCCGTACAAGCCTATTTAACATATAAGCACGTACTAAGAGAAGGCGAGCATTTAGGCAAAAGTTTATTGGGCCAATAGCACCTATATTGACTATATGAACACTTTAGCGCCTAAAAATGGCTTTTTTTGTTATTTATACCTTTTTGCGATTTTTTAAGTCGATGTTCTGCGTGGACTGTTCTCGCTTCAGAATCCCGCAACGGGGCGTTTCTTTCACTCCATTCGTGAGAAAAATTTGCGCGTCGTGCCAAACACGCCGAGAAGCGCAAACCGTGCCTAAGCTGCAACCCCGTCGAATTTGCCACCTCGGCTGAGCCGCAAGAAACCCGTGCGGGCGACTCGGCAGCCAAGCTCACCGACGTTACCACTGTCTGCACGAGCTCTTTTATTCTATGCCCTTCTGACGTGCTGTGTCCGCGGGCCAACAACCGCGTACATGCCGCTCAAGTTCAAAGACGCCTCCTGGGGGAACAACGTGCAAATCTGAGATAGCGAAGTTTTAAGGTGATGCCACGAACACGTGCACTGTTATCCGCCGATAACAGGTACACCGCCGGCTGGCAAGATGCAGTCCGTGAAGCGCGAAGAAGGAACGAGAAACGGATCTTAGGAATAGGGATCTCAGCATTTTACAAGCAGTCTAGTCGTGACACCCGTCATCTGCCCTGCCGGATAATCTTTAAGGGCATGTGGACACTTAGCATTAAATGGCCAGACAACTCTAGTTCATATAAAAGGCAGCGTTTTTCTATTGTAGTTTAACCACATGCAATTTATAAACAAATTGGGGGACAATTTAATTTCGCACTAAACTTTCCGAAATCTGAAAGGTGGCGGTTCGTAGTGTACAAACGTAATACTAGATCACGTGTCCTGGTCCCGTGACCTGCAAAACTTGCAGCTACTGAAACTGCTGAAACACTTATTCACCTATTGAAAACGTTTTAACACAAGTGTTTGTATAAGTTTAAGTTGTACATGTATTTTAAACATTGTTTTGAAATTTTTAAGCCCCGCCGCTAGCATCCGCATTGTTGCTCTGTGTGGCTAACTCAACCTCCATGCCCATAATTAACGTCAGCGTTCAGTAAACAGATCGAGTGAAGAAGCTTCCTGCTTGTGTTGTACGTTGTTTGACGATTTTGGCTTAGTCAGGGGCGTTTCTTATGCCGAAATATTCATTTTCAGTTTCCAGAAACACCAACGGCAGCATAAAAAAAGCGCCCGGGGAGAATGCAACTGCCGACCCCTACTATATGAAGCCAGCATTCTCTCATCCATCCCAACAGATGGCGCCTCCTTACAAAAAAGTTTGTCACAGTAGGCAATAAATACATACAGGTGGCTACTTCTAGTGATTTAAAAAGCCCATAAAGGAACAAGGAAACCTGCAGTTCACAATTTTTAATCTGGGTACAAAATTTTAAATACCGGTTTTCATCTAGCATACAAGCAAAAGTACGTTGTCGCGCTATTGTATGTCATGGTTCATTTTCGCGGAGGACACGTGCAGCTCGTAGATCTAAAAATTTCGGTTTAGAAAGTTCCAGGGCGCTAGCAGCAAAAACGTTTCGCTTTAAGATGTTTCAAGGGATACTCTTGCATTTGCGTAGTAAAACATGTACTCCACAAAAATGTACTCCAGGAACTCTGTTGAGGGCATAAAACTACACCAAGAACATTCCAGTTCTATCAACAGCTTTGCAATTGAGAACGGCGTCGCAGCCCAAAGTATTTGAACCACGCCACACTTAAACGTGACAGGGCACATTCGTGTGCTTATTTCGCATTCTTAGCAGAAAGCATTTCAGCAGCCCAGAGCTTTGGCACCACTTTCTCTAGGTATGCTGAGCTTGTTTGGGAGGTCCAAGGCACTGCTTAAATCTGCCTGACATGAAATTTCTGGATTCCGTGTGCTAAAATAACTGCCGAATGTTCGGAGCAGCAAACATTGTGATATTCCAGGTGGATCAGATCATAGCGCGTTCCGAAGCCCAGAAAAGCTCCCTCACTTCAGTGGACGCTAAGCGTTGTTTTTTCGCACGAAATTATCGACTTAAAGGGGGTACAACTTCAAGCAGCAAATCATTGAAGATTGGTGTGGTTTTTCATGACTTTCAATCCTTTCTTTTGGTGTTGAGTCCCCGTGAATTTCAGGTAAATTTAAAAAAAGCAAGTCATCTGTGGCGTATTTCACCCCCCCCCCAAAAAAAAATAAAATTACTTCCCCACTGCACACGATTTGTCCGCGGCTTCGCTTTACTTCCAAAATTTGTCCTAAAATATTTCTTCTGAAGTAATACATATTACGCCTACATACGCCTAAACGAGAGTAACTGGTGACTATATGTGCCCAAATGATGCTTTTCAGTGCCTGTTATAGGCGCCTAAAACCTGGATATTTTGTGCCTAAAGTTCTGGTCTCTAGTGATAAGAACTGGTTACTTTTATTGATATCCACCGTCAGCATTGCTTGGGCAAGCAATCCTCACACTCTGCGGGCGGGGATTGCCGTATTGCCCCAATTGGCACAAGCGCGCAGGTGGCGGTGGTTAAAAGATTTGAGTAGCGAGGGTATCCCCCTGACTGAGCTGCCTGGCGGGGTTTGGCCTCACTATCGAAGTGGATATCAAAATCACCGCTTTCACTAACGGCGCGAGCGACGAAGCTCACTGAGATCCTGGCTCATATTATCGGCTGCCGCGTGTGGGCGGGTGAATGGTGACATCCCTGCGCCAGTTTGATCGCTTCCAGCGCTTTGTCCCCACGCGAGCAAATTGACGCCCCGAAACTCCTTCCATAGATCGGAGAAAATTGGCTACTCCACTTTCTTTCATCCGATACGGGACGTTACGCCTATATCTGTTTTAAGGACGGTCGCAGGTGTACGCCGTAAGCCAGTAGCAGACCCGGGAGCTCCGCGTCATCAGTTTATTCCACGAGTGAACTCTGATAGAAATATCTCGCACTGCCAGTTCACGCGCATTGCCCGCGATGTTGCTACGGATGCCCTTCGACATTGGAGGTTGACCCTACAACAAATCTATTTCATGCGCGTCGTTTCAAGACCTCTTGCGTGGGCGCGATTGTGTAAGATCTAATTAAAATATTCCATGCGTCACAGGCCACTCCTATATTCAGCCAGGGTGTCCTGGTTAGTAGAGAAAGAGAGAGAGAGAGTAAACTTTATTCAGGTGATGTTACGGTGATCCAGACAGCTCTAGTCCCGGCTGTCTTCTGAAGTGCCGAGATTCAGCGCCTTTTTGATGTGCGGTACCAGAAGGAGCTGCTCAGGAAAGGAGGTAGCATGAGTGTGCCAGGTGGTACTCATGAGTTGCGCTGCTTTGGTTTATGCGTGAACTGCCAGCGTAAACTATATTGATGGACTACCCAGAGCCCCGACCAATGGCACAGCTGTAGAGATGAGGTGAGTTTTATTACAGATAAATGGCGCCGTGCGCAGGGGACTAGAGGTGGAAAGCGCTCAGAGCACAGCGGGTAGAGTGCAGAACCAACGCCTTTTTTTCGCTTTTACTATTTGCTTCCCGGTGAGTTTCTTTGACGTTGTCTTCTTACGGGAGTTTTGTCATTGTCTTGCCGTAACAATATAATCATGTTAACTTATAAATTAGTCCCATGTGGCGCAGGCCGTTCATATCTACAGCATGGTACTCTGGCGAGTAAAGGAAGCTAACTGTACAGTATATTATAGCGAAAAGTGGTGTCAGTAGCCTTTTAGGTAGAACCAGACATCAAGGGGCAGCTTGCGCTGGCGCCACCTTGCCTAAAAGGGCTTTTAGATGCGACTGCATCTCATTCACTCGCCTTGCCCCTCCATACGGCGTTCTTGTTGTTGTCCGTCCACACCCCTCCCCCATTCTCCTCGCCGCGCGAGCTGCGCTCTCCGCCGCTCAACCCCTCTCCTCTCCGATAGCGAACACTCTCTCGCGAGGGGCATTGGATTGAATTGGGTTCGATTGGATTGGATTGGATTGGATTGGCTTGGCTTGGCATGGCTTGGCTTGGATTGGATTAAAGTGGATTGTGTTGGATTGTGTTGCGTCATAGCTGCGCCACGTTGCGTCATAGCCGCGGCAGGGGGTTCACGGCACGTTTCACGCGATGGGCGAATCAACCTAACGGAAACAACAACGAAACCCCCTATGCGTCGCACCTACACATGGGTTCCCGCGAGGGGAAGTGGGAGAAATTTTTAAATGCAGAGCATTTCTTAGCCTCGCCTCTTCCTGCATCGGACGGCGTCCACAGCTCCACGTCCGCAGCAGGTGCGCCTCTCCCTCTTCCCTCCTGTCTCTCAACAGCAGCTTGCGCGCGCATGCGTCGAAGTCAGCCCGTACGCTCCGTCGCGGTCTCGGCGTAACAGGTGCGTGATAGCAGCGCGGTGGGGCGTGGAAAGGCGCACGCTGCTTGCGCATGTGCGCTCTCCACCCTGTACTGCTCTCCCTCTACTGCACGCGCTGCAAATATAAAGCGGCTAGCGGTCGCTCGTGCTTCAGTCACTGCGTTGCTCCTTCCTTCCTTGGTTGACGCTCGCTCCACCCTAACGCGACTTTGCTCTCCTCTCTCTACCCCAAACCAACATCAACGCAACTACGACCCAATTGCCCACCCTGACGCGACTTTACGCGGCGTTAACGACCCCCAATGCTCTGCATTTACTCGTCTTCCCCTCGCGGAAGGCGCGGGAAGTTTTGCCCTACCGCTCCTCAACGCCGCTACCACTGGCGCGGCGGCCCGGCGGCGGCTTTTTCACGCGAGAAGGGTGGCTTTCCCGCACGACGTGGAACTTAAGATGGCGGATGGAGGCTCGCGTCTGCTTGCCACATGCCGCGGGTTCCAGTTCGACAGAAAGCTCGCTTTCAGTGCTGCACAGTCAGTTCTACTCAACTGGGCATCGGCGGCTGTGGAAGCGACGGCAGCGGCGGCCGCTCATCTCTTAAGCGGCCCAATATTGTGCGCCAGTTTTTGCCCGACCGCTCCTCCTCGCCGCTGCCACTGGCGCGGTGGCCCGGCGGCAGCTTTTTCACGCGAGAAGGGTGACTTTCCCGCACGACGTGGAACTTAAGATGGCGGATGGACGCGCAACTCTGCTCCCCTAGGGGAGCTATATACAGGAATTCTAGTCTTGGGCTGCTCTCGGCGCGTCGTCTGCTTCGGCGGCGGGCCGCCGCTGCAGCCGTCCGCGGCGGGCCACCGCGCAGACGTACCGCGGCAGCTTTCTAATAGTGCTATTGCTAAACTTAAACATCGACCATCTTTCCAGTCGACTAGCATAAACGCCTTCGTCCTTCTAGTCGACGTTACCGCATCACATTTGTGCTCTGTTTAAGTGGAAATGCGTTGGGTCGCCTGTATGCACTGACCTGCACGCACACGCAGCTCTTTGGCTAGCGAAGAATCGACGGTCGGCCTATATTAAATGCAGAGCATTTCAATAACTCACGATGTCACCCGCGTTGACGTCCGTAGTCCGGACCGCACCCCTCCCTACTATATAAAAAAACACTACCCGGCGCCAGGTTTCGATACCTCCACCCTGCGGACGAAACGCAATGTACATGGTGCTTAACCCACTACGCCACAAAGCCGACGCAGAATTGGAGGCTACGCACGCGCCTTATATCCTTGACTCATTCAAATTACTGCTGACGAGCGCTCTCTCGTCAGTCGTGCGCCCCCGGAAATGCTCTGCATTTGATCGTGCCCCTCGCAAGGGGGATGTTGACGCTACCTCTTGCAGAGATTGAGTGCAACCGCCGAAAACAAGGTCCCACGAGCGGCGCGCGCACCGTGGACTGGTGGCACCATCTGTCAGATGCGACGCGAACTACCATCAAGGCAGTGCGAAAAAACGAACGCGCGAAATACAAACCGGGCTGTTAGGAGAATGGGGAAGTAATCTTTGCAACAAGAAAGTGCAGATCACCAATATAACATTCAGCAGGAAAAGCACAAAGTAGTAAAGAAGAAAATGTCGATGGTTAGCTTAATTTTTTTTTCCAAGTAAAAAATGGAACAGCGGGATGTTGTCATTCGGACAGACTGCAACCAGGTCGTCGTACTCCCGTCCCCACCGCCTCCTACTAGCTATCGAAGCTCGGCGTGCACAATACGGCCGACAAACTCACAGAAGCCCATCTCTCGACCCAAAGACTGATTATTTGAGTCACAAGCACCGGGAGAACAGTTCTCTCTCGATTGGGGCTCACATACCGCTTGTAGCGTCAGACATGTTATAAGACAAAACTTTTTTTTCATCAAAACTGGCTTCGAGACACCGGAATGTTTATTTCGTAGCACCTTTGTTCGCTCTAGCTTATAAAAAGAAAGCTTAAAACGCCATGGTTTAAACTCTGTTTTTTTCAGCGCTTTTGATTTGTGTTTCAAACGAATATTTCTTCGAAGATATGCCTGAATGGATGACCCCGTGTGACAGAATCATCTACCTCCCAGAAATCGGCAGATACGACAGTAAGTATAAAAGTTTTGGCAAGATTTGACACGATAAAAGTGTGTGGTGTGAATATTCGACGTAAAGCCTTTAGGCTTGTACGCAGAGGCACTGCGGCTAAAAGCAAACAAAATATGCAAGCATGTACGTTAACGCCATCCTATTGTACTCACTTAGCACAAGCACAAAGATGCGCAACAGCTAGTGGAAAAATAAGATTATCAGGACAGTAGCCTTGAAAAAGACGGTCAACGGAATTTCTCAGTCGTGCGAGTATTTTCTATACCCGCTTCCAGGCGACAGTACCTCCTCAGAAAATATCGCCAAGGTGATAACGAGATAGTGGGGCGGTGCTTGATGAAGAGCGTTGTGTACACAACACCAAAATAAGATGGGGCAAAAACACAAACAAAACTAGCGCCTTTTCTGTTAATTTTGAGTCCTCGCAATTAAGGTGAAAACCAATGACAAAGGGGTCCTTAGGGAGAGGGCGGACTACGAATTAAAATTAAGGAATGGAAGACAGGGAATGGAAACGGGATAGAGGTTATCTATATGTTTAGTCATTTATTCGCACGAAAGCCCTAATTGATTCATTCAGCGACAAAGGTGCTGTTGTCGTCCGGCCGCTAGAATGACCGGCGCCTAAAGAATAAATAAAAAATCGCGGAAATACAGAGAATTGCCTACTCGTGCGTCATTAAATCACTATTATTGTAAGTGTAGGGGCGCATTAGGGGCTCGTCTTGCCGTCGTAGCTCGTCCGCGGTCACGTTATCTGGCGGCAAACAGACGAACCAAAACCGAGTCCCCCGGCATCAAACACCCAAGCAGAGCTTTTCAAAACGGTACCCGCTTGTCCCCCGATTTAGCGGTGAGGCCAAAGGTTAGCAGAATACTTGAACTATAGTTTATATACGCAAATGTCTGACACTATGCATGCATGTCCCCATCATTTACTGCACAGAAAACTGCAGGTACTATCGTGATACAGTGAAAAACGAAAAATGGAGTGCGTGGCTTGCAGTACATTCCACGCATCCTGGCGACCAGCCTCGTATGCACCAACGTTACTAGAATAAGCTCAGTTTCGGAGCTGCGCATCCCCGCCAGTGGAGGAAGGTGGACCGAACGGCGGGGTCGCGAGAACTAGGGCGCTGCAGTCAAGTCTTGGGTAGAGTTCCTGTATATCGCGTAGCGCAAGAGTTGCGCGTTTGATTGCCACATTCCGCGGGTTCCCAGTTCGACAGAAAGCCCGCTTTCAGTGCTGCACAGTCAGTTCTACTCAACTGGGGATCCGCGGTTGTGGAAGCGACGGCAGCGGCGGCCGCTCATCTGATAAGCGGTCTAATATCGTGCGCCAGTTTTTAAATGCAGAGCATTTCTTAGCCTCGCCTCTTCCTGCGTCGGACGGCGTCCACAGCTCCGCGTCCGCAGTAGGTGCGCCTCTCCTCCTTCCCTCCTCTCTCCAACAGCAGCTGGCGCGCGCATGCGTCGAAGTCAGCCAGTTCGCTCCGTCGCGGTCGCGGCGTAACTGGTGCGTGATAGCAGCGCGGTGAAGCGTGGAAAGGCGCGCGCTGCTTGCGCATGCGCGCTCACCACCCCGTACTGCTCCCCCTCTACTGGCGCGCGCTGCAAATATAAAGCGGCTAGCTGTCGCTCGTACTTCAGTCACTGCGTTGGCTCCTTCCTTCCTTGGTTGACGCTCGCTCCACCCTAACGCGACTTACTCTCCTCTCTCTACCCCAAAACCAACATCAACGCAACTACGGCCCAACTACCCACCCTAACGCGACTTTACGCGGCGTTAACGACCCCCAAAGCTCTGCATTTACTCGTGTTCCCCTCGCGGGAAGGCGCGGGAATTTTGCCCGACCGCTCCTCCTCGCCGCTGCCACTGGCGCGGCGGCCCGGCGGCAGCTTTTTCACGCGAGAAGGGTGGCTTTCCCGCACGACGTGGAACTTAAGATGGCGGATGGACGCGCAACTACTTGCCACATGCCGCGGGTTCCAGTTCGACAGAAAGCTCGCTTTCAGAGCTGCACAGTCAGTTCTACTCAACTGGCATCGGCGGTTGTGGGAAGCAACGGCAGCGGCGGCCGCTCATCTGTTAAGCGGTCCAATATCGTGCGCCAGTTTTTGCCCGACCGCTCCTCCCTCGCCGCTGCCACTGGCGCGGGCGGCCCGGCGGCAGCTTTTTCACGCGATAAGAGGTGGCTTTCCCGCACGACTTGGAACTTAAGATGGCGGATGGACGCGCAACTCTGCTCCCCTAGGGTTAGCTATATACCGGAATTCTAGTCTTGGGCTGCTCTTCGGCGCGTCGTCTGCTTCGGCGGCGCGCCGCCGCTGCAGCCGGCCGCGGCGGGCCGCCGCGCAGACGTACCGCGGCAGCTTTCTAGTAGTGCTATTGCTAAACTTAAACATCGACCATCTTTCCAGTCGACTAGCTTAAACGCCTTCGTCCTTCTAGTCGACGTTACCGCATCACATTTGTGCTCTGTTTAAGTGGAAATGCGTTGGGTCACCTGTATGCACTGGCCTGCACGCGCACGCGGCTCTTTGGCTAGCGAAGAATCGACGGTCGGCCTATATTAAATTTCAATTAAATTAAATTTCGGCGGAGCATTTCAATAACTCACGATGTCACCCGCGTTGACGTCCGTAGTCCGGACCGCACCCCTCCCTACCATATAAAAATACTATCCGGCGCCAGGTTTCGATCCCTCCACCCTGCGGGCGAAGCGCAACGTACATGGTGCTTAACCCACTGCGCCACAAAGCCGACGCAGAATTGGAGGCTACGGACGCGCCTTATAGCCTTATATCGTTGACTCATTCAAATTACTGCTGACGAGCGCTCTCTCGTCAGCAGTTGCCACAAGTGCAACAACATTAACGTAACGCAAACTACTTAACGTCGTGCGCCCACGGAAATGCTCTGAATTTGATCGTGCCCCTCGCGAGGGGGATGTTGACGCTACCTCTTGCAGAGATTGAGTGCAACCGCCGAGAACAAGGTCCCACGAGCGGCGCGCGCACCGTGGACTGGTGGCGCCATCTGTCAGATGCGACGCGAACTACTATCAAGGCAGTGCGTAAAACGAACGCGCGAAATACAAACCGGGCTGTTAGGGGAAAGGGGAAGTAAACTTTGCAAAATGAAAGTGCAGATCACCAACATAACATTCAGCAGGAAAAGCACAAAGTAGTAAAGAAGAAAAATGTCGATGGTTAGCTTAATTTTTTTTCCAAGTAAAAAATGGAATAGCGGGATGTTGTCATTCGGACAGCCTGCAACCAGGTCCTCGGACTCCCGCCACCACCGCCTCCTACCAGCTATCGAAGCTCGGCGTGCACAATACGGCCGACAAACTCATAGAAGCCCATCTCTCGACCCAAAGACTGATTATTTGAGTCACAAGCACCGGGGGAACAGTTCTCTCTCTAATGGGGCTCACATACCGCTTGTAGCGTCAGACATGTTATATGACAAAACTTTTTTTAATTGTCAACATTGCGTTTAACTTAATGTACGGTAGTTTCCAAGCCAATTACCGTTTTCAGCGTAGTTTTTATAACTACTGCGCCGTCTTACCTCGAAAAAAACGACCCAACGAGTTTGTGAAAGCAGTGCCTTTATAAGTGCAATTATGTTCACGCGGAAATACGACAGTTTTTCTGAATCTCGTCGGTGCGAGGGCCCGTTAACCAGCTTCCGATGTAGAGTTCCTATGCTAAACTTTTATATCAACCGGGCTGGTCCCACCTCATCTCGCCTTTATGCACTCTGTGGTGCATACGAACATTAGATCACCAAAGATGAAAGTTCGCTTCACAGTTCTGACACTCAGTTCATCAGTGACAAACGCACTCAAATTTTGTGAGTTCACATTAAAGTTGGATCCGCAATTTAAAGGTGCTCATGGTACTACTGAATTCATAGCGATCTTTGACCGCCATTTTGATGTCTTCAAATCAAGAAATCTGTTCAGCTGGTCATACAAGACAGCTCTCCGAAAGGCGAATCAGGCTTCAATGAAGATTTTTTTGAAAATGCTGAATTGTACATGACGCATAACATGACGCAAGGATGCACAAAAAAATGAGTGCTTGAGGGCCTCAAGAACACTGTATTTGCAGGACTCCTTATATGTATGCGTGGGTGTCAGCACCTTTTGATGTGTTTGTGGCGACGGGAAGCTGCCGAATTCGCTCACGCTCAAGATGTCTCAGTACCACAGCGAAACATTTTTTGGTTGCGCAAAAAGGAAAGGGCGGCCTAAAACAACAGATTACTGCCTCCCAAAGGAACTGCACAATGCAGCGGTTTACAGAATTACTGATGAGCCGGAAGCGATTACATATGAGTGAATACGCATTCTGCCGTTCACGGTGTAAGGCATAGTTGCTTGAAACGTTCCACAAGAGAGGCGCACGGAAGAAGCAACAAATGGTGTACACAAATTTTTATTCACCCCAAGGTTTACAAAATTTCAAAAGAAAAAACGTCACACACGATGAAAGAGTAACCAATTAAAAAAAACTGCCTGATTTATCACAACGGTAGGCTATGAGGCAACTTATACAAAACGCACGCACTTAAAAACCGCAACAAATACGAAGACATACTAGCTAGCCAGCTTCCTTCAATGCTGGTTATGATTCTGTCGTTTCCAGATTTTACGAAATAGGTCTTCGTCTGCTGTGTTCATACACCGTTGTGCGTGCAAGTTTTTCCGGTTGATTTCAGTCGGAATAGGCTGAACCTGATTTTTGAATACACGTTGGCAATATTCTTCGACAAAAACTTTAATGTTATTGTCGAATGCATCGCAGTTCAACAGATGAGGCTCCAACTCAGCAAGTAATATTTATTGAGACAATACCGCCAACTTCTCCCACTACGGGCGCTCACTATTTGCATATAACGGCTGCAATAAACGTGTAGAACCCCGCACGGGGCACCTTGATCAATCTTGGGGACGTTGTTGGCGACACCGCGGACCCGAGCCCCCATACTCACGCTGTAACCGACCGTGTTAATGAGTTTTAAGGTGAAGGGTATATAAACCTCAAACGGTGGCCGTCGGAGCCCAGGTCAAGCTCCGGCGGATGGGCTCCCTGTCTGTCTACCAGGCAGGGAAGCTCCGGGATCTCTTCAGCTATCAGGGTAAGGCTGACGAAGAAAGTACTCCTGTTCCCTGCTTTTTTTCATGCCGTATGGTTTTTTCAAATTCCCCAACCCCATGATCGGCCCCCGAAAAGAGGCCGCACCGAAGTGAATTTCCCACCGCTACCTACCATAGAATTCTCGAGACCTGACAATTTTCCTCGTTTTTTGATCATGGAATCTGCAAGAAAAATCTGAACCTCTTATATCTAAGTCAGTCCTTCCTCATTGCTAAGTTTCGTGAAAACATTTTGGGCAAGAACTACAAAGCAAAACAGCTAACCAGTGGGTGAAATCCTTGTGGAAGTGCAGAATCAACAACAGTCTAAAATCTCCTCGAACAGATCATGATCGGTGACTTGCAAATTAAGCTCACTCCTCACCGCAGTCTAAATACACGCCACGTGTAATTTCTCAATTTGACCTAAATGACGAAAAAAGACTCTGACTTGCTGGAGGGCGTGCGTGAGCAAGGCGTTTACTGCAGTCAGACGAATCACCATCCGTAGACACAACCAGGAAATAAAAACAAAGCATGTAATTCTCCCTTCCGACCGTTGCAAACCTCCCTCAATATGTAAATGCTGTAATATGTAAATGCCGGCTTCACCCGTGTGAAGTCCGTCCCAATGTTCCCAATCCGGGTCGGTGCCACAAGTGCAGCGGTATGGGCACATCACTTTACAGTGTCGGGGGAAACTGACGTGTGCCAAATGTTGATCACGCCATTACTAAACAGCGCAACAAAAACACGGACTTTAGCTGAGGTACACAGGACGAGGTACGCAGCGCTGAGGTACGCAGCGCTCGTTCTGTGTACCTCAGCTAAAGTCCGTGTTTTTGTTGCGCTGTTTAGTAATGATGGATAACCAACTCGCGCAATACTGCACTTTATTCTGATCACGACCACCCTACAGACAATTGTAAAGCCAGTAGCATGAAATTCCCAAATTGTGAAGGAACCCATGCAGCGTACTCGCATACCTGTGACAGGTTCAAACTCGAGGAACGCATCATTAATTTGAAGGTAACGGAAAACATCTCGTACCCGGAAGCACGCAAAAGGTTTGCCTGCTTTACTTCTCCAAGGTACGCCGACGCAGCTCGCCGGGGGGGCAGAGCGGCGTCTGGTCTCGGTGGCGACCCAGTTCAGTGAGTCTGATCTTGCCCACCCCAGCCCTCCACTGGGTTGTCTCCGACAGCCCAACCCGTCACCACACCGCTTGTTCAATCACCAGTCGCTGTGGTGGCAACTGAGTCAGCTGGGGGCGCTGCTGCATCCACCATTTCTTCTCCACCTGTCCCAAAGCTCAAGTGAGGGTACGGAGATGGAGATGGGGGATCCCGCAGCAGCTCCCGCCCCTGCCGCACCGCCTGTGGCACTTCTGGCACTGCCGATACCATCGGTGGTGGTGGTTGCAGAAAACAGCCCCACAAGGGTGCCAGGTCCAAGGAGCCCAATCTGTTGGCACTCCGAGGACGTCGGACGAAGACATGGACGTTGTACCCTACCTGTCTGCAGTGCAGCGGAAGGAAAGGGTACCATCGTCCAAACCATCCGATAAGCCCAAAAAACCAAGAGTCACCAGCCCCGAAAGGCATCACTCTCACACATTTCCAGTCCGCTTTTGCAAATACTGGGAAGGAAAAATATATACAATGGAATTGTAGAAGCCTCATCAAAAATCTTGCCGATATATATCAGATACTGCACACCAAGCAGCCAAGTATAATGTTGTCTGCGGGAAACTCATCTGAGCAGCAAAAAACACAAACTTCCTGAATAATTATAAGGTTTATAGAAAAGACAGAGATGGATGCACAAACTCTTCGGGAGGTGTGGCTATTGTTGTTCGAAAAATGCATTGCATGTATACCATCTCTTTAAACACTGTCCTTGAAGCTGTTGCGATTCGTTCAATAATATTTAATAGATTAATAAAAGTGTGCTCCCTTTACATACCGCCTGACTTCCAGCTCTCAAGCTCGGATTCGAGGGAACTGGTAGATCAAGTGCCTGAAACCTTACATCTTTATAGGCGACCTGAATGCACATAATACTCTTGGGGCTCTTCCCGTACCGATGCCCAGGTCACCTCATCGAGAAATTCTTAACATCGTCGGGAGCATGCCGTTTCAACAAGAAACAGCCAACATATTACAATATAGGACACAACACTTACTCACACCTTTACCTGACTGTAGGATCGGCAGCACTTCTTCCGTCTCTTGAATGGGATGTGGGCACGAATCTATACGGTAGTGACCACTTCCCTACTTCATTAACGTACATAGGCAAAGGCCCTACCAGTTCACCCTCCCAGAATAGGTTCAATGAAGAAAGAGCAAACTGGAATACGTTTACAGAAATATCCAAACTACACTACACATCAATAACACACCTACCACGTACATGAAGCCACCGCACTCCTTACGGCGCACATCCCTCGACGCCGCCGAAAAGTCCATTCCCCACGTCTCTGGTGCCCCGGGCAACCAGCGGAGGCAGTGGTGGAATGAGGACTGTAGGTGGGCACGAGACGTCCAGAACAAGGCGTGGGGTATCCTTCGTCTTTACCCCACGTCGGGTAACCTTCTCATGTTCAAAACGAGCAAAGGCGGTTGGAAAACGGGGTGCGCCGTGAAGTAAAACGAGAAAGTTGGCGCTCATTCGTAACATCCCATAAACTCGTACACTGACACACGCAAAGTCTGGACACGAATACGCAAACTAAAGGGACAACAGACACACAGCCTGCCTCTGGTTAGTACGACAGGGGACACACTGGAAGACCAGGCTAACACCTCGCACAACACTTCCAACACGTGTCCAGTTCAGCACACTACACCAACACTTTCATGAAACACAAACAATTGGCCGAAAAGAAGTCTTTATTTGATTACGACCAGTCAACCTCCTCTTATAACACCGAGTTTTCACTTCATGAGCTGAGGGCTGCTCTGAGCAGTTGTAAACCCACAGCTCCAGGCCAAGACATCTCATATACAATGATACAGCTCCTACACTCACACACACTTCTAACACTCCTCCACCTATATAACAAGATTTGGCTTTCGGGGCACATTCCAAACTCTTGGAGGGAGGCTATAGTTGTAGCTTTCCTGAAAGACGGGGAGGATTCTTCCTTTCCCGCTAGCTATCGATCCATTGCCTTGAGGAGCTGCCTTTGCAAGCTTTTGGAGAAGATGATTAACCGGAGGCTTGTGTACTTTCTGGAGTACAATGGACTTCTCTAGATGTGCCTGGCAGGCTTCAGGGCAGGGCGATCTACACATGATCAACTCGTTGCCTTAGAATCCTACATCAAAGATGCATTTTTTCATAAACAGTATTCTATGACAGTATTTTTCGATATTCAAAAAGCGCATGATACTGCATGGCGCTATGGAATTCTTAGCGACTTAAGTCTTTTAGTTTGTCAGGCAACATGTTAAATACTCTTGCAAGCTACATGTCGGAAAAAACTTTTCGCGTGAGAGTGGGCAATAGATATCCCCGAGTTTACATCCAAGAAAACGGTGTGCCTGAAGGGGGCGTTTTGAGCTGCACGCTGTTTATTATAAAAATGAACTCGCTGCGAAAAGGATTGCCACCAACCATTTCTTACTCGCTATATGTAGACGACGTTCAAATCTCCTTCAAATCATGTAATCTGTCCGTTTGCGAGAGGCAAGTCCAGCTTGGTGTCAACAAACTTGCTGACTTGGCAGACAGGAATGGATTTAAGCTTAATCGAGACAAGTGTACCTGTGTTGTATTCTCAAGGAGGCGCGGAATCCATGCTGATCCTGATATTAAGCCTAAATGTCTCTCAATCCCTCCCAAAAAGGAACACAAGTTTTTAGGCGTTGTACTAGATGAAAAACTGACATTTATTCCCCATATAAAACACCTAGAACTGAAGAGCCTCAAAACCATGAATATTCTGAAGGTCCTTTCGCATTGCTCCTACGGAGCGGACAAACAAATACTCCTCCGCGTTTTTACCAGCCTTATTGGCTCACGGTTGGAATACGGGAGTGCCGTCTATGGGTCCGCCTGTTAAACAGCTCTGAAAATGTTGGATCCAGTGCTGCACTTAGGTCTCCGTCTTGCATCTGGGGAGTTCTGGACGAGTCCCATTGAAAGCCTGTATGCAGAGTGTGATAGGTGGAGCCTTTAACACCAGCGTTCTTATACTTCATTGCTGTAGGCTATTAAGGCGACTTCTATAAAAACCACCCATGTAGTTTTATCATAAGCAACACCTCATCCGATCCGTCGTTCGCAGCACGGCCATCGATACCCGCTCCTTTCTCTATCCGAGTGAGAGCCCTCGCTGAGGAACTAGGGATTTCATTTGAGGAGAGCATGAAGTGTTCTATTGCTGACCTCATTTCGCCTTGGGAGAGGTCAGCAATTTCGTGCGATATTTCTTTTCAGCATATCAACAAACGGAATGCGCCTAGAGAACTTATACTACAGCACTTTCTTCAGTTACAACACAACTACCCCCGAACCACTTTCTACACCGATGCTTCGAAGTCTTCTTCAGCCATCGCATGCGCTGCACACGGCCCCAAATTTACCAGTACGAAGACGTTACACAGAAATAGCAGCATTTTCGCGGCAGAAGCACATAGTATCTTACTAGCAGTACAACACATTACACAAACTAAAACAGAAAACTTCGTTATCGTTACAGATTCTCTAAGTGTGGTAACAGCCTTACGTTGCTTCAGACCTACAAAAAACATTGTCCTCCAGCATCTAATCAAAGCTCTAACCTTTGCGCATCACTCAAAACTAAAAATAGTTTGCTGGGTTCCAGGTCACAGTGGCATTCTGGGGAACAAAATTGCTGACCAGAGTGCTGCTGTAGCTGCTCTCCGCAGTAACATAGATGTATCATGTGTTCCCTACCTCGATCTGAAGCCACTGGTACGGCAGCCTTGTGCAAATCTTGGCAGGAAACATGGGACACACAAACAGAGAACAAACTCTACACTATAAAGCCACACTTAGGTAGAATAATAACAGACAAACAAGACAGACACACGGAAGTAGCCTTAGCCAGGCTACGGATAGGCCACACTTATGCAACACATTCACACTTGCTCACTGGGTCTCCGAGACCCGTGTGCAGCAGGTGTGGAAAGGGCCTATCCGTAGTTCACATACTAATCAAATGCAAGGCACTCCACACCACACGACGCAAACACCTTCCAGAAATCTACAGACAAGAAATCCCACTCCACCCATCGCACTTCTTAGGCGATGAACCAATGTTTACTGTCAAACGTGTTTTTAGGTATCTATAAGAAGTTCAATTTCTGAAACTCATATCATATCACGCATAATCACAACCTGGCCCTCTACACCAGCCATCTCCATTGTCTTTATTTGTTTTTACCTCTGTTGCTATTCAATTTTAGTATTCACTTTTAATCTGTTGTAGCAAACCATCTGTTTTTGGGCGCTCTTTGCCCCAGCTGTCCTTTCGCAATTAAAATGCAACCGTCATCATTAAACGTGTAGAACATTAAACCTTGCATTAAACCTGTAGAACACTAAACCCCTTTTCCACGACGTGGTGCAATTTCAAGAAGTATTTCGATAGTGCCACGAGACCACCGTTTGTTTTCGCAGCAACGACTTCTGGCAACTCAGTGGACATCCGTGTAGTGCAGTATTCATTGCGGGATGTTCCTCCGTATACTTTCCGTGCCCCAAATACTGCTATATATGGCACTGCTGCACTGAGGACAAGCGAAAGGCTTTTGTAAAAGTCGAAAAAAAAGGAGTTATAGTGATAATCATTAAGTACCTGAAACAGGGATGACCTTCTTAAAGAGGCGAAAGCTGTTGGCGACTCAACGATGGACAGAGCTGATGGACAAAGATCAGTCACAATATCGCGAGAGGAGTTTCCAGTATCTGATGATGCACCTTCTGTTCTAATGAAAAGACGCTTGTGGGCAGCTCTAAATTGACACGCAATAGGGCTGTTGTTTTAGCCGCCCTTTCCTTTTTACGCAACCAAAAAATGTTTCGATGTGGTACTGAGACATCTTGAGCGTGAGCGAATTCGGCAGCTTCCCGTCGCCACAAACACATCAAAAGGTACTGACACCACGCATACATATAAGGAGTCCTGCAAATACAGTGCTCTTGAGGCCCTCAAGCACTCATTTTTTTGTGCATCCTTGCGTCATGTTATGCGTCATGTACAATTCAGCATTTTCAAAAAAATCTTCATTGAAGTCTGATTCGCCTTTCGGAGAGCTGTCTTGTATGACCAGCTGAACAGATTTCTTGATTTGAAGACATCAAAATGGCGGTCAAAGATCGCTTTGAATTCAGTAGTACCATGAGCACCTTTAAATTGCGGATCCAACTTTAATGTGAACTCACAAAATTTGAGTGCGTTTGTCACAGATGAACTGAGTGCCAGAACTGTGAAGCGAACTATCATATTTGATGATCTCATGTTCGTATGCACCACAGAGAGCACAAAGGCGAGATGAGGTGGGACCAGCCCGGTGGATATAAAAGTTCAGCATACGAACTCTACATCGGAAGCTGGTTAATGGGCCCTCGCACCGACGGGATTCTGAAAAAACTGTCGTGTTGCCGAGTGCACATAAAAGCACTAATAAAGGCAGTGCTTTCCCAAACTCGTTGGGTCGTTTTTTGTCGAGGTAAGACGCGCAGTAGTTATAAAAGCTACGCTGAAAAATGATATTGGCTTGCAAACTATCGTAGATGAAGTTAAACGCAATGTATACAGTTATAATATAGGCCGACTGTCAATTATTTGCTAGCGAAAGAGCTGTGCGCGCGTGCAGGTCAGTGCATACAGGCGACCCAACGCATTTCCACTTCAACAGTGCACAAATGTGATGCGGTAACGTCGACTAGAAGGACGAAGGCGTTTAAGCTAGTCGACTTGAAAGATGATCGATGTTTAAGTTTAGCAATAGCACTACTAGAAAGCCGACCGCGGCCCGCCGCGGTCGGCTGCAACGGCGGCCCGCCGCCGAAGCAGACGCCGCACCGAGAGTTGCGCAAGACTTGACTGCATCGCCGCTAGTTCTCGCGACCGCCACGCGGACCGCCTCTCTGTCGGTGCTTTGAAACTGAATTTATTCTAGTAACGTTGGTATGCACAGTACGAACACGTTACGAGAGTTCGGGTCCAACATTGGTGTAAAAACACCATCCTTCGGCGTGTGAGCATTTTGTTTGTTTTCCCGCAGCGTTCGGCGCCCGCTCACGCGAGCGTTACCTAACTTCGTCGCTTCGCTGAATGTAAGGGCTGCACGAAGCTGTATTCCTTCATTTTGTAAAGCAAAGCTGTTCACCTCTACACCCCAAGGGTTCTTTCGCCACTGTTGGTGTCAACAGAAAACTCCCACGAACAAAAAGAATTTACTGGTTCGGTAAGAAGATGGGCTCTAGCTCTGTTTCTCTATTTGTTTACAGGTTGGATTCCTGGCGGTGCCAGTAACGACTTTTATTTGTTCGCGGGAGTTTTGTGATGACACAAATGGTCGCAACAGAACCCTTTGGGAGTAGAGGTAAGAAACTAGGATTTAATATATACGAGGTGCCCGTTACCTGTGACGTCCTATGTTGTCCTGCGTGGTGCAGGTTATATAGTGTATTACGGAGTTTGTGGGCCTGTTTTCTTTCGAGGTGTCATCTATCGCTTGAGCCGGTGATGTGCGTGTGAATTATCTTCAGGCAATTTATCGAACCGACCATGGTTCCTATAATGTCTGGATGCTCTTTTTCTGGTGCAGTGGTTTCTTATAGCGGGGAGCAAACCACAACTTATAGGATGGCTATAATAACGACTAAGGTAAATGATGACGATTTTTGGATGAGTATATTAAAACCAAGCTTTTTACCTCTAACCCGAAGGGTTCTTTCGCGACCGTTGGTGTAAACAGAAAACTCCCGCGAACAAATAAAAAAATTTACTGGTACATCCAGGACTCGAACGTGGAACTAATCGGGTAACAAAGCGAGAGCCCATGATCTTACCCGTTTAGCTACGAGCCCACGCGGGGACCGGGAAGACAGGTGGTGCACTCACCAAGCACATCTACGGGTTTACCCCCGCATTCTCACTGAATGCCACGTGAAAGCGTCACGCGACCTCTCGCGCCGCTGTGCGCTCTGCCCACGGCACGTCTAGCGGCCCTGCGCTGGCCTTGCGCGTGTGCTAGGAGCTATAAAAATTAAAGGAAGCTAACACCAACGCATGACATCTCACTTCTAGTACGCCAATGTGCTAAAGCCTGTGCCCTCCGCAGTTTTTTACCCTGTGGCCTCCGAAGGCCATAACGCCTGTGGCCTCCGCCCTCCGGCTTTTAAAACATCACAGCTCCTTGTCGTCCGCCAACACGCCAAACGACAAATCAAGGAACACATTCAAATACTCCTTGATGGCCAGGCCATCAATCCAAGCCCCAGCAGCAAGATCCTGCATCTCAAGGCCTACATCTCCAGGCCAACACCAAGAGTGACGTATCCAATGCAGTGCCTCAAACACAGCATTAATCAAATCCTACACACGATCAGGTGAGTTCCCACCAAGAAGGGAGTCCTCAAGGAATCCGATACCTTTCGATTGACTTAAGCGTTTGTCCACTAGAGAATCACGTCTTCCTCTCGGCAAGAAGAACATAAAGATGCTTTATATAGTGATTAGAAGGGCGGCAGAGCAGGCCGTTCGTCTTCCCGTGTGTGCATCCACAGAGCGGCGGCTTAGCACGCGCTCCACAACACGGGTGCAAAAGCTGATAGAGCGCCATATTCTACCAGAAGCTCCGATTGAGCAGAGCTGCGGCGGGACGCCACATACTTCACGAGATTGGCTGGGCACCACAGTATGTCACTCCGCCTGATGTACTCTCGTACTCTCGGCGACAAGAACTAAAGATGATCCCTTTGCTTAGAAATATGAACCCCTCACTCTACAAGCATCCGAATGCATTGCAAGAAGCATGGAGGAAGCAATGTCATTTATAATGAGCCCATAGACTGTGTTGCCTAGGTTTTTTACGGCTGCGGCGGCTAAATCTGGCGAAATGCCCCAGACATTTTTGCGGCGCTTTGACTGTGACTGCCTGGCTAAGCTGGCAACACAGCGCAGCCGCTGCGTCGTCGTCGTCGTCGTCCTCTCTAGTCTATGCACTACAGGTGATTTTGCAGAGTTTCTTCTACTGCCGTTTCCTTTGTGGTCTATAGATGGTTAATAATTGC
Source organism: Haemaphysalis longicornis (assembly GCA_013339765.2). NCBI lineage: Eukaryota > Metazoa > Arthropoda > Arachnida > Ixodida > Ixodidae > Haemaphysalis > Haemaphysalis longicornis. The sequence continues at coordinate 90,061,501 of CM023451.1, forward strand.
CATCGTCGGTGAGCATATAGCTGCCGTTCTCTTGCGGTGATATGTCGTCGATTACGTGCAGTGGTTTTGCATTCTTACCGGTCTGCCGGTGAGAAGGTGCGTGTTGGCAGCTTCAACAAGTTTTGGAAACCGTAAGAAGACAGCTGGGAAGAAAAGAATTAGAAGTTTCCTTTGCGCATCCGATAACCGCCCTGCCCCTCGGCGTACTTCCGAAGATCCGGTTCACAACGAGATGCATCAAGAGTAACGCATCCGTATGCGCTCAAGGTGATGCGTCGCTCACGCGGCTCCGATAACTGTAGCCGGCGACAATCCTCACTAGCGCCCACTCGATTTGAGAGGATATTGAACAAACAGCGATCGGTGAGGTCGCTTTGTTCGTTCCTCGAGCAGTAAGTGCGTAATTAAGCGGGACGCAGCAGAACGTCAACCGCGCAGCAAACTCGTACCATGAAGCTGTGGCATCTAATATAAAATCGTGCAGCGGCACTGCGGGGAAAAAGAAAATGTTGTACGGGAAATATAGTGTTCGCTTTGATGATAACAAATAAATAACGCTAGAGAGGTACGGTGCACGTGCAATTTGGCCTTAAACGTGGTCAAACAATGTTTATTTCGGAATATCGGTTACATTTTATAGGCATACAACCGGCCGAATGAGGTCTGGTTTTGACGTACCAAAACAGTGTGGACGGCACCTTTCTGCTGGCGAACCTTCATTGGTTAACTGTGGTCCAAGTGTTCCTGAAGGGAATGCTTAGAACACACGCGACTTCTTGCCGCCCATTCCCTGCGGTCGCGCCCACAGCGTCGACCAACGTTCTGCGGCAATTTTTCTTCACTTGGGAATCTGCTCTCAACGAACACAAAGAAAACTGAGGGGGACACGTAGTACTACAGTTTTGCTCGACAAATAACGCATGGGCGAATATAAAGTGACGTCCGGTAGGTGCAACCGCAAGTGTGAACGGCAACCCGGCACACAAAGTGAGGCATCTAGCAAACCACTGCAGCCACTTATCCACGCGAAGTGAAATTCATGGACCGCTGAAACGTAGCGCACAAAGGCCGCCTTGCTGTATGGACCCAAACACTGCTCCCGTCGTCTCCTTTCGCGCGCCGCCCGTACGCGGAGCTGATATTAAACCGGAAACAGCAGAGGAGAATGGTGGAGGAGAATAGAGGAGTGGGCTCATCGACATGGTGGGTGCGGCTTCGCAAACGTGATGTCAGGGCCTCTTATAACCTTTTATTTCCTCCGTGCCAGAGAGGCTGTGGGGCCATTATCCACTTGCTACCACCCATCACTTTCTTCCCTCCCTTTATGACTCCTCTCTAGATGAATTGAACAGAGGTTTTGTCCAATGCTATTCCAACTTCCCGCCTTCGATGTGCTCGAGCGCCCTCTGCCTGAAACAACACAAGCGGGAGTTCCATCCTTTTTGTGCTTGCTTTCACCTCGCACGTGCCGGAGCCTTACTGCGCAGTTTTGAACGCCCTGTTTTTTTTTGTCTTCCGCGGCCATTTTTTTTTGCTTACCATAGTAAACACAACGAGCATTCCTAACTAAATGGACGCGGGGGCTGCCGGTGAGTTAGATACAGTTTGCCTCAATTGTACGTGGAGTTTTCTTTGCGTTAAATAATGGGACATGTATGACTAGTGCCAACGGTTCAGAGGTTTCGAATGGTTATGACTCTAAACAGCTGGTTCAAGTATGGTGTTAACTTTTGGCCGGAATGCTTAGTCGAGGGGCGAGCGGGTATTTTTTGGAAGCTTCTGCTTGGGCGCGTGAAGCTGTGAGGCCCTGTTTGGGTGCGTGATGCCGTGTGATACCGTTACAGTGGACCATGGCAATGGACGGTCTACAACAAAACAGGCCCCTAAAGTGCTCTGCACTTAAAAAACGCGAAGAGTTCAAAATTGCGCAGAAAGGCTCCAGTAAATGCGAGATGAAACCATGCCCAAAAAACACAACTCCCACTCGTGCTGTTGCACGCAGAACAAGAAACAAATGGTAAAAGAAAGATGCGAGCTTTGCCATAAGTCACGCGAGTATAACGAAGGTAGAAAAATTGAATTGATTTGAATAAGCCCCTGTTCAATGCATCAAGAGAGGAGCGAAACAGAGCGAAGAGCGTGAGGGGTGGTGGCAAATTGCATAACACGGCGCCGCAGCCCGTATGGCGCATCACTCTGCTGCACTTCTACAGTTTTACGTTGAGGGGACTGCTGTAATTTTTTAAGTACCCTGATGTTTTTTACCAATGGTGTATATTTACACCTTAATGGCGGCTAACTACGTTGACTTCACTAATTGTTTCCCCGCCAAGATGGAAGGCGTACTGCAGAGTTGATAGATTAGCTATTTTAGTTCGCCGATAAAACAATAAAACCCACCGAATGTTCTATTTCGAAATTCCACGCTAACTTAAAACTAAATCAGATATATAGGGGTTTCAGAGAAGCCTTTATGTAATTCTAAAAAAAGGCTTTCCGGGGTAAAATTGTTTTTCTTGCGCGAAGTGATAAGTGACCAGGGGCCGTGGCGGACTCAATAAAACGAGTCCCAACAGCTATTTACGGTAACAGTAATTAGTACATGCTAATACCCTTTTTTATTGCAGTAAGGCGTGTGATTGTAACGTGAAAATTATAGAGGACCACCAGTAAAACCGATATCCAGCGTTAAATTGGCGAAAATGAAATTTCCCGCAGAACTATAGGCTGAGAACTTCAGTCCTGAGTCCATGCCGAACGTCCCAGCCGTAAATTCGACCATCACGGATTTCTTCAGTAAAACTTTTGGCTCATCCTTGCATGGCCCACAATGCTGCCTCAAAGTATTTTTGTCCAAAACAATTTCTTTTTGTAGCCGCTTTTTTATTTCCAGGGTTTTTAAAAAACGTAGCTCTGTGAAACAATCATAATAAACTCACTTCTTTTACAATCGCCACCATTTTTTCGTGGAGATCATGTTGAGGCCCTGACTTGCCCTATGCTACATTTTTAAAGGCCTTTGCTTTTTTTTTGCACTCGTTACGCCATTCAGAAAATACACGATGTGGCACGTTTTCAAACTGTTTAACAAATAGAAGCACACTCTTTCCGCCACTGAAGCATTTTTTCACTCAATTGCACCCCTGCGGACAATTCGTAAATAATTATAACTACAGTCAAAAAAGGAGAAATGGACGAGAAACCATTTGTCAGATGTGAAAAAATCTCTATTCCGGCCCATATTATAGTCACAAAACTGGACTAGGCGAAATTGAACTAGGCGAAAGCCTAGTTTGACCTTCCGTTGATCTGCTGTTGAACTTTCATGCTGATCTCGTAAAGCTGCTCCGAAGCTTCCTCCATAGCCGCTTGCTCCCGACGGAGGTTAGTACGAGTGGCATGGCGAACTTCTCTAGCCCCTTCCGTCGTGACGCACTTTCACGGTCTTCTCTCGCTGCATCGTCAACCAAAGCGATGCAGAATGAATAACCCCGCTGGGCTGAAAGAATCTCCCTGAAGTGGTCTCCATTACTGTTCTCGAACTCCTATATTTTTTATTTGATCCCAATTTTCAAAAATAAATTGGGCACTGTTATTGCATTCTTCTTACCAGTCCGAGCGGAAAACACTTAGCCCCGAATTTGTTGAAAGCGAAAAATGAATGAATGAGTAAGGCGAGAACGGGGATAAGCGAACGCAAAAGAAAATGAAGACACTGAGGGAGAAAGGTCAGACAGGAAGGTAAAAGGAATGAAAGGGGACAGCTAGGCCTCATTAATTCTGACAGCAGCAAACATCTAGACAAATAGATAAACTGGCGAACCGTATAATTTCCGCAAAACGAGAGTTGTTGCGAAAGTAACACCTGTAATCGTTATATTAGCGTAAATGAAGATAATTGGTGCAACAGAATTTCGAAAAATAAAAAAAACAAGAACTAGAAATTTCAGAAAATTGATTCCACAAAATTAAAAATACTCTTCTTATACATCTCCCCCCAACAATGAAGAATAAACATAAAACGGGCAAAAGAACGCTCAAAATACTTCTAAAAATAGTCTAAATGAATAAACTGGGTAGTACGCCTGGCAGCTTCGCTGTAATGGTAGATATTTACATAATTGGCGAAAAGAATCAACAGAAAACGTGCAAATAATAAAATAATGCAACGTTTTTCGCTACTCCTAGCCATATTTGTCTTTAAAGAGTTCACACTCTGGACAAGCCGCAAAACAATTCTACGCATATGCAGACAATTCTCTGAATATCTGCAGATTTGTTCCCCTTAGTTTGCTAGATTTTTAATGCAAATTGTTGCTGCAGGTAGAATACTGATATAGAAAACGCTCCGACGACGCTCCTGTAATGAGCAATCGTTCACCCAAGCCAGCGTTCAAAATTCCGTGTAACCAAGACGACCTTGTCACTTTGAATTAGGTTCCACAGACAGCCTCAAGGCAATAGAAAGAACGTTCGGAGACGCTCGCTGACTGGAAGTGTGTGTATCGACTACGGGGAAGATTCAAATGCTTAATAGTACACAGGGTGCCCTAATTTTAAGCGTCATCAGCGGAGGCCGGATTTTCAGGCAATAAAAAAGCCCGTTTTAGGTGCCAAGAATAGGCAGGCAAAACATTCTTTTTAGGCCTAACGGAGCACTGACACGATAATTCTGTTAAACGTTTATTGCTTTTATCGATGCCTAATTGTCTGGTGAACCTGAAACAGCACTTCAAATACTTCAGTGCGCGATAGTTAATTACATCGAACAGCGTGGAAATCGTTTGTTTCAAATTCCCGCGCTTTCATTCCGAACGGCTCATATGACAGAATCCCGGCCTGACCTCACCGCTTTGTACGGACGTCACCGGCGCCCGCTTGAGAGGGTTTTGCCCCCGCTCGCCGCTCGTGGGGCCGCGCGCGTGAAGTGACGTCACGAGATTTTGACGAGCGCTGTCGCGTCACCTCTTTTGGCTTCACGGGGTGATGTCAAGCGGATGTCCATTTGCTGAGTGCCGCTCTGCGCGCTGCTTCGTCGGAACGATAAATGAGATTCAATTGAACTATGTTCTTCGCGTCACAGGCCGCTCATATTTCAGCCAGAGTATTCTGTTGAGTGAAGGAAGCGAACTGTGCAATAATATTAACGCCGAAAATTGGTGTCAGTGCTCTTTAAAACCTCGTAAATATAGGCCACATAAATCCTTACATAAACGCAAATAATTTCCAAGGAAGGCATGTGCGACCTGTAACTACGACTGGAAAACCAGAGATGTTATTATTCATGAGGGCACAAAGCTACTAAAAGTTGAACACAGCCGTTCAATGTCCATAAAACCACTTGACTAATGGCGATCCCTCGGCTTAATTCTACAAGCGCACTGCTCACATTGTTGTTCAATGGCTACTGTCGCTTTCTTGAGCGTTGCATATAGTCAAACAAGCATGAAAAAGAATGCTTGAAAGCTGGGAATGCTGATTAAAAGGGCCTACTTTAAGCCTGCCTGATGCAATTAACTTATGGCACAACAAAGCGACAAAAATAAAATAAACATAACACAGCTAGACGACGCTTTATCAAGAAATTAACATACTCTTACATGGGGACTGTTAGGCACTAAAACTCTAGCCATTGTCTCATATACAGTGATATTATCCGAATTGAGGAAAGATCCCAATACTGCCAAATACACTTTCCACACATTTAGCAGCCGAACAGATTTTGATGGCGATATCATAGGCAGTGTTAATTTTAAGGCATAGGAATTGCAGCTTCGCATTGATATTTCGCTGTTGGCTTTCGGATGGAAGAATAATCTGCTAACAAAGACGTGTTCGATGCTCAACCGTTTGCGTTGAATATAGAGTTGGATTTTAATATGCTTCTAGAAACAAAGCTGCGACTGCACATGTTTGAATAAATCTCTTCGGAGAGCACGCGAAACGTATTCTAAGAGTTACTGTGAATTTGTGAAAGCAATAGCAAACTACCACCATCTCCGGATTCTTGGATTCACAATTCACTTGTTGTCACTAAGAATGAGTGCCTCATTCTATTGGTGCTATAGCGGTTCTTTTCCGGGATTAGGTTGACCTAGTGGACTAGGTTGAACGCCGTGGCGTTCCGAACAGTCCATGCGACACTAGTGTCAATACAGGCACCAATTTTGAAACTGGGGATTTATAGGCACTGTAAAAGGACCATAACAGCCGTTCTAACCTTTAATTTATGCTCATATATCAATCCAGGACGATAGAACTGCAAGGAAAAAAGGCATTTGCCTTAATTTTTGTCTCTACTCATCAGCAATAGCAAGACAATAACAGACATTACTTTAAATTACGACTAATTATGACTGCAGTAGTGTAATGTAAAGCAGCAGTCGGTATGGAATTATTACAATCCACGATGGAAGAGGGTCTAAAGAGAGTAGGGAGGGCTTATATATCCAGTGTGCTCGCCGTTAATCAAACCACGGGCAGTTTTTCTTCGATGTGATAATGTCCAGATTTTTTAGACTGTGTGTAAAGTGTCAAGTATTTGCAGTGGACACCATCATTCTTTTTCAGAATCATTTGATTTAAGCAGCAATCCAAACAACATCCTCGGGATACGTTCACTTCCTGACAGACAGGCCCTGAAAAACCACATGGCCAGGGCGGCCCTTTGGATTGGCAAAAATTATGCCTTGATGAACCTAGTTATACCCAGCGACTTCGACACTGCGAAGGCGGAGTCCCTAATATCGGTGAGTCCTGAACTACAAGTGCCCGTGTTACAATGGTTTCCAATGTAATTGCGATGCTCTGGAACGTAGGTAATAACCAGACTTTACCTAGGAACTCCTTGATGGAATTCACTTGTCAGCAGCCCACCTGCCTGCTATTTAGTGTGAACCGCTATCAACAAGGGTGACGGTGAAATCGTCAGTAGTACGAACGAGCGAGGTTTAGTGCGCAACACAATTTGGCCGCCGCTACTGCAGTTTAGCGGCGTCGATGGCGACGGCGACGGCCACGGTCACGGCTACGGGCGCGGCAACGGCGTTGTAAGCCCTGATTCACACAGCCGACGCCATCACAATACCGTCTTCCGTCTTGGGCGACGGTTTCTCGGGCGATTGCTCGCCTAAAACGGTGCGACGGTGACGGGAAGCCCAGCTCTACGTATCCGTTCTGTCAACTCGACGGGACCACGTTCCGTGGTAAACCAGCCAATCTGAGAACCCACTTTTACGGCTAAATGTAGCGAAAGTGAGCACACGTAAAAATCTAACCCATTTTTTTTATTTTTCGACTTAAGGACGCTCAATTCTAGGCTCTACTGATCATTAGGCAGAGGACCCTATACACTGACGGAGAGCTCCTGTACGAACGCTACTCCGTTTACATCTCCGTCGCGGTTTCTTCACGTGACAGCTGTGTGAATGAGGGCTAACCGAGCGAGCTACGAGAGAAAGAAAACTTCTGAAGAAAGTGGGGCGAAAGGGTTGGGGGGAGGGAAGTATGCTGGGACCCCACGAGACGGTGGTCTGCGCTACGCTTGGCGTAAGGGTGAGACGGAAGCGTGCACGTGACGATGATGTGCGTTGACTTCCTAAGACGCAGTTTGCGGCCCCTCTCCTGAAATGCACTTTGCGCCGCCTACGCACAGGCTCACGTTCGCTACCGCCGGGAGAACCCACGAGTGAGTGCTGCCGAAGCAATATGTATGCGTTCGCTTCCTGGCTCTCAGTTTAGCTGCCGACAAATTTCGCATTAGGGTGTATTGTAATCTCCAGCCACATTTTTTTGTTCAGTTCCAGTCGGAATCAGCATGTTGGAAAAATAATTTGGGTTTGCGTTCAGTGAAAACAAAAATAGTGATAGCGCTGTTGGTTTGGTGGAAGTTCAACACCTTGTTTATAAGTAGTTAAAACTGCACAATGTAACTACGCGGATTCCACTTTCTTAAAAGGCGTGATTTTTCTCAACAAATGCGTCAGTAGTTAGAAATGCTTTGAGTATAGTGTTAAATGCAAAGACTTCAGCTGGAGTTCGTTCATGTTTGCTATTTGCGGGTGACGAACATCTTGTCACATCAAAGCGAAGGGAGTTAAAAGAAAATTACTTAAAGCCATGCGCAGCTGTTCGTCTTCAGATGAGGTTTCCTTACCTGAAATGTACTATTAGAACCCCATTAGAACGACTAGACTGGCAACTAAAATGGATTTTAACAAGCAACAGTGATGTCAGCTGTTTACAGCAAGAGGATGATTTGGAACTGCTCCCCCTATTGTTGCATGCTTAAATGTATTCTAGTATGCACGCCTATACGTCGTAAGTGAGAGGATAAAAAGTATGAGGACACCTAAGCACTGGTTATGAGTTCGGAATGCAAAAGCCCTAATGTCCAATAGAAACATGGTCCTCTCTACAAGCAGCTGTTAAAATTGCTTGCCCAGACAGGCCTATATAGTGTTCTGTAGTGCATAAAGCCGGTTGCATGCTATCACTTCTCTTTTATCCTTCCATTACTTTGATGCCCTGTGGCAAAGTGGTGCAATAAAAAAAATATGTTGGCATCACAGCCGATAGGAACTAGTGAATTCACTGCGAACTTTGAGAGCACCTTTCATCGTCCTTCGCCAGTCCCACTCTTTCAGCTTGTGAGAATTTGGTTGGTTATGAGAGTGAGCGAATTGACCAATTATTCGAATTGTTTTTCCATGTTCCCCACTGTTAAAAATAAGAATCCCCTGGGGAACAACACACGCTCCAGCAACGCCATGGCAGGTTTGCGGCCAATCAACAATAAATGAACAGGGGTTATAACCCAAACATGCTTTTGCAGAAAAAGCGAATTTGTAGAATGCGAAATTAATGCCCCCACATATTGGTTCACTTTCGGCCACTTCATAGCAGTTCGGCCAGTTTGCACCCGCATAGCCACTCATGTCTACCTGCCCGTCCACATCGTACGAAACATGAGCGTACACCATACTAAAATACCTTAAAGCATGCCACTAGAACACGAGAGGATCACCAATCCAGCCGTGGCCACCCGAATTCAGAGGAACACCACTTTCAAATCGCGAACGGCACACACTGCTTGATCACATGGCAGTAGGAGCACAGCACTGAAGAGACGCGCCCAGAAGAACCACGCAGCGGATGACTGTACAGACACAGCCACCCCACGAACATCACAAAAGTCATAGAAGAACATGAGTTGAGTCATCAGCACAGGCTTTGCCTCCAGGCTTCGCTCAAACGTTGTAGGGGAAGGGAGGTGTCATGTGCAGAGCATACAGGTACGGCCTAATTGAAGGACAGATTCACTGCCGCGAAATGTCCGGCATGCTATTACTGACAAACTCCACCCATCCGAATATAATTTCCACCGCTTCAGGTTTGTCCAGTGCTTGACGCAAATAAGAAGGTTCCAGTGGGAAGTGAATGACGCGCCTTGATCGAGACACAAGGGGAACTGTTTTTGCACAATCCAGGACATAGTGACGGATGGAAGGAGCACTGTGTCCGCAGAAGCACGTTACTGTGCAGCAGATCAACCCCGTGGAAATAATGGGGAAAACATACATGTCCGGTTAAAAGTGGGGTTAGTTTTCGGAGCGGAGAAAGAATGGAGGTTATGGCTAGAATACTCGGTACACATCCAAACAACTCGGCGTCTGCGTTGTCGGAGCTCCACCTACACTGCCACTCCAACCAACCTGTCTTCAAAAGCCGTGCGGTAACAATTCGCTTCGAAGCCCCTCCGCTTCTTCACCCCTGGTTGCTGCACGTGTAGCGACGCTATTGGCGAGCTCGTTGCCCCACACCACGGAGTGGCTGAGACGTGCAAGAGGGAGACTGGAAAGGAAGAACCCACTAACGGATAGCTGACTTGAATTTCATGGCCAGTTTCTGAGGTGCTGAAGGCATCTCCTAAAGCCACAAAGTAGGGCCAGCGAGTCAGAATAAATGAAAACGGGATAGGAGGGCTCGTTGGTGTTGAGGTGGAGGAAGAAATAGTGCAAGGAAATAGCTTCTGCGCCATAAGAGCTGGTCGGTGGCAAAATTCGAATGCTTTGCGTCACCAAAACTTCATCCGGCGAGCTGAATACTACGAACGCTGCCTTGGCAGCTGTCGTGGTAAAAGAACCATTTGTGTGCACATGTAAGCTAGGGCTCAGCATTACCCTCGCAGCTATACCGTAGTCTGTCTCCTATTCAATTCAATTCAATTCAATTCAATTCACTTTTTTTCAGCAAAAAGTAATAAAGAAATACACATAACACTGCGCGGAACCATAGCCAAAGGCTAGTCTCGGGTCCGACGAAGTAAATACATAGAGGTGTCATTTTTAACACACTGATAACATAATGCTGAATATTAAAATATTAGTAATATATAACTTATAATAGTATAGCATTGTTACGTGGTACACATGCATGGCAATACGTATGGAACATTACCAACAAGTTCACAAATCCTCAACATGTTGCTTAGGCATTAGCGCAACTTATATATCAAATTGTGGAGAAACAGACATTAACATTCAAACAGTCCTAGACTTTATCTTAGAAATGCTTTTTCAGGGTTCGAGAAAAATGGGGAAACGGCTTGACAAGGTACGGTGCAATATTCCATGTCTTAACGCGGCTAAACTGCAGTAGGCAATCTCCATACACATTGAAAACTGGCGCAAGCTTCAAGTTCTCCAGCGTGAGACTTCTGGTGCTACGCAACGGGTGATGAAACATAGACACATCAAAGGGCCGATTGAACCTCAAAACGTTGTGCACACAGATATTTTCAAACATAACTAGCGTTCGAAAGGGAGAACATTCATTTTTCGGAAAAGTGGCCGTAGTAATCGGAATGATTTATAATTTTGAGCGATCATTTCTGAAGTTGCCTTATGGGATCCAAATATGTTTTATATGTTCTTCCCCAAGATTAAATACAATAAGAAATATGACTCTGAATAAAGGCGAAGTACAACATGCGCAGTATATTTTGGTCAAAATGTCGAGCCTGTAGAAGGGTGGTGCAACCTGCAGCGAGTTTGACAGATGACATGAATATTATCCTTCCACTGTAAATGATTGTCAAAAGTAACTCCGAGATATTTAAATGATACAGCTTGTTCTAGGTTTTGGTTATTTATATACAGACTAATACAATTGGCGGCAACAGGTATTTTTCGGGAGTGAAATGTGAAGAACTTGGTTTTGCTGGCATTAATAGTCATCCTACTAGTCATCATCCACTTAAACACTGAGTCAAATTCTTTGTTCGCTATGGTTTCAAGTTCATTAAGGTTGTCAGCAATAATGATTATACAGGTGCCGTCAGCATACATCTGTGCTTCAGCAGTGTGAAGCGCTGATGGTAAATCATTGACGTATAATGAGAATAGCAAAGCCCGAGAACTTATCCCTGCGGGAGCCCTGCTTTGAGATACTGCGATGAAGATGAAACGTTGTTCCTTATTACTGTCTGTTGGTGTTCACTGAGGTAACCTAGTAGAAGGTGAGATGAAATGTTACGGAAGACATATTGCTGACGTTTTTTAGTTAGAATATCGTAATTGACTGTTTGAAATGCTTTTGATAAATCCAGTAATATGACGCACACAAGCTTACGATTATTTATCACCGTATTAACTACGTTAGGGCCAGGACTGCGGGTGAAGTGGAGCGCTGTTGACGAAAGCCGTGTTGTGGGCAGAGTATATTGTATTTATAAACTTGTTGTAACGGTTGGCAAGAACTTTCCCAAAAATGTTGTTAATTATACTGAGTTTAAATTGGCCTGTAGTTTAGAGGGTCCGAAGAGTTCCCTTCTTTATATATCGGCACAACCTTCGCAATCTTCAATGACGATGGGTATATATAGATTTAGCGGAGTGATTGAACAAGTGGCATAATATAGGACCAAGAATGTGAAAATTTTCTTTTATCATCCTTGTAGTAATTCCATCTATACCAACAGATTTGTTAGACGTCATATATGAAAGGACGTGTTGTATTTCTTTTACATCTATGTCGAACCAGACAAAGGAATTCGGTAGGCAAGTTGCCAAACTAAGTTCATCTGATGCAGGTGGGACCTTCTGTGCTAGTGATATGCCCACGGAAGCAAAAGTGTAATTAAAGGTACCAACCGTATTGCTGTCAACAATATCTAGAAGTACACGCTGTGTGGGTGATGTGCCTGCGACTTCCTTGACGATATCCCAACTTTTTTTAGTATTACCGCTAGCTTGCGGTATGGGGACTTGTGTAATGCTCTTTTTTGCGGGTTCTTAACATTGCCACCAATTTTTTCCACATAACCTTAAACTGAATAAAATAACATTGTTTTTTTTTCGGTTGTGTCGCCCAAACGTTCTGTCTGCCTTTTGCTAACGCATAAGTAAAGAGCATTGATGAAGTTAGAAAATTCAATATTGACGTCATTGTGATACAGTTCATCAGAATTGAGGAACAGAGTATTATCTGATAATGATGGTTGGGTTTTTATGGCGCAAGGCGAACTAAGGGCAAAGAGCGCCAGATAAAAAGGTTATTTATGAAATGAAATGGTTACCACAAAAACGTAGGTAAACACAACTGTAAACCGAACATAGTAAAATCAGTTAAAGATAATGGTGATGGCTGGTGTATGGGGCCAGTTTTGATTATGCGTGATAAGAAATGAGGTTTAAAAACTTAACGTCTGACAAATACCCAAACACACGTTTCACGGAGACCACGGCATCGTTACTCAGAAACAGCGATGGATGTAGGGGAATATGTTGTCTGTAGAGTTCTCTAAAGTGTTTGTGTCGTGTTGTGTGAAGTGCCTTGCATGTGATTAGTATGTGCACTACGGATAGGGCCTCTCTGCACCTGCTGCACTGGGGTCCTAGAAGATCCCGTCAGCAGATACGAGTGCGTTGCATGGGTGTGGCCCTATCCGCAGCCTACCCAGGCGACTTCCGTGTGTCTGTTGTGTGAGTCAGCTGTGTACCGTCCCAAGTGTGGCTTTATTACATGTAGTTTGTTGTCTGTGTGCTCGTTCCACTGGGTTTGCCATGTTCTGGCAACAAGTGGTGTCTTATGAGTGGCTTGAGGTCTGTATATGCTACGGTTATGTCTACAGTGTTCCTGAGTGCAGCAGCAGCGGCCCTCTCGTCTGCCAACTCGTTCCCAGCGATCCCAGCGTGTACTGGGACCCAGCAGAGGAGCAGCTGATGCTTATGCGCATACACAGACATGATGGTGTTGAATACAAGTTAACTATGTGGTTCTTGGGGGGGTGTATGCGATGATAGTGCGCGAACAACACTCAAGGAATCTGTGTAGATGAGAGACTGCGGAATTTGATTTTCAAGTATGTGTCGTACAATCAGTAAAATTCCATACGCTTCTGCTGAAAAAATTGTTGTGTGCACGCTCATGATTCTGGCTGCATTGAAATTCGGACCACGAGCAGCGCAGGAGACCATACTGGAGGTTTCGGAAGCGTCACTGTAAAATTCTGCAAGTGGGTATTTAAAATGCAGAGACAGAAATGGCTGCAGTATGGCAGCTCGCGGTACCCGATTTTTGTCTAGTTTTATAAAAGAAAGGTCAGAGGACACAGGGCGAACTTGCCAAGGTGGAAAAATGTTTGAAAAGGGTGACCTGTACACATCTAAAAGCGAAGCGCTGAGATCCGGGGCTCGCTCTCTCACTATAAGTGAAAAGGGCAGAGGAACGGATGGGCGATTTACAAAGAGCACAGGTGTGGATGTGTTGTTAAAGACAGGATAAAAAGGATGGTTATTCATCGATGAAATTTTAAAAGCATAAAGTAAGTCCATGTACGTCCGTTCGTTCGCAAGGCTCCACTTATTACACTCGACATACAGACTCTCGATAGGGCTAGTGCGAAAAGCACCCGACGCAAGCCGTAGCCCCAAGTGCAGCACTGGGTCAAGCATTCGAAACGCTGTTTTCGTCGCTGACCCATATACCACACTGCTATAGTCTAAACGAGAACCAACCAACGCAGTATAGAGCCATAGTAGGAGTTCTTTGTCAGCCCCATAATATTGGTGGGAGAGAACCTTAAGGATATTCATTGTTTTCAGACATTTATGCTTACGTTTCTTGATATGTGGGATGTATGTGAGTTTGTGGTCAAACACCACACCTAAAAACGTGTGCTCCTTGTTCACAGGAAGCGACATGCCATTAAGAGTAATGTCTGGGTCCATATGGACCCCGCGCTTCTGGAGAACATAACACAGGGGCTTTTTAAAGGGTTCAATTTAAAACCATTCTTGTCTGCCTAGCCGGCAAGTTTCTTGACGCCGAGCTGGACTTGACGTTCGCATATTGACATATTACATGATTTAAAAGATATCTGCACATCATCTACATACATGGAATAAGAGATTGTTGGTGGCAGTGCTTTTCCAAGAGAGTTCATCTTTACTATGAAGAGAGTGCAACTCAACACGCCATTTTCTTGGACGTGAACCTTTGAGAGTGCACAGCCAACTCTTACTCGAAACGTTCTCTCTGACAAGCAACTAACACTGGTGTTCAACATGTTACCCGAAACACCGAATGACTTGAGGTCACTAAGGATCCCATAACGCCAAGCGGTGTCGTAGACATGACATGACAAAGACTTCATTAAATCGCCTGCAGTAGGCACCCCGTTGCCGGGATACCTAGACGCGGCCTAACGTCGGTCCTATCTGGACCCTCTACTCGTCAGCGTCCTCGCTACTTGCCCCCAGGCTAGTCGCCGTTACCCCGAGGGGTGGCTGACGCCTCGCAGCTTTCACTCGGTCGCTGTCTTTCGAGGGCCTCCAGGATCTACTGGACGCCAGGAGTTCGTCTTCCTTGTTATAGCTCCGCGCCGCGTCTTGAACCCACGGCGGGATCACAGTTTCTGTTTCCGCTTCTGCTGGTCTTGCTGCACAATCCCACAGGATCTGGATCATAGTGGCCCGAGCCCTGCGGCACACCTTACACGTGTCGTCCGGATACTGTTCTGTGCATATGTGCTTCATTATGACCGGAGTCAGTAACGAGCCCATCTGCAGCTGTCTAGATAGCGCCGCCTGCTCCCTGGTAAGATCAGGGTGCGGCGGTGCCATTACTCGTCTGTTCATTCGATAATACTTTGTAATTTCGTGGAAAGTGCCCATCCTATCTTTAGTTTCCGCCCACAGCTCAGCAGACAGGCTCGTTTCTGCAGCGCGGCCAGATAATTCTCGCGCAACAGAGTTCGCCATCTCGTTGTGGTTGTCCGCAAGTTTCGACACATCTGTCCCCACGTGGGCGGGGAACCACTTCAAGGTTACTTTTCTGTCCATAAAATCCAACGCGGTGAGCACCCTCACTGCTCCACGACACAGCCTGCCCTTGGAGAAGTTTCTCACGGCTCCCTTTGAGTCACACAGGACTGTCTTCGTGTTTGGGTCCGCGATGGCGAAGGCTATGGCCACCTCTTCGGCGCTCTGCACCTCACATGTGTTAACGCTCGTTGCAGAGATTGTCTCTCCGGTTACGGCGTCGATCACCACTGCAGTAAAGGCTTCCAGGTTATGGTACTCCGCTGCGTCGGCGTATCGGGTGCCAGGTGCGTTGGCGTGTTGCTCGATCATGGCTTTGGCTCTCGCCTTTCTCCTCTCCCGTTGTGGATAGGGTCCATGTTCCTGGGGATGGGTTGTACCCGGGTCCCGCTCCTGATGTTAGCCGGTATATCCTCTTGTCTGTTGAGTGGTCTACCGCTCGTTCCAGGCTCGAGTCCCAGCTTGGCTAAGATGGCTCGACCGGTCTTCGATCCCTTGAGCCTCTCCATCTGGGCGGCTCGCTGGGCTTCACTGATTTCCTCGAGCGTGTTGTGCACGCCGAGGTCCATGAGCTTCTCGGTGCTTGCGCTGTCGGGAAGACCGAGTGCTGCTCGGTATGCTTTGCGTATAGCTGCATTTAAACGATTGCTTTCCGCCGCTTTCCAGTTGTGGTAGGAAGCGACATAAGTTATATGGCTAACGGAAAACGATTGGATGAGCCGTATTAGACGGTCCTCCGGCATGCCGGCTTTCTTGTTGGCCACACGCTTTATGAGGCGAGTGGCCGCTGTGACTTTATTTAGGAGTCGGTTGGCCGTCTCCCCGTTGGTGCGATTCTTCTCGACTTGAAAGCCCAGCACTCGGATTTTTCTGACCTCAGGAATGTCTTCTCCGTTGCCGGTCCGTACCATGATTCGGTTGTTGACCGTGTTGTCCTCGATCGTCTTTAATTTCTATCTCGGTGGAACCACCAGGACTCCGATTTGCTTGGCGAGCAGATATGTCCCGTTCCTTTCAGCTGGTCTTCGATGGTATCGACTGCTTGCTGTAGTGTTGACTCGATATGTCCGTCGCTGCCGCCTGGAACCCATAGCGTTATATCGTCGGCGTATATGGTGTGCCGCACGCCCGCTAGCGACTCAAGGCGGCGAGCAACCCCAATCATGACGAGGTTGAAGAGCACCGGCGAGATAACCGAGCCCTGTGGGGTCCCGACGCTGCCGAGCTTCTTCTCCTCGAGGATTTTTTCACCTGCTTGGATATTTGTCGTGCGCCCCGTTAGGAAGTCCCTAACGTAGTCGTACGTCCGGGCTCCCATGTTCAGGGCGCAGACTTGTGCTAGAATTGCCCAGTGCATCATTTTATCGAAGGCACTTTGCAAGTCCAGCCCCAGTATTGCCTTGTTGTCCTTGGTCCTGGTCTCCTCGTCCATGATCTCGTCCTTTAGTTGGGGCATCGCGTCCTGCGTGCTCAGCTTGTTCCTGAATCCGATCATGGAGTCGGGATACAGGTCATTGTCCTTGAGGTATTCCTGCCATCTGTTCATCAGAACATGCTCCAGCACTTTGCCGACGCACGAAGTCAGAGATATGGGACGGAGGTTCTCGATACCCGGCGGCTTCCCTGGCTTTGGTATTAGGATAATCTTGGCGGTCTTCCAGGTCTGAGGTAGCTTGCCCTCCCTCAAACACTTATTGAAGAGAGCCGGACTGTCTCTCTGGTAAGACTTCATCTTTGTTTCGGTCCAGTAGGTGACGGAGCATGGCCCAGGTCCTTTCCTCCGGGTAATTGGCCGTCGGCTGCGCTGCACATCTCGTTCCACTGCTGTCGGCAGAGCGGTCGTTGGTGTTTCTCGATGGCATGATTTAGCTCGGCCACCTTCTTTCGTAGTCTCCGGTTGGTGCGTTGTTTCTGCCATCTCTTGTTGATGGAGGTCTTTGCCTCCAGCATGTGCGCTAGGTGGCTGTCCATCTTTACGATTTCCACATCCGTTTCAATTTCCTTGGTTGCTGCTGTGACGTTTTCCATGATCTTGTTAGACCACTCGCTCACGTCCTGTATCTCTTCCTCTTCGCCCGGTAATAGGGTTCTGTAGAGGTCCCAGTCTGTGAGCTTGTGGATGCGCTTGTCGTCCGATTTTCCTTTAAGCGGTATCGTCACCTCGATTATTAAGTGGTCGCTGCCTAGGTTGTTACCGGTGTTGATCCAAGATGGGGTTCGACCCCCTTGTGATATTCAAACGAATGTAAGGTCTGGCGTGGTGTCTCGGCACGTTGAATTGCCGGTCCGCGGCGGGTACGTTGGGTCTGTTATGAGTGTAAGTACCTCTTCCGTAACGTCGGTTAGAAGACTGTTTCCCTTGGCATTGTTTGTGATGTAGCCCCATTCTTGGTTGTATGCGTTGAAGTCCCCTCATATGATGAGGTTTTCGTCCCTGCCGGCAGTTCTGCAAGCCTTATGGAGGAGTGCCTTGAATTTCTGCCTGTGGTGGCTCGGGCTGCTGTAGATGTTCATGATGAAGGTGCTCTGTTTCCGCTTCTGTCCGGTGATAACTTCTATCATCGTGTGTTCAATCAGTGATTTCTTTAGTCCTTCCCTTTCCTCGTACTTCAGTCCGTTCCTCACCAGGGTGCACACGCCGCGTCCCTTGCCGTTGGCAACTCAGCTGGGCGGGCTGGCGTAGGTCTTGTACCCTGGGAGGTGGGTCTCCTATACGAGGGTCTCCTGAATCAGAATAATGTCGGGCTTCCTGGTTGAGTGTCGAATGTGCCTTGTAGTCTGTAGGACTATATGGGCAGTCTGTAGGACTGCCTTCTTACTTGCTAAACCGTGGCAGTTCCATTGCCAGACCACGAGACTGTTAGCGTTTACTGTGCTGGTTGTGCTGCGGTCAATGTTGGATTGCTCATGTTTACTCTTCTCTGAGTTGTTGTAATGCTGCCGCTATGCTCTGTTGCACGGCCGCTGCTACACACTGTTGTACTGCCGCCGCCACGCTCTGCTGCACTGCTGCCGCAACGCTCTGCTCTACAGCTGCTGCGATGTTCTCTTGCATTGATTCCGCTTGGCTTTGAAGCGCTTGTTCCAGTCTTGCGAACCGTGCTGCTTGTTGAGCCTCGTTCTGTGTCATGCGTGTTGTTATCTTCTCTATACTGTCTTCCGTTCTGTCCATTCTGTTGGCGAGCTTGCGTTCCTTGAGGAGCTCGAGAGCTCTCCTCTTTGGCGTCGGCTTTGAGGTTGCTGATGGTTTCCCCGCTGCCTCGCTGTTGTCTGCGGTAGCTGGAGTCGCTTGCACTATCCGTGGCACTTGGTGTTGTTGGCTAATGCTCTTCATGAATTCTATGGTCTCTGTTATCTTCCGTTCCAAATTTTCAATGGTTTTGCGCTGTTGCGCGTTCTCCCTGCTTAGCATCTCCACTGTTTCCTGTAATGCCATGTATGCTTCGATTTCCACGCCTTGTCCGATCTTCCCGTTGGCCGGGGTGTTCAGTCCTCTCGACGTGCTTGGCTGTGGCTCTGCTTTCCTCTTCCCGTTGTCTTGGGGTTTTTGGCTCTAGCTGACTCTGTCTTTCGACTTGGATCATCCACTGCTCACGTCCCGGCTAATGCTGCCGCTTGCTAACCTTTCCGATTTACGGCTTAGCGAGCGGGGCGCTCGTTCCTGGCTTTTAGCTCTTCCGTTGTTCCCCAGCCCTGGGAAGCTACTCGGCGCGAGATTTTCCTGTTCTTGCCTACGTCTTTCCTCCTCAGCCTCCTTTCATGCCCATCTCCTTTTGGTGACCACGTACGGCGTCTTG
This sequence comes from Haemaphysalis longicornis, assembly GCA_013339765.2. Lineage (NCBI taxonomy): Eukaryota > Metazoa > Arthropoda > Arachnida > Ixodida > Ixodidae > Haemaphysalis > Haemaphysalis longicornis. Next base: position 90,080,621 of record CM023451.1, read on the forward strand.
TACATGTTCTTGCAGGGCTTGCTTCCGGTCGGGTGCATGCAGTTGCATAGCTTACACCTCGGTTTGCAAACTTGCGCGTGTCCTTCTTTCGGATTCTTCATTCCGCAGTCGAAACACACTCGTACATTTGGAGTTGGGCATACGTCTCTTCTGTGGCCTCCTTCTCCACAGATTGTGCAGAAATCAAAGTGTTTGCGATACAGACTGCATTTCATTGAACCCGATCCGTAGAACACCACGTTCGGTACCTCGTCGCCTTCGAAGGTGACGATGACCGTGGTTGTAGTTCCAATTCGTCTAGCGCCCGTTACTGTTGGATTCTTTTCCGTTATAATCCTTTCCATTATGTCTTCTTGCGTGTGTTGTATTGGTACTCCTCGGATTACTCCTTTCGTCATGCTATCGGGGGCCGTTGCGTATGCCCCTACCTCGTGTTTCTGTCCTCCGATCATGATATATTTAATTGTAGAGTACTTGCATTCTCTAGAAGAGTCCGGGGTACTCACAATTACGATGTTTTGCTCGTTGGTGGGTAGAAAGGTGTCTTTCGCCAGTTCTGCTTTGGTGATGCCGGTCGCTGCTGCGATCACCTCTTCGATGATCGCGATGGGCGCAATGCACAGTCCGCCTCGCGGGCGCACGACCACTTTGTTGTTCTCCTTCGTCAACACGTTGGGCATCCTTGCTGCCATCGTTGCCGCTGCTGCTGCTTTCCTTGCGAATGTCTTCGAGTCCAACTGCGTCTGGGGCGAGGTTCCCTGCGCTCGCTCCTCCTTGGGCTTTTTATTGCGGGTGACTACTTTCCAGCCCACCTTTTCCACGTAATCCTCTGTCATCACTTCCTCTCCAGTAACCTCAATGCACATCCGGCCTGATTCGTCTACGATCGGGATCGATGACTCCTCGGGCGACGTGGCCGTTTCCATCGCATCAACCATGCTTGCGTTCCTCGGTGGCAGTTGGACGCTGGGGAGCCAACACGTGCAAGTGGCGTTCGGCCATGGCTGGCTGCCGTGCACGCGCAAGTGGCTGCTATGCTCGCTCGTGCGTTTTATTATCAGTTCTATATGTTCATGGCAGGCCTCGCTTCAGAAATTCTTAATTTCGTAGATATTCTTGCAGTCCACTCACCGACTTGAGAATAGGTTTGTTCAGGGAATCGGGAGGGGCCAAGTAATCCACTGGATGGCAGATTTGGCTGAAGATTGGGCGACATTTAATGGGAGCCCACGCACCGCATGTCAATACGACTCGGCCACCTGGTGGCGTCCCTGTTTGCGCCCGGTGTCGTAGCCCTTCTCGAGGTCGAAAAAGACAGTTAAACAGTACTACTTATGCACGAAGGCATCCTTGATGTATGAGTCAAGTGCTACCAGTTGATTGTTCGTCGATCGCCCCACCCTGAAGCCTGCCTGGCAGCTCTCGAGAAGACCGTTGTACTCAATGAAGTACACGAGCCTGCGATTAATCATCTTCTCGAAGAGCTTGCACAGGCAGCTCGTCAAGTCTATAGGACGGTAGCTTGTGGGAGACGACGGGTCCTTTCCTTCCTTCAAGAAAGACACTACTATGGCCTCCCTCCAAGAGTGTGGGATGTGCCCCGAAAGCCAAATTTTATTATATAGATTTAGAAGTGCTTTAAGTGTGTCTGCGTGTAGGTGTTGTACCATTGTAATATGTGATGTTTGTCTGGGCCTGGAGCTGAGCGTTTACACGTGCTCAAAGCAGCCGTCAGCTCATGCAGTGAAAACTCTGAGTTATAAGAAGATGTTGACATGTTGTTATCGAGTGTAGGCTTATTTTCGGCCGTTTGTTTGTGTTTCATGAAAGTGCTTGTGTAGTGTCCTGAACTGGACACGTGTTGGGAGTGTTGTGCGAGTGTGTCAGCCTGGTCTTCGAGTGTGTCCCCTGTTGTGCTGACCAGAGGCAGGCTGTGTGTTTGTTGTCCTTTGAGTTTGCGTATTCTTGTCCATACTTTCCGTGTGTCTGTGTAGGAGTTTTTTGATGTTATGAAGGAACACCAACTCTCTCGTTGTGCCTCACGGCGCTCACGTTTTCCTAACGCCTTGGCCCGTTTGAACAAAATGAGGTTACCCGACGTGGGGTACCGACGAAGGATACCCCACGCCTTGTTCTGGGCCTCTCGCGCCAGCCTGCAGTCCTCATTCCACCACGGCCTCCACTGTTTGCGCGGAGCACCAGAGGCGCAGTGAATGGTTTTCTCGGCGGCGTCGAGGATGTGCGCCGTGAGCAGTTGGGTAGCTTCTTCAACGTGTAGGTGTCCTATGGATGTGTGGTGTAGTTTGGATGTCTCTGTAATTGTATTCCAGTTAGCTCTTGTTCCATTAAACCTTTTATGGGAAGATGGACAACCCGGGCCTCTACCTATATACGTTAATGAAGTGGAGAAATGGTCACTACTCTATGGGTTCGTGCCAACACCCCACTCAGGGCATGGAAAGAGAATTGCAGAACCAATAGCTAGGTCAAGATGTGAGTATGTATTGTGAGCTATGTTATGGTATGTAGGCTATTTATTGTTGAAAAGGCATGCTCCTGAAGATGTAAGGAATTTCTCTATCAGGCAACCTCGGGCATCCGTTCTGTAGGAGCCCCAAAGAGACTTGTGTGCATTAAGGTCGGCTCTTAGAATGTACGGTTCGGGCAGCTGGTCGACCAGCGCCTCGAAGTCAGAGCTCAAAAGTGCATAATCAGGACGAATGTAAATGGGACATACCGTTATCAACCTATTAAAATTATTGTGCGGATGGCTACAGCCTCAAGGACGGCGTTCAAGGGGACAGGGTGGCATGCTAAGGATTTTCGAGCGATTATGGCCACACCACCAGAAGAGTGTGTGCAGCCATCCCTTTCCTTTCTGTATGCTAGGTAACTATTCAAGGAATTTGTGTGTTTGGAATTCAAATATGTTTCCTGGACACACATCACACTTGGCTGATTGGAATGCAGAAAAACATACACGTCGTCAAGATTATTCAGAAGGCCTCTGCAGTTCCACTGAACGATATTTTGTCTTCCCATTAGGATGTGTGAGAGCTACTGGAGTGTGTATGTTTATATGTCGTCTTTCGGGGCTGTGACTATGATCTTTTTGGACTTGTTGGGAGGTTTTGGCATCGGGACACGTTCCTTGCGGTGCACTGCAGACAAGAACGGTCCAACATTCGTTTTGTCCTCTGATGTCCTAGGAGTGCCTGATTTGTCAATCTCCTTGGACCGCGCACCCTTTTGGGTGCGCTTTGACTGACCCACAACCACCGAGGGTTTCAGGAATGCCTCGGATGGCACAGGTGGTGTGGTGGGGATAGGAGCTGCCGCTGGTTCCTCTGTCTCCATCTCCTCTGCGCCCTCGCCTGTGGTTTGGGACGCTGGAGCGGACGTGGAGGATGCAGCATCACTCCCACCAGACATGGTTGCCACTACAACCGCTGCTGGCTCAGCGAGCTTTGCGGAGGCGGGTTGGGCTGCCAGAGGCAACTGAGGGGGGGGGGGGGGGGGGGGGAAGGCGGCGGGACCAAGTCCGACTCGCGGCACTTGGTCCCCGCCGAAACCAGACGCCGCTCCGCCCCCCGGCGAGCTGCGTCGCCGTACCACCCCAGAGGGAAACAGGCGAACCTCTTCTGCGCCTCTGGGAAAGTGATGTTTTCAGTGACCTTGATGTTAATGATTTTCTTATCTAATTGAAACTTTTCGCATTTTCTTGAGTAGGCCGCATGTGGACCCTGGCAGTTTACACAAATAAATTGTTGCACGTTGCAGTTTTCGGCCGGGTGATCGTGCTGGGCGCATTTTGCGCAGGTAAGTCGGCCACGAAAGATGTTTGTGCCATGCCCGAACCATTGCCACTTGAAACAGCGCCGTGGGTTAGGGATGTAAGGCCGGACTGAACAACGAATGTAACCTGCGTTGATGAATTCTGGAAAGGTCGACTTGTCGAAGGTTAGGATGAGGTGCTTTGTCGGTATTTGTTTATCGTCTCTGCGGATGGTTATGCGCCTGACCCCAGTTACGCCCTGAATACGAAGGCCCTCCAGCAGGTCAGCTTCAGATTCATTGACTAGGTCATATTCGGAAATCACGCCCTGGGAGCTGTTTAGGCTCCGGTGGGGTGTCACTCGGGCTGCCAGATCGGCGATGCGGGTTTGTGCAAGTAGTTAATCAGCCTGAAGCTGGCTACTGACTTCAACAAGGATTTCACCGGTTCTTTGTTTTTTGGCCTTATACGACTCTCCAACGATACCCTCAAGAAACTTTGAAATAATACCGACTGTGAAGCAAGAGGTTGCGATTGGTCTACTGATTCCATCACGATGAAGCGAGGATAGTTGTTCGGTTTTGGAGGACTCAAGTTAGGAAGTGGTGGGAATGAAGCTTCGGTGCGGCCCCTTTTCACGGGCCGATATCGTTTGGGGGGGGGGTTGGAAAATGTCATATGATACATTGGAAAGCAGGGATACGGGGGTACTTTCTTCATCTGCCTTACCCTGACAGCAGAAGAGGTCCCGGAGGTCCCTGCCTGGTAGACAGACAGGGAGCCCATCCGCCGGAGCTTGACCTGGGCTCCGACGGCCACCGTTTGAGGTTTCTACCCTTCACCTTAAAACCCATTACCACAGTCGGTTACAGCGTGAGTGTGGGGGCTCGGGGTCCGCGGTGTTGCCAACACCGTTACCAAGATTTCTCAAGGTGCCCCGTGCGGGGCAGAATATTATCTCTTAAAAGGTCGTAGTTGATCGTGCTCACAAGTCTGGGACTTTCGTGCCGTGGTTTCGGGAAAGAGTTAAGTTTTATGAAAAATGGGTAGGTGGTCGCAGATCGCCTGAATATAAACTCCGGCCATTACAGCTGATGTTCGATTGGAAAGAGCATGGTCGAGTAGTGTAGCGGATGAAGCAGTCACTCGTGTGGGCTCAGTGATTAAATTGGGAAAGTCGAATGATCTCAACAAGTATTTGTTATTTCTGTGCATGGCGCAACGTGTGTCAATATTTATGGCTCCAACTATTGCGACAGCCCTTTCTAATCGTGTGTTACTGAAAATATCGTATCAATTTTTTCCGAAAAGGAATTCACACAAGAATTAGGAGGCCGATAAACAACGCCTACTATAAGGGACGATTCCAGCACAACAAAAGGAGATTGAATAAATGGTGTGCTACAAGTAACACCTGATAAGATTGAAAACGAACGCTCACTGTTGATAAAGAGCGCTACGCCTCTACCCCGCGAACGGGATACATGCGCGTTTGATATCAGAGTATATCCAGGAATTGTTATATCTTCAGCTGGCTTTGGCCATGTTTATGTTGTTGCTATTATGTCAAAAATTTGTTCTTGCTGATCTAAGAATGAAACACGTTTTTTCTTATGCTACGTACATTGCAATGAAAAATGGATGTGCAGGTTGTACCTTTCTTGTTGGTGACAGGCGTGGGCATGAATGCAAGTTCAACACGGGTGACCAATATACATCTTCACACAGTCTTGTCGAGATCCTCCTCGCACGCCACGTGAACCGCCAATGAATTTTCAGTTTTCCTGAACAGAAAATTTCCTTCAGATACTTAAGCAAATTTCCATTTTTTCTCGCTTGTCCTGAATTGCCTTGCCGAGCAAAATCTTGTTCTCCGGGCAAAGGTTTTAATTCACGAAGACTGGCTCACTGGTATCTAAACCAAGGGATCGTTCGTTCATCCTATGCTTCTTAGCAGACTGCAATAATTTGTCGCGTTTGCATTTGGATACAAATTTGATGATCACATTCGGTGGACCAGGTTTACGCGTAGGCACTCGGTGAATGACATCTACATCAGCCACAGACACGTCGGCCTCGAGGCAGGATGCCATTGTAGTGAACATTGTGTAAAGGTCGTCTTTGTCATTTATCGGAATGCCTTTCACTTCTAGGTTCGCCCTCTTACTGTACTGTTTCAGTTGGGGTCTCTTCAGTGTGGAATCGTGAAGCACAGAGCGGGATGGCAAGCAGGTCTAAAGAAGAGCATGTTCACCTCGTTTGGGGAAATGCGTGTTTCCATGCAGCTCAATGGACCGCGAAGGGGAAACAAGTCGAAAAGACCTGTCTTGATCTCCAATACGATCGATAGGGGAAGGGAGTTTTCCAACACTTCCAGCGCCGCGGTTCTGTTTGTGGTGTAAGCTCCGGTGACTACACAGACGAACGCATCAAGGAGTGAATTTTCGCATTTTACAAAATGTGCTGGTGGTCGCCCCACCATGCCGCTGCGGCATAAGTTAGTCGGCAGCATTGGTCTGTCGTAAAGAAGGCGAAGGTGAGTGCGTCCATAAAGGGATGGAGCCGCGCAAAATCGATGAGGGTGGTGGACATCTTTTCAATGCGGTTTCGCAAATGATTCGTGTGGGCGGCAAAGGTCAAGTGAATATCGAACAAGAGCTTCACCTTAGTGACTTGCCGCAGAGTCGTGCCTCACAGATTATTGGCCGGCTTCCGCTGTGCTCCCCTGTCCCCGCGATGCGAGCAGGCATGTACACTTGGTGGTGTTCAATATTAACTTCACCGCACGCGTCCATCTTAATGTTCTACCTAGAGTCTGGTTGGAGAGGTTCTCAAGTGCCCGCCGTGTACTTCCCTTGATTACGATGACTATCGTCGGCGTAGGCCTGAATATGAACAACAGGTGGTACAGGAAGGCACAGTGGATCATGAATCGCGATGTTCCACAATAGCGGGCTCAAAGGTGAGCCTTGCGGGCTGCCCATCGTCGTCTGCACACGCACACCCCCCAAATAACTTCTGTATTGCACCGACCTTCCATGTAAGAATGATTCAAGCAAGCGCTAAATGTTAGAAGGGCTCGCAGGAAGTAAAGGAAGTACGGGTGCGAAATGGAGTCAAACGCTCCTTTAAAGTCCAATGAAATCAACAGAGCCAACGATCCCTCATCACGGCAAACCTGGAGATGAGAGCACAGGGTGTGCAGCGCCAATATTGCAGTCTGTCCCTGAGTAAAAGCATACTGATGTTCGTGCAGTAGGCTTTACGTGTCCAGGAAGAAGTCGACCATTCAGCATAAGTTCCAGTAGCTTACCGAGTAGAGATGATATGCAAATGGTTCGGTATGAACAGGGCCATGTGGCTGCCCGCTTGGTTTCAGTAGAAAAATAACCCTCGCTTCTTTCCATACCGAGGGGAAATGGCCAAGGCATCGGCACACATTAAACACGTCAGCGAAAACGGGGAAGCATATCCACCAAGAAGGGCTAACATACTGGCCGTAATGCCATCAGGTTCAGGCGCGGTAAAATTCTAGCAGCCAGTGGGGAGTTCATTCATGGTAAATTGGTGTCATGGTAAATTCGTGATCCTTTGTTGTTCGCGCGCATGCTGTTCGGCGTATCAGCGTCCTCATAGCCCGATGGGCAAGTGTATCGCCTTCAGAATCATAGGTTACCAGAAGGGTTTGTAGCAGTAACGCTACGATTGCAAAGTGGAGGAAGTAGATGAGGTGTCACAGGAGTGAAGCGGAGCAGTACGGAAGGAGACGAAAGCTTTTGAAAAGCAATTTTGAAGGGCACCTCCTCCTGACGGCTTCATCTTTTGCTGCCTCGACGTGCCTTTTGTACTCAGCGAGTGACTTGTAGTACTAAAATCTGAAGTCAGCACGCAGGAGGAGACCACGACACAGCAGGAGGAGACCACGCAGGAGGAGACCACGCGTTCCTAAGCCAATTCATCGGTCCACCAAGCATTCCCCTTGGGGCATTTGTGAGAACGTTGCTTGTGTTTAAATAAATCCATGGCCTTTCCACACGGTAGCAAAATAACCGCTCTCGAGTAATGCTGACCTGTGACCGCCTGTTGTAATGCCAATAGTACCTGCGTTAGACATCGCGCAACCGAGTGGTCCCGTTCGAACAATCCACTTCCCACGCAAGAAAAGGATCAGCCAGAGCGCAATTATGTGAGCCTGCTGAGGCAGGCGGCAACGGATTTTTATATGAGGTGCATCTCATGCTCGGGGCTGCGTCCCCTCCCTCCCTTGTTGTCATTGGTTGTCCGCCGTCCCGCACTCTACTGCCGCATTGCGCGTCTTTTCAGCCCCGTCAGCGTTTGGCCTGACGTCAGCGCAGTCCACTATAAAAATAAATAGTTAGGCGGCACCCGGTTTCGATCCCACGACTCTCTGGTCGCGACGGGAGGTACGTGGCGCTCTTCCCACCGCGCTACAAACCGAGACGGGAGCATGTGCTACGAACGTGCCTTATGTCCTTCACTCATTAAAACTACGTCAAGAAGCTACTGATACAACGAAAGCATGCGAAGCTGAACGTCAACGGAAACTACGAACTGAAAACTTTAGAGGAGGTTGTTGAATTTCCCGCGGGAAAGCTGTTGCGGGGAGCGCCACGCGCCTTGCAGCTCAACCAGAGAAGAGGACGAAGAGGGCAGTCAGCGGAATAGGAGTGTGAACACGCAATAAAGAAAGACGAGAACCAGTAGGTGTTCGACCAGGTAACGCGGGTTTCGGTGTCTTCGCTGTATCTATATTTCTATACATTTCTCTGTCTCTACATGGGGGTTCACACTACTTTCTCATTTGTGCTCCGATAAATGAAACAACATAACGGCAACACAATGGAACCTACACGGAACCCCCATGATGCTTCGCATCCTCCTCCTGGTTCCCCGCGGGATGATGGTGTAATTTTACTGATCGCATGTGCGCATAACAAGTACAAGCCAAGAATAGCTAGGAAAGGTAATCTTTCGTGTTCCCACACATTTAGCGTACAACCCAGTACAGTTGTTTCCCCTTCAAGACTATTAGCGAAGAAGACTATCGAAAATGGGGCATTTGATGCTATTTTTGTATTTATTTTCGATTGAACTATATTGTGGCTTAAAATTTGAAAGCAAAGCTTTCTACCGCTACCAGCCTTCGGTTCTTTCGTGGCTTGCGGGACAAGAAACTCTCAACGCTGCTGGGGAGGTGGAAAGCGCTTTTCATTCACTGAACGCAGTGTAGATGGCGCGGCGATAGGGCGCTATGACCCAGCGTTCCCCGTGCTCACCTCGGCGGGCGCCACGGCTTTGTCGTCTGCTTTAGCGACGGTGTTGGGCCTGTTTTGGCGCAGGTTTGCGTCCATTGCGCGCTTACTACGCAAGGCTTGAATAACTTGTTCGACAGCACCTCCTGGGTAACCCGGACCCGTACGGCAATCATACGTGAGCGAGTGGTTTGCAGTTGCGGGGAAAAAAATGTAGGTAGCAGATACCTTGCCGCTAGAGAAGCGCCACGTTTTGCACGCTGCTTGTCACGAATGGGACTGCGTTTTCTAAATTGGTGAATACCAATTGGGTTGTTTTAACAGGTATTACAAAATACAAATGGAGCAACTAGGGTCTGATAAATAGTGTTATAAAAGTTACGTCAGGTTTCTCGTAATTCTCAGACATAGTGAACTATTCTGTTTAAATCTGTATAAATGGAAATCACTAAGCTGACATGCTGGATTGTTTTGGTGTCCGCGCTTATGTCGCGCGGTGGTGTAACCGTCCCGAGCTGGCATATCGGGATGGCTAGGTTCCGCAGCCTCGCTCTTCCAAGCACGCTCCCTGTTTTCTTTCTTCCGGCGCACGGTCGGGCTACAGCGGCGGCGTCCGCCGCTTGAGCCCGGCCGCCGACGCTGCTGCGTTCGAGAAGGCGCCCCCGCCAATCACAGGTGAAGGCTGGCAGAGTGTCTTGTTTCACTCTTTCTAGAGCCACGTGCGCATATTTAAGTGACGTCGCATGTGAAATTGTTGCGGGGGTCCTTTGGAGCTTTGCTTTCCAACCACCTTCACAGCGTCGATTGGAGCCAATTTTTTTTCACCCCGGATACGTTTTTTGTGCAGAAAAGTCTTGTAAGCATGCGCCCCTTTCCTCATAAATGCGCGGTATTCAGCATTTGAAAAAATTTTAAATGCAGAGCATTTGTATAACTCACGATGTCACCCGTGCGTCGGCGTCCGCAGCAGCCAGCCTCCCCCTACACTATAAAAAGAAATAACAGTTACCGGCGCCTGGTTTCGATCCCACGACCCTGCGGGCGGAACGCAAGGTACATGGTTCTCTACCCACTGCGCCACAAAACCGACACAGAATCAAAGGCTACGAACACGCCTTATATCCTTGACTCATTCAAACTACGCCGTCAGCGGCGTGCGTTGGCGAATCGGCGGCGTGCTAGCGGCGTGATAGCTGCGTGGTGTACACGTGATAGCACCCACCCCCTAAACACTAAACGTTAACGCAATACACCCACCCCCTATGCGACGCATTTACTCGAGTCCCCCTCGCGGGGAGATGGGCCCATTTTTTCAGAAGAAATTATTTCAGCTGCTGTCCTGAGCCATTTCACTGCAATAAAATGTGGCAGAAATACATCTGCGAAACAAAGGTTGTGAAAGAGTGAGACCGCTTCTAGTCTCTTAAATCCAATGGCCCAGAATGTGGCTGGGTAGTTTCCGTCACGCATTCAGCTCCTCACATTGGCACATACATGATTCTACGAAAAATTAGTATCTGGGTTCTGAAAAGAGTACGTTAGCTTGGGGCTTCATAACGATAGCTGCTGCATTGGCATATCTTTCACGTCTAGCTGTATATCAGGCGGTATACGCTATGGTAACCAGATTTCACTGAGTCCCTTCATGCAAAGGGACTTAATTTGGGACGTGCACCCAGCCGATAGGTTCAGAGAAGAGGCTGTACAGATGGTATAGTCATGTCTCGTTAATATGGACGCCTCCGTTCCCCAGAAAAATCGTCCATAATGTGAGTCGTCAATAATACCGAATAAAGATAAAAAACAGAAGCATTAAGGAATATTCGTTTAAGGAATGCTCGTTTCAAGAAGTATTAAGGAAACAAAGGAATCCTCGGTTCGTCTACGCTTAACACGAGCCATTGCCTCCACCGAACTGACCAGAGAAGCCTTGCCTTTTATGCGCAGCGAATACTGGCACGAACTATTATCGTCCCGTTATCTCGTGCTGAGCCGCAGGACTTGCTATTTCCGGCGTACGCCACACTGGGCAATCTCGTCTGATGGGGAAAAGGGTGTCACCCCTGCCGTCACTACCCTAGAGTGTTGTTCACTGATCATGAATGTTCTCCATCTGACTCGATGGTATTGGAAGGAAGAACGTTCCGAGATAAATGCACGCTTCGGCTTTGTATGCTTGGGCAAAAAGTATATTCCTGGTACGCGCTGGGGCCTCGGGGGTCACAAGTCATCGTTTCCATTTTTTGCTTTGTGGACCCGTGCCCATATTAACGAGACAAAAGTTCCTGTATTTACAAGTTTCATCCCCAAATTGCCGTCCATATATTCAGGACTGCGGGTTTCTATGTTAACGGAGCGGGATTGCGTGACCGATCGCCGAAAATTTAGTCCATATTGCGGGGTGTCCATATTAACGAGACATGACTGTAGTAGGAAGGGTATACGCTTGGCCGACCATGGTGTCTAATGCACATACATGCAATCAAGCATATGGGTTCTGCACAGGTTTAATAATCAACGTTAAAGAAAATCTTAATCAAAGATAATCTTAAGATGTTCCTGGTACGTGAAAACATTTGCAGATTGTTTGTGCCCATGGGTATCAACAACGAGCATGCTGGAAATGTAATTGATAGGCAAAGGTCAAGGCTGCCATGGGGCGAGTTTAACCAAAAGAAAGGGTGAAAGACTGTCACAGATGATGCGAGGTAATTTAGTGGCCGATGCCTCGGACGGGAGGAGGGAAAAAAATTACCTCGCACTTCCCCGAGGGGGAGAGTGTGTAAGTGCGAATGCACGGTTGTTGATTGCGCGATTACGGTGGATATCGTGATCTTAATGAGTAGTCGAGAGATTACACACACGCACACAACTACAAAGAAAGATATTTCACTCGTTATTGCTGGTACCGTTGCCCGGTCCGCCATCAACGTTATCGAGATGCAGGACCAGCGACCGCTCTCGACGACGGCGCGCGCTCGACTAATACCCTCCCGCGCCACGCGGCCGCTACACGAGCGCCCTGTAGCTGGGTGTGTGTGTGTGATCTCTCTTTCGCGAACATTACCGAACCGCGCAAATTCAACTCGTGCATTCGCACTTTCACATTCTTCCCCTCGGGGAAATGCGGGGAATTCCGCAACAGCTGCGCGCACCCGCAGCTGTTGCTATGCGGACTATGGCGGCGGACGATTCAGGCTCGCTTAAGAAGTGCATTCGCACTTATTCCTGGCCAATCCCCCACGTGGGTATGTGCCATGTCAGCGGCCAGGCAGCGCACGCCCATCTCCCCCCGTTGCTAAGGAAGACGAGGAGCGCGCGCACCCGCAGCTGTTGCTATGCGGATGGCGGCGGACGATTCAGGCTCGCTTAAGAAGTGCATTCGCACTTAAAACAACTCCTCCCAACATGCGAATTCGAGGATGTGGTTCGGGCCTGCTAACCGGCGATAGGTCCACGCCTGATTGGCCGCTGGCATGAGGCTCGAGACGGGGCACGGGATAACCATTTCAAAACAAAGCACACTTACTGTCGTCGCACACACAGGAAATACAGACTCACACAGATGGTAATACAAAGAAAACGAACATCGGTTCGGAAACAGGTGCCTGTAACACGAGGGGAGGAGTAAGGCACACAATAGGCGGGCTTGGGAGTTTGCCCCCAACTACTATAATCGGGAACAAGTAAAGAACGGCAATAGCTCATGTACGGTATCACTCCGCCTAAGCGGCGGACACGAATGGCAACGGGTGCGTGCGTTTTGAAAGGAGATTGCTATGAACGCGTGATGTCGCCTGCCTTTTCTCATGTAGTTTATTTGTCGTCTCTGCAGAGGTTTATAAGCATATTAAGTCCTAAAAATCGGGGAAATGGCTCATGCCGCGTTCAAATATTCCCAGTAATGCACTACTTGCGCTGCGCGGGGTAACATCCGGCTCCGGTGATAAAGCACAGACAACTTCCACTGCCGTTCTTAAGTTGTAACCGAGTGTAATACCAATGGCCCGCTAGACACACGCACACACAACACGGTACTCTAAGAAAGGAGGATGATCAAGTCCGCGGAGTGTATGTGAAGGAGGACGATAATAGAGAGGGTGATTTTGGAGTCTGCAGAAGAGTGGGCGTGACAACCCCCTGCCCGCTTGCACAACCAGGAGGCGCGGCAACAGTTATTTATGAGCAGGTGGGTTGGCCCTTGCGTTTGCACGTGTGTTTAATACCTGGGCTACAGGGCAGTTTCAAAGGCCTTCCGAAGGCCTTCGAACCTATTGCCTATCGGGTTATTGTAAATGCATAGGGCGAACTTGTGGGCGAGCGTTCAATTGTCAATTGAAAGTCGACGTGTAGAACAGACATAAGGTGTGGGGGCGAGAGAGTTCACACGGAAGACTGTTTTACAGAACGAACACAACATTTAATTGACTGGAAAGGAACAAAAACAAAACAAACGGAGCAGAGATACAAAGGAGAACCGCACGACGGCTTGCGTACACAGACAATTAGGGCGGGGCGCGCGACAGAGGAATAATACGTGCCCACTAACTCTAAACTGACAACAGGTCGAAACAAACAGCACACAACGAACTACTAAGGCTCTACACGAGTGCACCTAAACAAACAATTCCTACAGGAATTCTCGCTGTTGCCGCTTGCTGACGCCGGCCAACTATAGCGGACACTAAGGTCTCTACACGAGCACGACTCTCAAACACTCAGCTCGGAGCTCTTACCATACACGGGCTGTCGGCTGAACTACTCGTGGTACAGCTTACTACAAACTAAATGCTCACCCGGAGCTCTAGCCCAACGCAGGATATGTGCTGACCGGACTTCTGCACAACTAACTCATTCACGGCATGCTTTAGAGGACTCTGCGACAATAAAACCTTACGTAATCCCCGTCCTCAAACCAAAACAACAAACAAAGAATCCTACAACATATCCTGGCTGGCTTTCAACAACAAATTTCGACGAAGACGTGTCTTCTTCGCCGGGCAGTTCGCTTAAGTAAGCATTTGGGACCGCAGAGGTGCGAGACGAGATGACCTGTGACTGACAAAGACGATCAGGAACCTTGCAGTTGTGGAAGTGGACGACGGGCCTACCGATCCGAACTCCGCCAAAGACGATGCCCCCTCCCCGGTTATTCCTGCGACGAGACGTGACGACACCCAGAACGAGTGGGCGGAGACTGCCCTGAGGCTAGGTGGCGCCTCCCTTTTTATCCCTCCTGGCCGACGAGGGGGTGGCAATGTCCGGCCGGTTTGAGCTACTTCACTGACTCATCCGAACATCTGTCGTGCCCAGCAGGAGTTCTACAAACGTGACCGGACAAGATCCATTTCTTCCTGCCGACGAGGGGGCGACAATGTCCGGCCTAGTTGAACTAGTTTCTGACTCATCCGAACACCTGCCATACCAGCCCGCGTGCGACGCGGGCTCCCAAGCGCGTCGGACCCGATAGGGAGCCTCTCAGGCTACCTCCCTCCTTGGCGAGGCGAATTGAGCGACGCGTCACTAATCACCCAAACATGGTGCCCCGTGTAGTCGAGACGAGGAAGACGCCATCCAAAGATGGCCGCCCGGGGAAGGCAGCTGTAATAGCAGACATGCCAACAAATAAATATTGCTATTCTGGCCAGGGGGAGGGGGAGGATGCCTTAGCTCGGTTTGGTTGGTGGTCTCGCCGGGGAAGATGCGTCGGTCCCCCGGTCATCTGCGGTGAGTCCTGTTGATCGGCAACGCAATTGGGGTACACCTGGACCGCGCACAGTCCCCTCCTCGAGGGGAATTCTCGGGGCCGGAAGTCGCCGCTGTCGTCGCTGTCGTCGCACTCGGGCCTACACCGCAGCCTCCAGAACCGGCCGCCGCGTCACAACCGACACGACCTTCCACCGCCACTTTTCACTTACTTCTCCGCGCGACTCGCGAACCCCGTGCTGCACCGAGCACACAGCCTTTCGGACAGCGCGTCTTCTGTAAATCAAGGACGTGGGAGCTCTGTTGGTCGTGGAGCTCTCGCCCCCTTTCTCGGCGAAACACATGGCCCACTGAGCTGTGGGCCGGAATGGTGGCACAGACACTCCCACTCCAGCGGCATCCCCCCGCAGGGCCCCAATGTGGCCAGGGAAAAAAAGACAGCCATGGAGAGACCCGAATTTCGCGACAAACACATTCCAATTTCAAACTGCATTGATTTATCACGGGCAGGAGTGACGTAATATGAGCGTCCACTATAAACGCAGTTTCCAGTGTGTTAGCTGTAGGGTAGCACTAAAGTGATATGACCAAATGGAATGGAGGCCCCACTGCAATTGCCCATTTGTTTTTTGTGGTGGGTTAGGTCGGGGGCTGTCAGTTGCAAAACAATATTCTGTGATGTCATAGAGAAGCAGCTGGAAATTATCTATGGGGCTCCCACTGCTTCTCACATTTTCTGTAATATATTATTTTCTTAAAGTTTGCAATAAAATTGGTGTTATTCGTTATTGGAGCAAATAAGCCTTTTTAATTTACGAATCTCGTATTTTTTCGTGGCCCCTTTAACAGCCTGCCAACTGTGGCTCTAAACAGTGGTCGCTAAACAAATGCCCACTTCCTAGCCAGATTAGGTTGCATGTAACGATTCACTAGGATTTCCTATGGGAAACATAAATTCCAAGAATCCACGGTGGTACACTCCAGGGCAGTGCAAGTCAACACAAAAAATTTCACAGCCGGACGGGACACTCTTAACGTAACCAATTGGTTCCACATGTGGATACCAGTAGCCCACTGTTACGAATCAGCCAGCGGCAGTGCTTTGTGCAGCCCTACACAAAAAAATCTACACAATATCTACACAACAAATGCCTTACTGCAATACATTCACATGCCTGTTTTACAGAGAATCTGCAGTGACAGAAGCCACACATTTTGGCTTTCCAGCAAAAGGCGAATATTTTTCTTGACTTCTCTGCAGAGCTTTGAAATTGGTGGTTTGGCTTTTCTGCAAGACCTTAGTGTAGTGATGAAACGTATCCCTTGCTTATTCGGCATTTTTTCAATGCTGTGTGTCGTGCAGAAAAGCCTTAGTGTTTTGTTTGGAAAGGGAACTTAACACCACGGACTGTGAGAGGAAATAGAGCTACTCACTGACTTTTTGTACAGCCACGGGAGTTTGATAGAATCACTTGTCATTGACAAACACCGTGTTCGCTTTCTGGCTTAATGTGTGAAGCTTAGATAGGTGGTTTACATTTTTGGGAAAAATACAGCACTAATAAACGTTACAGAAGTACTAGCGAAGGTGCTGTGATGAACACAGTCAATGTGCTCGTAACTTGTTTGCCCGGTTTCTTTGCGGTGTTTTTTCATGAAGGTTTGCAAGTCTGCCTGAACAGAGCCTGTTTTTGTGTAACAAAAATGTCAACAGGGAAGCATAATGCTCACATGCTGCCCATTGATGCCAAAGAAGAAGTACGTTCATTAGTCATTTTAGTGTTGAAGCCATCCATGATACAGACTCCTTTGAGCTGCACTGCAATGTTCACAAACACCAACAGACATTCACATCCACACAGGTGTCCTTTGGACCAGTTCCTGCACAAGGTATTAAAAAGTACTCTCGGAAGAGGGTGATGTCAAGCTGTAGAAGAACCATTCCCTCGTATACCTGCTCCATAAACTATTTTTAGTCTTGTTTTAGTTTATTCTTATTTTTATTTTAAAGCTAAAAGGCACATAACACAAGGCATCTATACACAACACAAGAATACGCTTCCTAGCAGTTGCGGTCTATTAGGATATGCATCGTAGTGAACGAAATATGGGATACTGTATTACGGCCCTTATGACTAAGTATATTCACTGAAGCAATTAGCGGTAACAGTTTTTTACTCAGCGTAGATTTATAAAGCAACAGAACATGAAATATCTCATCGCAATTTAAAACTTTTACTGTTCGCCCCCAGACACACAGAGAGCAGACAACTAAGCCCTTCTTACCAGCTGTAAATACAAGTAATAATGTCGAGGTGAATTGCGAAGTGTGCTCCGTATGGGTATATTGATGTCACAGCCAATCAGAGTTCGTGAATCCACTGTAAGCCTTCGAGGGGAGCTCTCACCATCATTGGCCTGTCCCACTAAGTGGGCAGGAAGTATTACAACGCATTGTGGTTGGTTATGTTGACATCGAAGCAAAACACAAGAGTAAACAAGGAACTAGCCTATAAAAATACATTATCACATGAGGTGCAGGATAAAGTTTTGTTGACTAACCAGGTTAAAAAAGGCACTCAACAAAATTATCTACGACATTCAGACACTACCAGACGATCAACTGGTGAGGGTGGAGGGCTATCCTATCTATATGTTGCCACCTGTTTACATGCACTTGAGCAGATAAGAACCTTCCATTAAACTTGCTAGCTGAGAGTTCCATGTACCCTCTGTGGAAAATTTCAAGGTACAGAAAACTTTGTTTCCTGTGCATTCAATAATGGCTGCCCACAGAATGCTTAACATTTGCAGCTCATTTAGGTCTTACCATCATGAAAGCACAATAGTATTAGAACCAACAAATTTGAAAAAACATCCCCCTCGCGAGGGGCACGATCAAATGCAGAGCATTTCCGCGGGGGGCGTGCCTGCAAGTCTTATGAATTACGTATTGGTTGTTGTTGTTGTAATTCTTGTCTTCCAGCGTGAAACGTGTAACGTGCCGTGAACCCCCTGCCGCGGCTATTACGCAACGTGGAGAGGCTACGACGCAACGTGGCGCGGCTATGACGCAACACAATCCAACACAATCCACCTTAATCCAACCCAATCCAAATCCAAGCCAAGCCAATCCAATCGAATCCAATCCAATGCCCTTCGCGAGAGAGTGTTATAGCGCCGAAATCGCGCCACCACATGAACGCGAACCGAACGCGGCGAGAGAGGGTGTTGCGAGCGGAGAGAAGGCGAGGAGGACGCGGGGAAGAGGGCGCACCTGTGGCCGACGGTTGAATGAGTGAAGGATATAAGGCGCGTGCGTAACCTTCCATTCTATGTCGGCTCCGTGGAGCAGTCGGTAAAGTGCCGTGTACCTTGCGTTCCGCCCGCAGAGTCGTGGGATCGAAACCTGGCGCCGGAAGGTATTATTTCTTTATATAGTGTAGGGTGCGGGCTACGTAGTGATGCGGACTACGGACGCCAACGCGGGTGACATCGTGAGTTACTAAAATGCTCTGCATTTAAAACATAGATCAACAAAAAGTGCCACTTGTTTACCTTATGCACACCAAACTTGAAAGCACTATTTAACGCAGGTGGCAAGCTCGGCACAAACGGCGATCTTATCGGCTTGACTTCTCCAAAACTTGCACAGTTGCTTGAGCCTCCTTGCACAGGAAGGCGGCCAGTCGGCGGCTGGTTTCAGCTGGTTTCAGCGATAGCTTGAGTTGCTGCTGTCCATAGACGGGCAGCTGCTGGGCTCTTCCATTCACCAGGCCACCCAAGAAAGTGGAGCTGGGCTCCCTGCACACAGCGTGCACGGATCGTTTCCGTGGGGTAGTCAGGCTTCCTGCGCTGCCCCGCGAGAAAAATTGCAGAACAAGCTCTATGCAAGGACGGACTGCGTTCGACGATGCCCTGCGTTCGACGACGCCGCTGATACTGCGTCGCTAGCGTTATCATGTCATCAAAGCATCACCTCCTGTATTTTTGGAGGAGGCGATGCATCAAAGTCAGCTACCTCGTTAGCCACAACGCGACGCGATGGGAAATACTATTCCGAACGTTTTATCATCAAGCCTCCAGAATTAAAACAAGACTTGGCATGCAAGTAGCGAGGCACAAGTAGAGAAGGAATACAGGAGCGTAAGACCGATGGCACATGAACTGCAAGACAATATGAAGCTAGCAACTTATTTTACAGCAAAAAAAATAGTTCTAGGAGCATGGAATAATCGCGGTGAAGCAGCGTGCAAAAAAAGATGCGTTAGGTTTACCAAGGCGTGCAGCAGCCAGTTCATAAAAAATACCTAATGTAGATAATTTCAAGAAATCCTTTCAACAAGAAAAAAGCGTGTCGAGGCAGCCGCTGTGCAAGGCGATAAGGACGTAACGATATGTCAGGCTCTCGGTTGGAAGGGCGGCAAGAATCTCACATTAAACATTGGGCACACTGCCGTCAAACCCACGCTGTGCCAGCCGTCGTCGGAACTCGTTTGTGCAAAAAAGAGACATAGCCTTTAAAAAAAACCCCTAAAAACAGGTCAGGATGTCGCTTCTCGGAGTGGCCCTACATAAAGCGGCACAGGCGATCTCACAATCAATAATAAAAAAGCTTTACCGATTAAGCCATATTGGGATGAATATGACCAAAAAAAGACGTAGAAAGAGAAAAAAAAACAGCAAGCCCAAAGCAGGCATTGATCAGGAGACGAATATCGTACTATCCGCCTTTCTGTTACAGAAATTTACCGAAGATATTTACCAACTAAAACGAAATAAAAACCATCATCAGGCTCCCACATCCCACGATCACCGAAAGGTCGGCGATCCGCATATTTGAACTATCAAATATCGGCTTAAACATCAATTACTCACTCTGAAACGGCCTTAGGCTTTTGCCTGCATGTAGATTTTCCTGAACTCTTGAAAAAGATTTTTCCATCAACAAAGATGGCAGTTAACATAACATTGGCATCAGGACAACATGGTCTGGAAGGTTACAACGCATCCCACCACAAAGCATTCGAACTCGCATACCATGCTCCCTGCGACCGCGAGGACCAGACTGCGCTCCCCGAAAAATATGGAGAAGGTGTCCTTATCCTACGCCTAGGAACACCACCCTTCTTCTGTAAAATGGGGATCTCAGCGCCGGAGATCCCGAGCTCTGCGGGGACTACAAACCAACACATATATCCATAAATCCATCTGGGCGAAAATGATTTGTAGGGAACGCCCGACATTACCATAAAGCTGCTACATACGAGGAAATCAATATCTTACGCGAAAGTTGGACATATTTGAAGACATGCTGGCGGAATAACGACGAAAGTGTAGCAGCCCGGTGTGTCGGCTGCTGAAGGAGGCGAGAAAGCAGACGTCGAGCTCGTTTGCAGTTTGAAGACAAGAGTGTTTATTTTCAAAATATGCGTACGCTGAGAGCGTCCCCCGACGAGGAAAAGGGGACCCCCCCCCCCGTCCTTCAAAAGAGAGAGGAAAAAGGCCCCCCAAGCGAGCCGACGGCAACAGCGCCAGGACTAATGCCCGGAGTCGCAGGACAACAAGTTATGCCTCCCCTCGACGGCGACCGTTGAAAAGGGCGGGGGAATGACCACTGCACTAAGCCGGCGGCGACGTCGCCAATACGCTTCTTCCACAAAGGCGCTCTGTCGTCAATCTGGAGAGAAAGGAAAAGCCCCGTCTCGCGGGAGCCGCTTGCGCTGGGGGCCTGGCGGCTTCCGCCACAGAGGCATTACACAGAAACATGGGAGTGCGCCGTCACTAGCTGGTCACCAGAAGATCAGCGTGAGCTTATTGAGGGAGAACAAAAAGAGCCGCTGCATCTGCGCCGCTCACTTCACGTTACACCCTTGAGTTCCCAATCATCTGTTTTCCCACTTTTCCCGAATTCCCATTTTATCTTAATCAATAAAGTTCTCTATTTCCCTCTCTGTTAGCAACCCAAAAAAGTCACAAAAGTTCAGGCCGGCCACGACGCTAGAGAATATATTTTTGAAACGCAGCACTGCCGCTTTCTCGACCTACAAACACCCCGCAGCCGTAACCTTTCACGCCGGCATCTATATTGCCCCGAACCATGAATTGCTTTATTTATGGTTTGTTTTAAATGCGGAGCGTTTCTTCGGCTCGCCTGGTCCTGCGTCGTTGATGATGGCGCCGTCCACACGCTCACTGCGCATGCGCAACTCTCCTCCTTACACCCACAGCTCCGCGATACTACACTATAAAAAAAGAAATAGTTAGCGGCACCCGGTTTCGATCCCACGACTCTCTGGCCGCAACGGGAGGTACGCGGTGCTCTTCCCACTACGCTACAAATCTTTTTTATTTTTTTATTACACGGGAAAATACGCTCAGACGTTGCAGTACGAGGAATACAAGCAAACAAAAGAATACCCTGAAGCTATGAGAAGCAAATATACATCAAAATTCAGGCAAACACACACAAGCGTTCAAAAGAGGGAACCAGTCAGGTTGGTTGGTCAAGTGAACTATACACACTATGTACAAATGCCACAGTTTCTCTGAAATAAGACTTTGTTGATCTTGGTGGCTCAGCATGCCTATCACATAAGCGGCATCGCCACAGACTGTACAAACCAATCAACACGAACATGTCATAAGGTGGCTCACCAGGATAGTCGAATGGCAAAAATCGGATAGAGAAAGGTGTAATATCCATGTCTTTTTTGAGCGTTCGCTGTAGAATGTCCCAGAAAAAGACAGCATCTCCGCAGTCTACAAAGCAGTGATCAATTGTCTCTGGTCGAGTACAGAGCCGACAGTCTGTCGACCAAGCTATAAACAGACCCCGATCTTTCATCCAAGTTTTAACAGGGAGCGTGCGAGTGTGTAATTTAAAGAAAAATGTTTTAACACCTGGCGGAACACACATTTTACACACTCTATTGAGGACATCCTGGTACGGACACTCTAGGTACAGAATACGATATAAAGGTGTGGGAAAAAGCCCAGAAACCAGGGCATCAGAAATAACTCGTGCGTAGCAGTAAATATGTACTCAAGGCTAAACCGAGCCTGTAAGAAGCGAATTGTGTCAACCACTTCTTTGAGGAAACCTCGCGGGCTTCGGGCTGCGTCCACAGACAGCGAAGACACCACAATATCAGGGGACAGGAGCAAGTGCTACGAACGCGCCTTATGTCGTTGACTCATTCAAACTACGTCAAGAAGCTACTTATATAACGAAGGCACGCGAAGCTGAACGTCAACGGAAACGACGAACTGAAAACTTTAGAGGGCGATGCGGAATTTCCCGTGGGAAAGCTGTGGCGGGAAGCGCCACGCGCCTTGCAGCTCAACCAGCCCCGTCCGCAGCGCCTCTGATGCTGATTGTGGCAGGATGCCCCTAGGGATTGGCCAACCAACGAAGCCATCACGAGATAGGTTCGCGTTCTACCACCGTCGTCATCTTCCTGTAGGCGAACCGCCGAAGAAGAAGAAGAACGAGAAGACAAAGCTGCGAAGAGGAAGGCGTTTAGATTGTTCTCAGCCGGTGCACCAATGTCAACAACCTTTACTTCACCAAAGCTGACGGAGACTACCGATTCTACCACAGAGACAACACCGACAAGAACATGATCGACGAGTTTCGGCGCCTCGAGAACCACCGCCTACTCACCGTAACACAACAGCACTTGCGTGCCTTTGCCACCGGTGTGGACCCGTACGCGGAATTCCCTCTGGCGCTAGTAAAAACCAGATCACTCAACATAACGGTAACACAATGGAACCACAGAACCACCACGATGCTTCGCATCCCCATCAGGGTTCCCCACGGGAAGGTGGTGTAATTTTTTTACTGCCCGGCTGCGCCCGGCTGTGTTAGAACTGTGTACCAAGCGAAGCGCATGTTCCATTCTTTATTTTTATGCCGCACGGGTTAACCCATTCGGATAAGGAGAGCGTTTCGCTCTAGCGTCCACTGGCCTGGAATAATCTTTGATGTACAATGTTCTGGATGTAAATCGACGGTTTGAGAGCCTTTCGGACCGAAAGATAAAAGCATGCAGAGCAGACGCCGCGGCATTCATTCGACTGTCCGACGCTCGCCGACGCACGTCACTTTGTTGACTGTTGCTTCGCCGCCTGTGGACTTTTTGAGTGATTAGGGGAGCTAAAGTTCGCTCCAATAAACGTGCTTTTCCTTCAAGACGACTGCATCATTTTTGACTGCGTGACATCTGGTGGAGGTGCGGAGTACTTGCACCCTAAGACCTTGTCCCTCCGACAAGCGAGTCCAACTCGTGTCACTCGCCGACAGCAAGGTCTTCAGCCAGAGTTTGGGCTGCTTCCGGATAACGTGAAGAAAGAAGACCACGTGGGAACCTCCATGATCAACGCAGGCACCATGACTAGCGCTTCTAATCCTGCCCTCGTCCTGCAACAGCCCAGGTAACCACCATCGTTCCGCGGATCCTCCGGAGAATACCCTGAGGACTGGTTCAAAAAAGTGGAGCGCGTCCGCATCTTTAACAAGTGGCATGACGAAGAAACTTTACGCCATGTTTTCTTGTATTTAGAAGATACGACCCGAACGTGGTTTGAGAACCATGAAAGCTCCATAACCGACTGGACTCTTTACGAGCGAGTTCCTCAAACAATCGCTACCGTCGTGCGGAAAGAACAAGCCCGCCTTTTTGTTGTCAACGCCCACGCAACACCCCAACGAAGGGGTCGTGATTTTCGTTGAGGAGGTGAAGCAACTACTTCACCACGCGGACCCCGAACTGACGGAAGAAAAGAAGATACGGTTCTTAATGCGCGGTGTGAAGGAGGAACTATTTGCTGGAGTGGTCCGCAACCCGCCCAGAACCGTCGCCGAATTCATGACCGAAACCACTACAATTGAAAAGGCCCTCGAAATGCGTGCTAAGCAGTATGACCACAAGTTTCTTGGCGCGGCCAATGTGAACTATGTCTACAACATGCGGATTCCGGCTGATAGCCTACACGAGACCATCCGCGCAGTAGTGAGAGAGGAGCTGAGGAAACTTCTCCCCACTCCGCCGCAGCCCCAAGTCGCTACCCTTACCGACGTGATTAGGGAAGAAGTGCAACAAGCGTTCGGACCTTCTACGCCATACAAAGTACCCCGCGAGCCACAAGCTATGACATACTCCTCAGCTGTTCATCCACCCTGCGCTGCTCCAACACGTCGTGAAGAGGCCCCGCCGTACCGCCGCCGCGCAATGTTGCCCGCCTGACCCCCGTAGTCCGAAACCAGACGCCGAAGGAGACGGATGTATGGCGAACTCCTGATAATCGTCGTCTTTGCTAACACTGCGGAGAGGCCGACCACATCTACCGTCGCTGCCTATACAAGAGACTCGGACTGCGTGGTTTCTCCGTCGACGCACCTCGCCCTATCCCTGCTCAACGAACACGTGAGGCCGACGAGTATCTATCTCAAACCAGCGGTCGCCCAGCTCGTTTCAACCGTTCGCCATCGCCCTTCCCATACGAGTCGCCGAACCGGCGTAGCAATGCTGAGTTCGCACGTGGAAGGTCCCGCAGCCCACGCAGGGGAAACTAAAGGCAGCAACTTCTGGCGGTGAAGTTGCACAAAGGCGGAAAAATGAAAACCCTTCAACGACGCAAGGGCGCACCGAATACCGTGATTCACGACATGCCCTCATCCCGACGACTCGACGGAACACTGACGAGACTCCCCAAAACGACGACAGCTACACTGCGCTACGCGTACCGAACATGACCAAGACGGCCACTGAGAAGACGACGACGACGCACCGTGCCGGACTGTCAACCCGCACAAGCCGTGATGCAATGCCCCGACGCACCCGGAACTCGAGTAAGGCGGCGTCCCAAGTCCAGTTGTCCATCGACAGCTTCGACGTAGTCGCCCTCATCGACACGGGAGCCGACTACTTGGTAATAAGCGGGTCATTCGCGTCTAAGCTGAAGAAAGTTACAAGATGGGACGGTTCGCATATAAGCACAGCAGGAGGCCATCTCGTAACTCCAAGTGGAACGTGTACATCGCGCGTCACCATAGGCGGCACCTCGAACCCTGTTGCGTTCGTCATTTCGCCTAACTGCTTACGTGACGCAATTCTCGGAATGGTGTTTTTGACGTATAACGGTGCAATAATTGATCTACAGACCAAGTCGACAACTTTTTCCTCCGATCACTCCACGACGCTGCAGCCGAATTCCGATCACCGTGCTGCTGTGGGGATCACCGACGATCACGTCACCCTGCCACCCCGCGTAAGCTTGATCATCGCCGTCTACTGTTAGGATGCTGCTCCTTACATCGACGCTATCATAGAGAGGGACCCAAGGTTCCTTCTCAACCGTGGTGTCTCCTTCGCAAGAGGCATTACGCGCTTTATGCAATGCAAATCAAACGTTTTGGTGACCAGTTTTACCGAGGAGTACGAGCATCTAAACAAGGGCGCTGCAATTGCGTTCCTCGAGGAAATGCAAGAAGCAAGTCGAGTGATCGCGGTCGCCAACTTTGGACGCGCACACGCAGATGCTTCCAAGCTGCCGCATTCTTTCGACATGAACCCGGCGCTGCCGCAAGGAAATCGGGACATATTACTGGATTTGCTGCGTCGCTTCAGCGACTTTTTTTCGTCAAGCTCAAAATTACGACAGACACCTCTAGCGAAGCACCGAATTACCGTATTTACTCGATTCTAACGAGCACTTTTTTTCCGGAAAAATAGGTCGAAAAATTGCATGCGCGTTAGAATCGAATACGAAACCGGAACTGGCGAAACAGAGGAAATTTCGTCCCACCCATCGCCATCGCCATCTCAAGATGGCGCCAAAGCTTTTAGCAACGATTTTTTGCACGCAGGAAGCATAGGTGCCTAGGATTTTCTATCGGCGTTCACATAAATCGTCAAATCATTCCACTTGCGCGCTTGATAACAGCAATGGCAGCAGCGCCTCTCACGCGTTCAAAACGAGCGGTCGGCTGAAGCGTGCGCCTTTAGAAAAGCCTGCGGGATGGGCGTGCGAGGCGTGGGCCACGATCCCATCAAACCATTGTTCAACGTTCGTTCAAAAGTGTGGCATCGCAAACGCCCTTGACGGCACCAAGGACGAGATGCTGTGGTCAGCGGAGAGCGTCAAGGAGTGAGATGAGTGAGATTACTTCGAGAAATAAATCGCCGGTTTCTCTCGCATTCGTTTTTCTTGCTCACAAAGTTCCGTGCGCGTTACAATCGGAGGTGCAAGTTTTTTAAGTTTTTTTGCCAGCAAAATCGGGTGCGCGCTAGAATTCGGGGCGCGTTAGAATAGGGCAATTACGTTATAACCGAAGATGGAGCCCGACCTACCCGACAGTCACCGTACCGCTTCTCTTCACACGAGCGGAAAGCCATCCGGATTCAAGTCGACGACATGCTCAGCGACGGCATTATACAGCCATCAAAAAGCCCCTGGGCTGCGCCCGTCGTACTCGTAAAGAAAAAAGACGGCACATAAAGGTTTTGCGTTGACTACCGGCGACTGAACAAAATCACGAAAAAGGACGTGTACCCCTCCCCCGAATCGACGACGCCCTCGACCACCTCTGCCACGCGAAGTACTTCTCATCGATGAACCTGAAGACCGGCTACTGGCAAATTGAAGTGGACGAGAGAGACCGAGAGAAGACTGCATTTATAACCCCAGACGGCCTATACGAGTTTAAGGTGATGCCGTTTGGGCTGTGCACAGCACCAGCGACGTTTCAAAGAGTCATGGACACTGTGCTAGCTGGCCTTAAATGGCACACCTGCCTCGTATACCTCGACGACGTAGTGGTATTCGCCCGGACTTTCGACGAACACCTTTCGAGGTTGGAGTCTGTACTCGAGGCCATTCGTACGTCGGGGTTGACGCTGAAGCCTGAAAAGTGCCGTTTCGCATACGGGGAACTCAAGTTCTTGGGCCACGTCGTCAACGCCGCGGGAGTCCTACCTGACCCGGCAAAAACTTCAGCCATTGCGAACTTCCCAAGGCCGAAAGACAAGAAGGGCGTGCGAAGATTTCTCGGGCTGTGCGCATACTACCGGCGCTTCGTCGCAAACTTCGCACGCATTGCAGAGGTGGTACGCCTCTATTGCTATTTTTCACGCGCTTGACGAAAAATAGCACCCCTTTCAGCTGGTAAAACGACCAAGAAAAAGCATACGGCGAGCTGCAAAAACGCCTGCAAAGCCCGCCCGTGCTCGCTCATTTCGACGAAAATGCCGAAACGGAAATGCACACGGACGCCAGTGATATAGGCTTGGGTGCCGTCATTGTCCAAAAGCAAAGCGGCTGCGAAAGGTTAATCGCCTATGCCTGCCGTGGTCTGTCGAAGGAGGAGAAAAACTATTCTGCCTCTGAGAAAGAGTGCCTGGCTATTATATGGGCGATTTCAAAATTTCGCCCATGCGTGTATGGAAGGCCATTCAAGGTTGTAACAGACCACCATGCGCTGTGTTGACTCGCCAATTTGAAGGGCCCCTCTGGCCGTCTTGGGCGGTGGAGCTTGCGCCTGCAGGAGTTCGACGTTACAGTCGTTTATAAATCCGGCAGGAAACACTCCGACGCCGACTGCATGTCCCGCGCCCCCGTCGACCCACCACCACAAGACTCTGATGAAGACAGCGCGTTCTTCGGGATCGTGACGGAGAGCGACCTAGCCGCCCAGCAGCGTGCCGACCCCGACTTACGCGTCATAATCGAGTACCTCGAGGGATGCAACGTTGCCGTTCCTAGGACCTTCAAACGCAGCTTACCAGCATTCAGCCTGAGAAACTCCGTCCTTGTGAAGAAGAATTTCAGCCCCGGAACAAGAGCGAATTACCTTCTCGTCATCCCCGCGGAACTTCGGGACGAAATTTTGGAAGCGTGCCACGACGACCCGTCTTCCGGACATCTGGGCACAGCCCGCACTATTGGAAAAATCAAGGCGAGGTACTACTGGCCCGGCCTTACCTCTGACGTCACCCACTACGTCCGGAGCTGCCGTGACTGCCAGCGACGAAAAACGCCGCCGACAAGACCCGCCGGACTTCTGCAACAGATGGGAATGGACCTTTTTGGCCCGTTCCCTACGTCACGATCACAGAACAAGTGGATTGTCGTAGCGACAGACTACATGACGCGCTACGCAGAGACCGCCGCTCTTCCGAGGGGGACTGCACAAGAAGTGGCGAAGTTCTTTATAAGCCAAGTTGTGCTGCGACATGGAGCACCGGAAGTCCTAATCACAGACTGCGGAACGGCATTTACTGCGGAGCTGATGCAAGGAGTATTACGCTACAGCAACACGGATCACCGAAGAACGACGGCGTACCACCCCCAAACGAACGGACTAACAGAACGTCTGAACAAGACAATCGCACATATGCTGTCAATGTACGTTGACGTTGAACATAAGACTTGGGACGAAGTGCTCCCGTATGTCACGTTTGCGTACAACACGGCTATCCAGGAGACGACACAGCTGACGCCGTTCCAGCTTGTCTACGGTAGAAGGCCAACTACGATGCTCGACGCCATGCTTCCGCACGTAGAAGACGACGACCTCAACGCCGACGTCCACGGATATCTTCAACGTGCGGAGGAGGCCCGCCAGCTCGCTCGAGTTCGTATAACGGACCAGCAGCTGGTGGATGCGGGCCGCTACAACCTCCGACGCCGAGACGCCGAGTACCAACCAGGGGATCTTGTGTGGGTTTGGACTCCCATCCGACGACGCGGACTCAGTGAGAAGCTCCTGCGACGGTATTTCGGACCCTACCAGATTCTACGACATGTTGGCCAACTTACCTACGAAGTGATCCCCGATGGTGACTCCGGCACATCACGACGACGCACGCGGCCTGAAGTCGTCCACGTGGTTCGCTTAAAACCTTTCTACGGACGATGACGAACTTTTATTTTCATTTGTTTGTTCGGACTGTCGCTTATGTTAGCATCGGGTCGATGCACTCTTAGAGGGGGGGTAATGCCGCGAACCATACATTGGGTTTGTTTATTTGTGTTTTGCTTTTTCCGCCCGGCTGCGCCGGTTTGTGTTATCTATGCGCCAAGGGAAGCGCGTGTTACATTCTTTCTTTCTGTGCCGTATGTGTTATCTGTTTTGATAGGGAGAGCATTCCGATCTAACGTGAACAGCCCAGAATAATCTTCTTGGATCTACTATGTTCTCGATGCGAATCGACGTTTCGAGAACCACGCGCGCCAAAGATAAAAAGCCTGCAGTGCGGACGCCGGGGCATTCCATTCGACGACACTCGCCTGTACAAGTCACTTTGTTGACCGCTGCTTCGCCGCCTCTGTATTCTTTTGAGTTGTTAGGGGAGCACAAGTTCGCTCCAATAAACGTGTTTCTTATTCAAGACAACTGCATCGTCCTTGTCTTCGTGACATGGACGAAGACAAGTAACTCCGGGGACGAATTGCAAAGCATGCTTTCTGCACTGGCCAAAGAGTAGAACAGTGAGCCTGAAAATTAATATGCAGAAAACTAGGGATCAATAACCTCTGGTCAGCACAGCGGTTTGAGGTGGGTGGCGGGGCGGTGGATGTGGTAAGCGAATATATCTACTTAGGCCAAGTTGTAACCCCGGATCGCAACCATGAGGCAGAGATAATTAGAAGGATAAGAATGGGCTGGAGTGCATACGGCCGGCATTCTCAATAATGAATGGCAGACTACCATTGTCCCTGAAAAATAAAGTGTATGACAGCTGCACCTTACTAGTACTCACCTACGGGGCAGAAACTTGAGGCTCACTAAGAGGGTTCACCTTAAATTGAGGACGACTCAGCGAGCAGTGGAACGGAACATGATAGGGGTAACATTAAGGGACAAGAAGAGAGCGGAGTGGGTCAGAGAACAAACACGTGTTAAGGACATATTAGTAAAAATGAAGAAGAAATGGACGTGGGCAGGGTATGTAATGCGAAGGCATGATAACTTTTAATCATTTAAGGTCATATAGTGGGTCCCTAGAGAAGGAAATTGTTGCAGGGGGCGGCACAATGTTAGATGGTCGGAGGAGATAAGAAGTTTGCGAGGATAAATTGGTCGCAGTTAGCACAGGACCGGGCTATTTGGAGATTATTGGGAGAGGCCTTTGCCCTGCAGTGGGCGTAGATAGGCTGGTGGTGATGATGATGATCTTTTGTCAGATTTCACTTCACTTCACTTCACTTTATTTCCTTAAAGACCCCACAAGGGGGTGTTACATGAGGGGTGGGTTGTACAGAGATGTAAAAAATGCCACAATTTTTTAACAAGTTAGGTACATGGATGCATATTGAACAAAATGTGATGGACAGGTGATAGAAGCGATGTCGTGGGGAAGGCCGTTCCATTATGCAGCTGTGCGGCAGAAAAAGCAGCAAGTTTCATTGCTGCAGCAAGTTTCATTTATTCGTGATTTAATGGCTTTACTGCGATGACCATGTATCTAGGAAAACTACATAGGAATTCTACATAGGATTTAATTAAAGAGAGTTGGCGAACTTACATTTTCTGTAGCCTGTTATGAATCAGCCTGGCGCAAGGCTTTGTGGAACACTCCTCGGCTTTGTGGCGAAACCTCCACTACGTGCGCCTTTCAAGCAGGCCCTCCTGTCGGTGACTTACGCCTGCAGCCGACGGAATAAAACGCGTCGCTACATGTCCAGATCGCGGACGTCTCGCTATCGGCGTGATCAAACTTCCGTGGAGGCCTACGCAACTCGCAGGGACTTGTCCGAAGGACCTGAAGCCACGCTGGAGACCTCTTTCCCCTCTCTAGGACTCAGCGTGCGCCGCTACTACCGGCTGCTCAAGAACTCTGGAAAGAAGTTTTTGTGTGTCTGTGCCGTTCGTATGGTGTGTACAACCTAGAGGGAACGCTTGTTTTGAGCGTTAGCGCTTTGGGTATACATATCCCCCCCTGCCCCCCCCCCCAAGCGCAGTAGTTCATTCTTGTTTGAGCAATGAATCAGTGCTGTCACTCTGCTCGAATCCGGTACTGTAACCTCGACCGTCGGGGCATTGTTCTTGTCTGGCTTCGGCCACCTCTCGCCATTAAGTAAACCAGTTAAGTCTGCCTTCGGCTTCTGGTCTTCTTCAAGGCTGCAGTGTTGGGTGGCCGCCCGCTTCACCACGCTACCACACGCATGTCGGAGGCGACGGAGCTCGGCTCGGGTACGCCTTCTTGTATGCAGTAACGGGTTGTCAGCGATGGGACGACAACGTTGCAACAAGCCTAAGTTGTGGGTCTGGATCGGACTACGTTGGCAATGCACCGTTAGAATAATCTACTTCAGCGACTAGCGCAGCAAAATTTATCGCTCAAGATTTCAGATACTGGTGTGCTCGAGAGTGCCCTTCGCAAGGTACGTGATTCTACCTTAGAGCGCCGACTTAGCATACGTTCCTAGCTACACCTCTAGTCGATAAATTTTCCTCTGCTTTTCAACACTTTGACTGATCTACCTGTCGAATCGCAATAAGCGCTTCACAGGGGGCCTATAAATGGAACCTGTTGGTGCCGCGCTGCAGATTTCAGATGCTACCGTATATTGGAGTGTTTACATGAACGTTTTTTTCCACTTCGCGGAGCCCAGCATGAGCTCCGACAGTGTCCACAATATTAAAGTATGACTTTCTATTTTGCTAACGACGCTTTTCGAGCGCACGATGGAAGTGTACGGTGAAGCCGAAACTGGGAAATGCCAGTAGTGGCCAGTGCAGCGCTTACGCCATCTGGCTAAGGCGGGCCTAACGGCTCGCTGTAAACTGTCTATATACCGACCTTGTCATTTGGTCGAAAATGTTTATTTGGCCTTGTAAATCAACATTTTCACAGACCGAACGATGTTCTTTCTGTACCAAGGTTGGACATGAGCTCCCGTAACTTATGGGCGGATGGGGAATTCGTCTGTAGGACTTGCCAGTGCAACCCCCCCCCGCCAGCTGGCTGGGAAATGGCAATCTCGGCTGCCTAGCGTTGGTTACATGCAATGGCAGCGGTGGGTAGGGGGCCCGGACCAACTGTCGATGCATTCAAGACCCAAAGGGAGACCACAGTGGTTCCCCGGACCTGTAAAGGCCAGTTCCATCCTAGAGACCGTTGCCTGATGCGGAGGCAGGCCCGGACAGGCTGGGTGGCTACCGAGGTTGGGTCGTAAAATCAGAACAAAATACGTTGAAAATTCCTGTTGTAATTGCAGGATGCCACGACGATCCCCCCTGCACGGGAAACGTGCGCCTGGATGCTGATTCAGAGGTTCCTGGTCAGGGCGAATAAGGTACTCGCTGGATCTCGCGGTGGCCAGGGTTAGAACTGACACTAGTGGAACAGGTTGGTCGGTGCCGGAAGCACGGTCTAGGTTTTTAGAAAAACGAGGAAAGAGAGATTGAGCACACCTACCAGGGAACCTCTCCTTGCCGAATACCGGCTACTTGGGCTGACCCGATCCCCTCAGCTGCGGAGCCAAACTGGCAGCCTGCAGACTCCTGTACCAAAGGACAAGAAGTTCATATGGTATCGAAACGATCTGGTGAGGGATTTCGTCAAACTCCCGGGACCCAGAGACCGGGAAACGGCTGGAGGTAGCTCAGCACCCAGATTACTGGAAAGGTCCCTGAACGAATCGGTAGAGTACACATTGAGTTGGGCCCGCTGGAGGTACTAGCTGTGGAACAGTGTGTCGGCGGAGCCCCTGTTAGGTTTTCTGTCTCCGACGGTCGTAGTTGGCAAGCACCACCGTTGGGTGAGCGGACAACCATGTTGCAGGGGCCTCAAAGTTCTCAAATTGTCATAGTCGGATGAGCCCTGAAAAGGAGCCCAACATTATTAAACCAGAACAACTCCTGTTGCCATTCCTTTTCAAACTCCCATAACTCCTTTCCTTCTCGTCCTACCCATTCCCTCACAACCCAACCTCTCCGCTACTTCCGAGGGAGTCTATTGAGCCCGCTCTCCTAGCTGTGGCGCCGTTTTACTAGCGTTCCCCTTTTATCTCCACGCTTGGCTGGTCCAAAATGATCTTGCTTTTTGATGAATTCATTTATTCTAAAATTGGGTTAAGCCGGTTATACGTAGATGGTGCTGGCCTATAAAATTTGATTTACATCCATTCTACTTGCCTCAATTTCTCAATGTGCCTACACAGCTCGTCGCCAACATGCGCAGGATCTACTGAAACCACCTGCTCCGTTCTTTCTTCAATGTATCTTGATAGTAGTGTAGTGACGCATCATCTGCTTGCGGCGCCACTATCCTTATCATAAACTAATCTCCACCATCATCATTAGCGATGCTTGGGTATACAAAACTCAAGGTGCGAAGCAACGACTAGAAGCTGCGAGAACGGCCAACAGGTATTAGATGGGGCGATGTGCGGCATCTTGCGAGTTAAGAACGAATGCCTCGCCTCTTTAGAGGCTTTGTGGGAACGACATTTTCCGACGCCTAATAGGAGCTGAAGGGGCACGCGACAATTCATCGAAGATTGTTTCCTCGAATGTCGATTCATCGAAGGAATATATGTCCATTTGTTCGAAGCCCATTCCTCAAATACCGTTTCATAGAAGGGACGTCGCCGGTTTTGGAAGCTTCAGGAGAGACTAGTGTTGCTCCCAGAAAAACTCTAACCCCCGACGGATGCATGAAGCGCGAAATGCTTTGTAATTGTATGGTCTCACAGGAAAACCACGCCTTTTTCAAGCACAATTTTTGTCATTGTCCATTTCCGTGGCGATTGTCGGAATTGTGCAACGGAACGAACGCGCTTTGGCCGGGTGTTCTGTAACTAGAACTTTTGTGTTCTATTTACGGACGTTTGCCCTGTATAATCATTTTCATTTTGTTTTGTGAAACCGTGTTTCTTCGAAGCGTTTGACCGCAGAAATCGCCCTAACGCACACATTTCTGGTAAGCACTGAAAACTCCTCCAAGGATATGCAGAAGTGTAAAATAAGTTTATTTTGAAGGGAATAAAGTGACTGTATATGATACTCCATGGTACAACGACATAAAAGCGTCCAGAACGCATTCCCTACTTTAGTTCGCAGGTAATCACTCAAAAAGCCTTTTACTGTCATGTTTCGCCGGTTGTTGAAGGCGCGCTTGAGGGTTTCTTCTTTGGCTCGTACAGCCTTTGTTTTCTTTGGTGGCAGTTGGCTTCGCAGAAGTGCTTCAAGTACATTCACCCCCCACTCTGTAGCTTTGCGCTCCTGTTGCAGGCGACTGAGGAACAGCGCCAAAATTCGGGGCGTGCGATTCTGACAACTTTCGAAAGCCTATAATATGCCTGCTTTCTACCGACTAGTTGATGGACGCTCTTGGACGACCAATCGAACATACTCCGAGCGCTAAATTTCGACCACCCGTACGAGCAGTCTATTTTCAGAGTGCTCCAGACCACTCTACAGCGAACAACCGAATATTCCGTACTATTTCAACATAGCACCGATAACCCATGAAAAAAGTAGAATGCGGATTATAATTTGAGAAAAAGACTAGGCATAACACGCGTTTTTATTAGACTTTATGCACCGGCACTCTCATGTTGGGTGTGTTGGCACGGTTTGTTTGGCTGCATTGCCACCAAAAGTTGTCCCCGACTACAGTGCGCTTATCTGGGTGCAAAGAACGTTTATGCATAATTTTTGTTTCATTGTATGTGCAATGGCGTGAATTTCTTTTGTTACATGGTAATGCTTACTATTTGACTATGCTCTGTCTCACCTTCTTTATTTTTTAAGGTGGTAGTGCCGATGCTCAAAAGAGGCCAGCTGTCTGTTGTTGGATTTATGATCGAGCGTGGAAGAGTCCAAGCGACGAAAGAAAACGGTCAGAAGCTCGCGCACATGGCAAAGTAAGTCGCCATCGCCTGCACCGGAAGAACTTTTTAAACAATTTTTTTAATAATATGAGATATTGGGCACGATTAAAAAAAAATTTGTCCGATTATCTGCTTTATTCGCTGCAAAATTACTTTGATAGGGGATACGTTTTGGCAGCCTTTGACACCTAACTCCCTGGCCTCTCTCCTCCTTCTTTCTCTAACATTTTTTGACTCCCATTTTGCAGCTCCCATGGGAAATGCACTGGACGTTTGGCAACATATTTGTGCTAATTTTCACTAGAAAACGGCTGTGTTTATAGCGCGGTTTGCGTGGTTGGGCGCACGTGGTCATCAACATGAACAACTGCCTATTTAGGTCCACTGCAGGGCGGAGGCTTTCCCGATTGACCTTCATAGAGGTCAATCGCAATGTTACGTTGCCGAAACACCTTTCTTTCAAACGAGAAACGCACTAAACCCAAGAAAATAGGGGATAATAAAAGAGAAGAGCCTGAAAGACACCTGTCCTCAAAATAAAGAAATTCCGTCTCACGATAGACCAGCCTTGAAACATACTGCACTTGGCATTATTAACGCGAATGTTTTAGTACAGAACCGGCAAGCCAGAAAACAAACGCGGCCAACAGTACAAGTAGTACTAGCTGTGTTTCGAAGCAACAGATATTGGCCAACGACTTTTTCCACACCTTTCCGCATGCAAAACGACACTCACATTTCTGATCGGCCACACGGAAATGAAAACTGATATTGAAATAATCAATCAAAGGCCACCATAATTTCAAGCACGGAAGGCCTTGTGCGCCCTGTACGTAACGCGCAAATTCGCCCCCAAACATTGTTCAGTAGTAGAGGAACCAAAAACCAAGAATGATTACGACCAAATTACCGAAGTGCATATCCCCAGACCAATGGACAATGTAAAGTACGCGCCAAGAAAAGTGATGAGAGCCGCATACCTAGCGAAGAAAATGACGCCCACCAAATGGCAGACAAGTGCTTACAGACGAAAGCAACCATAACAACCACTCGGCATGGACCACTGTTGAAATAAAAGGCCCCAAAGTAACGGTCACCTGCCCCTGTACAAAACACCGAAGCTGAAACATGCTTATTGGACCAGCCATCCACAAATACGCTCACGTCACTAAATCGCTGAACACACCACTGAACCTCTGAGGAGGCGTCAGCATACCTTAATTCCCTCACACCAACGAAGTAGGATGGCTAGTGAAGCTAGCAGCTGGCGTCAGAGGCTGTAGTCATGACCGATGCAGCAATTGTCATTGCCGTGATGTATGCTCATTCAAACCACGCTAGCACAGTAAAATGCAGCCACTATTTTTTAGCTTCCGACGTCAATTCATATCAGTGTACCTTATTCTTGGTTAGTCAGGACCTAAATCTATTAAAATGAAAGGTAATGTCTAGCATAGCGTAACGTAACTGTTTTGACATTCCGCTCACCAGTGTCCGGGGGTGTATATTATCTGTCCCTATAACTAACGAAATACCTACGCGGATTTTCGCACGAAACGCACCGCGCATGGTCATCCGTGGCTCATACCGTCCTTTCAGATTATGCATTGTAGGAGCGAGCATCCACAGTTTAAACCCTAATTTTGGTATTTATAGAATGCTACGTTGCGAGTTGACAATATTGTATGCTTCAATAATGTATGCTTCATTATTTCAAAAATGTATGCTTCTTAATGGGTGCGCGGACCTTAGCATAGTTGTTCTGTGAAAAAGTTCAATACGTCCATCAGACTTTTTAAAATCAAGCTATTCAAAAAAATTGTGAAATCTGATTGGCAAGAGTTGAGTGTTCATTTAGACGTATTTGATACTAGTGATTACAATAACGTGAAAACCTTCCGCATCTTTCAGAGTAACTGAAATTCGCTAAATTTAGCCGGAATGTTGCTCTATTTGCAGGAATGCCGTCATCATATTTCAAGTGCATGAAGCTCCCGACACAGAAAGCTGTGTAATTGGATTGCATCATCTGCGGCTTTCCAAGGTAAAAATAAAGTTTTACGGCTGTGTCTAGAACCCTAACTCAAGCGAAGTTATAGATTCAGTCGAACAATCCGTAGTTGCAACCCACAAAAATTGCCCCACATAGGACAAACCAAGGATAGAATGGTAACGGTATAATAGAAGGTACATTAGTAATTCGTTAGCACTGCAATTCCTAAAGTTAATGTCTATCTTTGTGAAGTTGTTAGCTTTCTGATTCGGACGTAATTAGGCTCAGCGAAAAACTCGTCGTTTGTCGCACGTCGTTTGCTATCCGAATCTTAGCGCCGTGCCGAGCATGTGTCTGTTTGTGTCTGTTTTCTATTGGGCGTGCGTCCTGAAGGTCCCTCCACAACTTGGCACCTCAAGAATTGATGGGAGCAGTCTGAGAGGTTCTGGTGCCAGGAGACAGTTCGTGCTGCTAGCCGACGTGAAGTAGCGCGAAGGTTAGCCTATATATCGTGCAGTCGCATTTATTTATGAATGTTAACCTGAATGCAGTCTGCCTTAGAGAAAATATTTACCTGAAAGAGAAATGGCTGGCCTAACCACGCAGAGAGGCAGGCAACATGGGCTCATCAGGGTGCGGCAAGGAGATACCAGTGTTTTTTAAGTCGTCCCTAATGTGTGCAGAGAAAATCTAGTGCCGCTATCCAATTGGTTCTCGAGTTGCCGCAAGGCCACTGCTGAACCGCCGATAAAAGTTTCTCTTTTTCATAAAATTGCACGCCGTAGCTGTGGTCCAGGAGGGGCCCAAAAATTGCGGAGAAAAGTCTGCAACAACCCGTAGTCACTGTTTATAGGAAGCTACGCCGAAACTTCAGTAGTAATCACAAGCGTGGGTGGCACCTGTAAGTTCTGGACTATTGGGGGCTCTGCCGACTTGTTTAAGCTATAGATAATTGTTAACAAACATCTTTGACTATGCCTAGCACCAATTGTTGCAAATAACACGTCTATCAACAAATAAATGGTCACGGAAGGGGATAATTCATATCGAGAGGAATTTCGCCTTATTTTGGGCGAGATAAAGGCCGGTTCATTTCAGAGAGCTTGTATCGCCCCGGGTAACACTTGTCAGCACAAGCGATCGCACCGTACAATCACTAGTTGAATATTATAGTCCGCTGGAACTTCCGGAACTACTGTGCAGATGGCAAAACCTTTCGGCGGAAATACAAGCGCACAAAAGTTAAGCTCTGCCTATGGATGTGCCGAAGAACACGAATCCTTTCATGTTTACCTCTACTGTAGCTTCAGGGCGCTTTTCGGGGTAGGCACTAGCTAATTCAACTCGCTGTCCTTGCACTCGTCCGTCGTTACAGTGGTGCAGTCTACGGCGGTCCTGATGCCGACGGCGTCAGGACCGCCGTCGGCATCAGGAAAAAAGGGCGGCAATGGCGTTCTCGAGCTCCAGTAACACTGCGTAAACTCGTCGTGGATACGGAAGTAGATGAAATTTGGTTTTAGTTCCGTGCCATTGCATCAGAGTTCATCGATAGTAAAATGTAAGTCGACAAATAAGCGTTCCTGAGCCCTTAATGTGGCCCTCCTAAATAATGGTGTAACAGTCATCCGTAGACTTATACCCCTATCACACAGGCACTTAATCGCGATTGAGTCGATCCGGATCGAGCTCAATCCGGATCGGGCGCTGCTACACGGCAGTGTCAATCTCGATCGATTCCGATCCCGCTCGAACTCAATCCTAGTTTCTTAAGCCCGATTGAGGTTCCCAAGTGCGATAGGGCGAAAGCGGTGATACTCTAGTCCCCGCTGAGTAATGCAGAAGGTGACAACTTCAACTAACGTCATAAACTGTATCAAATAACTTTATCCAAATAAGCGTGCAGTAGCCTTTATATAGTTCCGTATAACTACGACGGCGCAAAATTGCCAAACGTCGGCCGCGATGTACATTTTTAGCGCCATCTGGTGTACGTGAGTGCGGCCGCTCCAACTTCTCGATCGGAATCGAAACGTGCCGTGTAGCAGCGGCGGCGCGTCGACCGCGCTCCAAAACTCAATCGAGCTTCGTTTCAATCCGAATTGAAAGTGCCCGTGTGACAGGGATATTAGATGGCAAAAAGCTCACAATCATGGTTCACGTGCTTCATCATCTTTCGCAAGTGCTCTGCTTCTTAGTTAAAAAGTGGCCGCTACACTATGCTCATCTACGGTAGCATTGCTTTAACGGCTGCGTCAAAGGATCCCAGCGTTAAATATAGTGGCCCGCGACATCCGGCTGTGAACACGAGAGTCGCGTAGCGTTTTGTAGGACTTCTTTATTCAGCTGGAACGCAGGCACTGCTTCGTCATAAGAGGTGCACCGGAGCCACCGAATCACAATGAATAAGTGGCGACATTTGCACTACTTCCTCTTACGGTGAGTAGTCTGCCGTGGGGAACGAATAGTGGTGCACTAGAGATCATCATCGACTGCAGGCGCCCAAATCTGCAATCCACAAAAGCTGTTGGAATGTCGCGTTACGCTCAAAGTGCAGAAGGAAGCGGATTAAACGGTAGCGAACCATGCGGCGTGACAAATGCATTTGTAATGCATTTGTCACGTCCATGAGCCTTTCCACCACCGTGGGCAGTGTTAAAACTTGATAGATCATCATCATCGCTGCGCCGATGAGACCATCATCGGTGGCCGTAACACGCAGGAGCAGCTCGCGCTCGAGCTGCTTCGTCTTCCTCTAGTCGCCATTTTGTAAAATAGAACACCACCGCATCACCGAGGCGTCTCGGCCCTTGGTCTTTCCTCTTATTTTATATGTTGCCGAAACCCGGGATGAAGGCCCTCCTGAGAGTTATCTGAACTTTGGCCTATTAGAAGGAGGAAGACCCCTGGATGCCGACGACGGACCGCTGGGATGGAAAAAGCCACGGTGGTGCTATCGGAAGCCGAGCGACGTGATGGCCAGATGAGGTGACGGTTCACCCTTACCTCCGAAGATTTCCGTACGGGTCCAGGTCCTGATTTTATGAACGGTTATGTGCATCCTATAGCTCATCGATCAATGCAAGATGCACAACCCGAACAAAGTATTCCTCCATCTACGATGCGCCTCCACGAACTGTATATTCAAATAAAAAGAAAAGCAGTTAATCTCCAGAGAACTGTACCAAAACGCGAAAGCGATATTAGACTCGTCCATAACGATCACTGATGTTGGTGGTGTGTTAACAAGCTGCCTGCACCAGCTACGAAAAAGCGCACTTGAATTAAGATTGTTGAATAAGGAGATCGACCCATCTATTCACATCGAGCATTTATACCAGGAACGTATTACCAACATTGACTATGAAGACGAAATGACGCATATTATGATCCGACTATACTACCAATTGAAAAAGAAGAAACCTGAAACCATCTAACCGTGCGAGATCATCGAGAAATTGTATTTTTCGAAAAACTTCAATGAGTTTCTTGAACTTACGGAACTATGCTACGGAACATGTAATTTTAAAACCATTGGTAAATCTGGCTTGCTGCCAGAAAAGTCGCCTCTGTCAGATTTCTTTCAGTAGAGAGAACGAGAGAATGTGTCTCCTTTGTTTGCTGCCTTTGGCTGACCACCCCATCACCGGGACGTCTCGGCCTTTGGTCTTTCCTCCTATTTTATAGTCAGCTTTGCCCGAGACAAAGGTAAGGCTTGAAAATCACTGGGACTAATTAGTTGAATGTAGGGAGTCAAGACGGGGGAGTAAGTAAGCATCATAATTCGTAAGACTGTTTAGGTGATAGTCACTACAGAAGCATATAGAGATATCTTTTTGACTGAATCAACGGGTGATGACCAAATAATGCTAGAAGGTTAGAAGGAAGGCTACAAGATATTGCCGCCATCACCAACGGCCATTGTATCAATTCATTTGTCATGGTCATTCTTTGTGGCTACAAATTAGTTTGCTTTGAACACACCACTCGTTATGTAATGCCACCATTGAGGCATCTTTGCGTAAAATAAAATGAAGAATGAATCAAGGTTGTATTACATCCCTGCTTAACATAAGAGCTTGAAGGTTGGAAATTTATTGACGTTCTGAGAAACACACTTGGTGTTCCTGTTGATGGATTAGTAAAGCATCAATGGTTTAGTGTGCGACATGACATGCGTGAGCTTTGTTCAGATATGTTTGATGCTATAAAACCGTCGTATTCCAACGCATGGACTTGCATCGAAATTTTTTGGCCGAAACCTGAAAGATCACGATCAGCGTGTCATCTTGCGATGGCAGGTAAATTAGCGATGTCATGTCCCAAGTGTGAAGTGAAGACATGCCCTTTCCTAATTAAGAACTTCATCACGCCGAGGTTGTTTTGCCGAATAGGTACAAATGCTGTACACAATATTCGGTATTAGGCACGCACCGACTTGGTTCCAAAGAATGTTCTATGGGCAACGCACGTTAATACCTAGGTCAGAGTGAGGAAACGCTGTAGAGATCCAGGCGCTCCCGACGTATTTGTCGAATCACATTCAATAGACTAGAATTGTTAGCTTATTCACAAATGAAGTAATCCAGTGGACACAAACCACAGGTTGCACTCTTTTTTAAAGAAGTCTGGGCCCATTACCGTGGCGCTGAAAAGCAACGGCGGCGTTAATGTAAAACTTGAGAAGTACGCAGCCATAAATGAAATTGTGACAAAACGCTACTAACACATAGTCCAAAATTTAAGTCACTCGTTCACCTACGTTTCACCATTGGCTTGGATTGAAACGTTTTATGACCTAAAGGTAAACAAAGTTCCACAAAAACACGAAAAATAGTGTGCAATTATGTCCCAGGAAACGGAACTCCTGTTACATGGAACAAATTTTTTCCGTCCTTTGAAGTTCCGTTTATCGAGAGTTTACTGTATATACATACTAAGGTGCAGCAACTGCAGCACAGAATTAACAAGTAACATATGCTCCTGAGCTTGAAATTGTGGCGAGTTCTTGGAACTTTTTAGGTGTGTGAGGCTGAAAGCCTAGTTGAACCTTCAGTTCATCTGCTGTTTGTTGCCGCCCACAAGAATTTTCACCGGCAGCCCCTTAGACAGCAAGCTCGTTACACGTGCTTGGCATCGCCAGGAACTCCTGTTTGCCCCGTCAGTTCCTTCACCTCTTAAGGCGTGTCGTATTGTACGTGCGGAAGCTAGCTGCCTACCTTCCTCCAGCTGCTACTATTGCCCATTCTCGGCGCACACTCTGCGCTTCACGCTCCTTTTTCCTGTACCTCACGATTCATGGTTACTCTATACTTTACAACGCGTTGCATGAAGAATAGATAAAAGGATGCCGCCTTGAAAATTGCAGGTCCCTGTTCCTAATCACTGTTACATAAAAAGTATTTACAAAAGGTACACCGAAATACATAAGCGATGGGCGAGGCTTTCAACACAGAAAAAAATTATCAGGATTCAGGAAAAGCTTCTTACTGTATACACGGACGCCGCAACCTACCCTCCCGAGCGTCTCCGGTAGCCACAGTGGTAGAACCGACACAAGCCCCGCTGGCATCCACCTGCTTACTTTCGTCACCCCCCACGGCGGGAGGAGAGACTGCCATCGCGTTGGCTTTTACCCATGGTACCTCACTTGAAACAACAATAATCAGTCACGCTAAATCAGCCATCTTAACTTTTATTCACGGAGCAGTATCCCTGGCAACTTTACCTGTCCTTTTGAAGGCACAGAACATCCGATACGCTCTTTCACTCTTGCCTGGGCTCCCGCCCATGCTACCTGGAAACTTCACGGCCCAAGGAGCGGCTAGATGTTTGGTCTTCCGAGTGCTGGATGGCGTTACCAATGATAGTGATATACTCATCCATAGGCCAGGTTCATACACATGGGGACATCATGGCCCATTACCGTTTGGAGCGCACCACTTTTTCACCTTTTTTATACCGACCCTTGGAGGTTACCTATCGCCAGCTCCAGACCCGTTCCCTCCCCGCCTCTGCATTTACCCATGTCCGTATTGTTCCGCACGTCACGCATCGCTATACCACATCTTCTATACCACATCCTCCGTCGAGAACTCTAGCGCCGTTCACCTAAATGGGAAAAACCTGATCGCATTGCCATGCGACTAACTACTTCACGGCCCACCTGCTTAAAAACCATCGGGAACCAACGCGAATAGTTTTGCAGTTCCATGACAACGCTCTAAACGTCCTTGTTTACGTAGTTTGGATATATGTTACTTCTGTGTTGAAATACAGTAATCCCTCGTTATAACGGAGTCAGCGGGATGGCTAAAAAGTTCATTATAAGAAGTGTTTCGATATAAGCGACAACTCGACAAAGCTAAAGCATTTCAGATTTAATTGCGCCACAGCTGTGGGTAATCAAAGCACAATGTATGCAGTGAAGCAAGACTTTATTCAGGTGCAAAAAGGCAGGCATCTTTGGCTCTTTTAAGTTCTTGCAGGGCGCGAGTGACCCGTGCTCCCATTTGCCGACAAATTGCATCACGCTTCGGTCCCCGCACATAAAAGTGGTAGTGGTAGTGTCCTGTTTTATAGGGGGCGTGCGGGCGTCACGAAACGTTACGAGAATTTCGCTCTGGAAAGCGCGGCAAACGCAGTGGCTCCGGTTTGAGGTTGTGTTGAGGTACAAAAAAACGATTAACCGCTCATTGTGTATACACAACACAATCACGAAATCTGACCGGTTTTGCCATAGGGGTTTTGCATGATTACTAGGCAATTTTTTCCTGAGCTGTCCAGCATTTATGTTTGCGACACAAGAGTTTTTCCGTGCCGTGCTGTTGATGACACTGCTCATTCTATGGAAAGGAGTGTTGGTGTTCGCGCACCATGTCCTCCACGCCATTGACCAATGCAAGTTACGCCGGCTTCGAACGGAACCATAAGCCAAGAATTGGGTTGATTCAAGGAGGTCGTCTCCGAAGTAGCAACGTAGTGCATTCAGATAGACCATGTTGTGGTCATATAACTGGGAAATACTAGCGCTGGGTTAACAACATCAAAGAGCAGTCCAGCAGCAGCCTCTCATTGTTTGTGGGAAAAGGGGGAAACGAGTAGGCCGAACCGATCTTGTGCCGGTTGCTTCGGAACTGCAAATGTGTGACCGCCATGCTGGACTCCAAATGGCGGGCGTGTATGTGGAGAAATTGATTTTATTGCGGGCGATGTGTTCGCGGACCCAAGGAATGACATTACGGACGCTGTGGGGTCCGCGGACCCCATTTGAGAACCACTGGCTTAGGGACATGACGGTTCGTATTGGTGACTTTGGATGTTGGTGTGGATTGTATTCCCAGGCCGGCAGACGTCAACGCCATTAATGAAATGGTTGCACTCTTCGCTACTGCATTCGCGATCTAGCAACAGTGACGTACACAGATGCCTCCTCCACCTCCCAAGACGCACACGTGCTTGCGTTCTTG
Source organism: Haemaphysalis longicornis (assembly GCA_013339765.2). NCBI lineage: Eukaryota > Metazoa > Arthropoda > Arachnida > Ixodida > Ixodidae > Haemaphysalis > Haemaphysalis longicornis. The sequence goes on from CM023451.1 coordinate 90,124,682, forward strand.
CTAGTCTGTATTCAATAACGTTCATCTTAAGCGCAGAAAAAAGCAGGTTCGTTATTTTAAGCGATTCCCTTATTTTATCTGCGTATAATCGTAACCTTCTCTGTATCTCTTATATTTTTGCTGCTATATATTTCACCCTGATTCAATAAAATTCAGTTGGAAGTAGCGCTTGTCCTTGTCTACTGTGTCCTTGGTTTTTTCGGCACTTAAGATGAACGTACATGGGGTCACAGTAATTGTTCCTCCAGCCCCTTCGCTCTTGCAGAAAAGATACTTGGGCGTTCCTTTTGCCCTTTGTCTCGATGCCCAAGCAATCACCGATGCAACCTTATCCTTAGCCACTCCTGGTAACCACGTTACAGTCAGGATGCTCTCCACTTGTCTCAGGAGTAGTCGCTTCCGACAATAATGATAGGTACTCACCCTACTCATCGGTCCAAACCCACTGGTACTAGCTACGTACTGTACTGGGTTCCTGCTCACGCAGGCGACCCGGGCAGCCAGCTGGCCCATCAACTCTCCCGTGCTTCGTCCAAACCGGGAAACACGCCCTGGCCTTTCCACACGCCCACGCAGGCGTCACAAGCCCGTCTACTTCGACACCAGACTGTGGAACAGTCAGTCAGGGATACGCAGACTCTTTCTTCTCCCTCTCAATTGTAACTAGGCCAGATGCTTGCCTTATCCGTCAGGATCAGACAGCCTTCCAACCACACAAATATTACATCGATTCGAAGGCAATCGCAACCCTGCATGGTTGTCGTTGTTCTGGATTTCGCAATAGGCCGCATGTAAGAATCTTTGGCACTGTTCTTGTTCGCAACCATCACTTTCAACTCATCTTAAATCCCTTTCATTATACACCTCTTCTATCAAAGATTGTCTCGCGAGTTCCAGCGACCTGGTGGCGAGGCGAGCTTTGGTGGCTCGCGCTCGTGAGATGCTCCCGCGTGTATAGCTAATTTTCTTTCCAGAACCCCCGAATTTAGGCGGTCTTTTTGTGTCAACAATACCAACAGTTTAGGACAGCTTATCGTCGGAAGTTACGTTTGACAAAAAATTTCCGCACGCGTGCTGAATGACAAGACCGTGAAGCTGGCGAACCTTTCACGATGAAATATTTTTCGTGCTTCTTTCCGAAGTGTTTTGTGTCATCGAAGGCGTGCTCGTGCAGCTACGTTAGCGCTCGTTGTATCCGCTGTCACTGGACGAGTGAAACACTGTCATCCTGAAAAACGGTATGTTCGTTACCGAAAATTCGTTGAAGCAATTCGCGACTCCGTGTACGTATTGACAGCGAACTCTTCTTCTGTGACAGCCCCGCTGCTTGTGGACGCAAGTTTTCATGTTTCATAAGCATAGTAAACTAGCCGACTCTTCGATAGAGCAGCGTGTTTTACAAAACGTACGGGCGTAATTCTCATCGGAATTTAAATTTGCAAATAAATGGCATGAGTCGACGAGAGTGATGGCGGCGAAGGGCATCATCCGATTACCTCCAACCCGCGTTCCGCTCCGGTGATCTTGACAGGAAATATCAATATGACAATTTTCCGTGGACTGTTGCCGACTCAAGAGCATTCCAAAGAAGGAATACCGTCTCCTCAAATTCATCACAAATAACTGTCTTCACTCATAATGGCATCCCTTTGTGTCTGGTTCGGTTGCTAGCAAATACCAATGAATTAATTGGGAAACCAAAGGGGCTTCTTGACACCTGATGACCTTCTGCAGTTCAACACATATGCTTTTCGGGATATGCAATACCACAGCCACGTTCAAGAAATTCACGGACACCGTTCCGCATGTCCTCAAAAGGAAGTATTTACGGGGTAATGAAGACATCCTATTACTCGGAAGAACACTGCAAGAACTACTTCAAGCGTCTTCGCCTTGCTTTTAACGGCATCCACAAAGCAGGTCGGATTTAGACTACTAAAAAATGTAGCTTTAGTAAACGTCCGAAAGTTTTCCTGAGTTATACGGCTGCAAAGAATTGCATTCGTACTGACCTGTACAAGACTGCTCTAGTCTGCGACTTTCCAATTGCGTGCTACTCGAAGAACCTGCACAGATTTCTACGATTTTATTCATACGTTTGCCGAGTAATTGCAGATTTTTCCACAGTGGCTAATTCATTTACTCCACTGCTCCAGGACGACGCACCCTTTTTGTTAACCCAGAAATCCCAGCATTGATTTAGAGAACTGATGTGTTTTCTTGCTTCTCAGATCGTACTCGCCTGTTCAAAACAGCCTCAACGCTTCATATACCATTGTTTTGCGATTATAAGCACCCTCCCGTAATTTCAGATTTTTTTTTAAAGTTTGCATGAGAATCTAAGCACCCCCTTTTCCGTGATGAAGCGGGTGATCCCAGGCTGGCAACCGAGCTTGCCCGCTCTGTTCATGAGACGGAGCTGTCGGAAGAGCGCATTCTCGGCTTCTGGTGCACGGCCAGGCTAAAGGGGAGGCACGCGTCCTCGTCCGCTGAGCCTAGCTCGGCTGTGTCTCGTGTTGCGGCTTTCCAACACTACACGTCAGGAAACGCCACACGACGGCAAAGCTGTGGAAACCATCACTGCTAACTAACGCAAGGTAGATTTCATACGCGTGGAAGTGGGTGCACGTTGATGTTGTGGCCAGGTCATTTAACAGACGTTCGATTGCAATCCATTTCGACGGAAGTCGAGGCAACCTGCTATGGGATACTGAGAATGGCAGCTCAAGCGATGCGACACGCTTGAGTGGTAGTGCCAGACTGAGTATCATACGTAAGCTGCAGGTTTGTTGTCTGTGCCTGCTTTGAATGTTTGCTGAATAAAACATTGCCGCTGAGAAAAAAGTGTGTTGGGGGGAATCATTTATGATTTTTCGAATCTAAGCACCCTCCCTCACTTTCGGGCATTAGGATCGGGGAAATGACGGGGGGGGGGGGGCTTAGAATCATGAAAATACGGTAATTCATGCCATCAGCTGCTACATCTCTAAAGTACTATTACCTCTACATCTCTAAAGTACATCTCTAAACTACATCTATAAAGTATATCTCTAAAGTACTATACTAAAAACGTCACTTGCTATTGTTTTATAGAACACATCAATTAGTTAATGTGCCTGCCACAATCGTCATATTATAGACCCTCTCTTTCTCGGGACCATCTATATCACCCCCTGGGTTCTGGTGCAGGGCCACAGCAGCGAAAAAGCATGGCTTGCAAAGAGCTCCTAAAGCGTCACTACCGTTTATCAACCCTCTTGTGAGTTTGCGTGTAGATCAAGAGTGCAGCGAGCATATGTCATGTTCGGTGTTCCTAAGGGTTATTTACGAACTTAATAAACGGTGAATATTTTTATTAGAGAAAAAGGGGACTCAATCACAGGTCCCTTCAAGTAACAAGGCATTATGTTACAGCCAAAAAAGGAATGCCACGCAGTATTTGTTCTGCCAACGTGTGTGTTCCAACAATATCTTGATGTCTAAGCTACTTGGTGACGAGCACTAAGCTGTCATCGTTTGCTCTCTTGTGCGGGCTAACAAAAAAATGGAGATACACAAAAACATTACAAAAAATAAAAGAACAGCTGCCCCGCAGTGAACCTGGGCAGCTTTTGAGTTATTGAAAACATTACTTTGAATAATCTGAATATGCTGATTGAAATACTTTCCCATGAGGCTTGTTTTGCTCGCAGGAACACTACAAAAGCTTGTCTGAAGGAATCAATAACTCAGTGGCCATTTCGACAACACTGGGTATTGCAAAGTTTCAGCCCACTGACCCAACCGACACAAAACCTGGAGCAAACTGCAAGAGGAAAGAGCTCTTGCCCAGAGAAAATGAGGTGAGCAAGAATAAAATGTGTCCAATTTTGTCCCGACAAAGAAAGTCTTCTTTGCAGTATTTATTTCACCTCGCATACCAGACTTCTCTTCCAAACCGATCATTCCTGGTTCCCTTTAAGATGACCATCAGGATCCACCTATCAAATATCCCCAGTGTAACAAGGTTACGTGATTCGCAATGGCTTTAACGGAATAAGCATCCATCTCGCCTTCGTGGATGAGACGAACAATATCTGTGCTATATATTACTACCATCCCAATCCTACTGATGCTAACGTGACCATGCGCTCTTCGCCCCTGGGACCAATGTTCGACGCTGCGTCAGTCATCACCTTGAGAACATTACACTTCTGCGTTTTTTCGGTGTATGGGTAGTAGCAGGACTTACCTAGTACCCGTGCGAAGTCCTTCTACATTGCGAAAAGTACTACTTTAATAGCTGTGTGCTGCCCAAAAGCCGCTTTTCCGGCCATGAGTTATATATTGCCCCAGGTTTTTTATCACATGCACCAGCACCACCAGCTGTCGAGTCAGAAATAAAAACACTCTGCATAGATCCAGAGAATTGTCTACTAATGCTACACTTCTTATGCCGCTTGTATTGAGTGTAAGTTCTTTACACCCAATTTTATGGTTTTTCTATATACTGTCCGACCAATTATCTCCATTTGCGTTATTATAACGATTACAGGTGGAACTTTTGCAAAATCTGCAATATTGTGGAAATGCCTGGCGTTATACGTTTTGCTACTTTCGGTATTTTTTGTATATGTTCTAATTTTTCGTTTCTCAAAATTTTGTGCAACCAATTATCTCCATTTACGTTATTGTAACGATTATATTTGAAACTTTCCCTAAATCTGTATTAGTATAGAATGGCAGGGCGTTACACTGTTCGACAGTTTCGGTAATTATTTGATATTTTAATTCTTTAATTTTTCAAAATTTTGTTAGTATAACGATTACAGGTGAAACTTTCCCGAAATGCGCATTATTGTCGACATGCAGGGCATTACGTTTCGCCTTTTTCGGTACTTTTTTGTATTTCGCGTATTTCTTAGGTCTTCAAAATTTTGTGCCACCAGTTTATTATTATTATTATAACGCTATTATAACGCTATTATAGCGATCACAGGTGGAACTTCTGCGATATCTGCATTTTTTTGTGGAAATGGAAGGGCGTTACACGGTCCTGGCTGTGAGGGTACTCGGCAAAGAATACTTCGCATTAATAAACTCCGACAGCAAGCCATGTCATTGTTGCGGCCTTTGCAAGGCAAATGACAGCAAAATAACGCCTTTCTAGTGCTCAACTAAACTGCACGCTCACTGTTGGGAAAACGGTTTAGTGTGGGCTACACCCCATAATAAATTCCAGGTAGTTAGAACCCATTCACCCCTCTGTCTTTAAAGAGGCTGAGGAGCGCGATGGAACAGGTGCTTTGTATTGAAATGTTGTGAAAAGGCCTGATTATATGTGGCACAGACCTCCTAAGCAAACGCCAAAGGATACCTGGGAGTCGACTAAAGCTGTTTTACATCAAAGCTTTAGTTATGTGAAAACGAAAGGAAAACCGCACCGAGAACTCCTCCCTCGCAACCTCATGCGCATGTGCAAAAGAAAAGAAATATTACCCGCCCTCAGAGCCTTTCCGTATATAACACCTCAAGCGATAATGGCGAGCGGTGCGGAGAGAACAGCGTCAGCGTACGTGACAATGACTAACACCGGCCGCATGTCACAGCTTCGCTGGTTAACCATCCGTACGGAGTGCATGGGCGCAATTTTTAGATGCAACGCATCTCAAGCTCGCCCCTCTGTCCTTCCTGCGTCGTTCCGGCGTTGTCCGCACAGCTGCGCCTCTCCTCCTCTCCTCTCTCCGATAGCGAACACTCTCTCCCAAACAGCTGCGGGTTGGCGCAGCGCGCTATCACTCCGTTGCTAGGCGCCGATGGGCGGCGCTGCGTTTGGCGCTGCGCGCGCTGCGCATGTGCAGTACACCCTCTCTCCGCGCTCTCCTCTCCTTCGGGCGCTGTCAATATAAAGCGGCATGCCGCGCTCCGACGGTCTCAGTCGACGGTCGTCCGCGTTACGCTTGCCCTCTCTCGCAGTACGCAATCGTCGAGCCCCTAACTGTGCACTTTACGGACCACAAGGCACTCATTCTCGTCTGCAATAAAGACCGTACCTGAGCATACATGTACTGAATGTGCATTGAATGGTGAAAATGGAAAATTACGCCCACCTCCCCTTCGCATGAGAATCCCTGCTATAAGCGTAATCAATACGGTGGAAAACGCATATGGAACCCCCATGAGATGCGTTGCATCACACCAGGGTTCCCGCGATTTGAGGTGGCGTAATTTTTCGTAGATGAATGCTTAGATACTCAAATATCCCATCTATCAAAACAACCCGGCATATTCCGCTAAAGGAAGGCTCCTGTAGCAGCTATAGCTAAAGAACGCGCTGTAGTGCATTCGGTGAAAGAAACGCAGAAGATTTTTGCACGGATGCAGCTCGCCGCTCGCAAGAGGATTCCCAGCTATTTAGCTCTCCGAATGGTTATATTTTATACCCTGTCCAAGCTCACTCCACTTATATAAGCCAGCTTACGGAGTGTTTTAGTTTCATTCAAGCCATGACCCGATGATTCTCTAATGGGACTTGTAAGCATATCCGTAATCCTAACCGAAATTATTCATAAAATAACGCGCCTCTATAATTCTCGCTAGTCTCGCGCAGCACCGAACTGCCGTGCCGAGAGAGACTGCCCAGAACGGGTTCGTGGGCGAGCCACGGCTCTCGCCACGCGTGTGTACGTCATCAGTCACTTCACAGGGAACCGATATCTTTTATAGTACAGGGGCTTAAAAGGTGTACGACCACGATACAAACACTACACAGCACTACACACCTAGCCCCTGAGGCATACACTAGTCTGCGTGTGCCCAGCCCGTTTTCCGGCAGCAGTTAGCGTCCGCCGGCGTTGGCCCGCTGTGATGCTCGCTGGGGTAGGGGAATGGGGGCTCTCTGTGGACGCTATACATTTCAGCTACTGAGCTCGACCGGGCGGCATCCACGATCGTTCGCTGACCTTAGACGGCGTGAGCCGTCACAGCGCGGACGCGGACAACCCCACCAATGCAACGGGGAAATGCCCGGAGACTCATCGCGCATCCTAGGTAAACGCACTGGTGCAATCAAGGCATACGCAAATTTACACCACCGGTGCCGTGACCAACGCTGGTGGGAAACAACTGCCAATGCAAGCACGGCCAAAAGTGGCCGAAAGGCATTTACGTACCCGTGCGCTGCGCTTCCGACGGCGGTCTACCTCTGGTGGTCTCTCCCGAGCGCCTCGAGTCACCCCTTCGGGAGAGGAGGGAGGCGATCGAGGATCACCATCGCCCCACTAAGGAGGACGGCGTCGGTAGCCACAAATACCAGAGACCTTTCTAACAAATCATCATCATCCCTTCGTTTCTTCCTAACAAATTTCTAACAGCTTTCTAACAAATTAGAACTGAACCAAAAATTCCTTCAGGTAGAGCTTTTCCGGGATATGTAGGCGCTCTTTTTACGGTAGTGAGACTATGGTACGCCCTCCACTTCTTTAGCTACTATACTCGTAATCCCGGATACACACACTGGCCATGTACCTGAAAAAGCAACGATATACATCGTCAAAAATGCTCTAATGGTGCAACCAACAGCAAGACGTGGTCGTGCTTGTACACGCCTACCGAAAACACCCGCTTATGTGCTTTTATGGGAGGTTATGCAGTGAATGTCTTAAAGGAGGGAGGGGAACACACTTTATCGGGCTACCAAAAGGAATCGCGCATGTTTTTGACACCCTTACGAACAAACACTTTTCGTTTCTGAACAATCCCATCAAATACACCATCCCTTCTACTCGGTATCGCGCATCGGACCTTTTGTGGTGGCTTGGTCTCAGGAATCATCGTTGAATTCGGGGCTAGATGCTTGGGCAAGCGGTCGTTCACCGATTTTTATCGACTTGCACAACGGAGGAGACCAAAAACTTATTACTCTTCACTGAGACAAGTTTGCTCTGGCGAACACACTTTTTCACTTACGGCGGAGAATCTTCAGTCCTCCCAGTCTGCACTCTTAATAACACAGTAAATGAGGATCAGGCGACGCCTGATATGCACCTCCTTAAACTCTGTGCTGAGAAAGATTCGATTCATGGGAAGATTCATGCCTTGGAAAGATTCATGCTAATCGCTGCCGTCCGCAACTCTACGCTCAGTGCAACGGCATATCATATTGCTCGACGCTGTGAGGCCAGACCACCCGACACAAGTTTGAATCTCGCCCCGCTGTCTAACGACTCGCGGCAATCACCGGCATGCTTTGAAGCAACGCCGAGGAGTTTCCTCCCCCTTCTCCTCTCGGAAAGACTACGGTAATTGAGTACGACATTGAGTTAACACGTAAAGAGATTGTCTGTAGCAAGCGTACTGCTGTTCTCCCGTACAGAAACAAATTATGGCAGATGACACTAAGCGCATGTACGACCTTTGGTTAATTGTTCCTAGTGAGAGTGATTGTACAACCCGGAAAGAATCCCAGGCCATGTGTCGATTACCGGCCCCTCCACTCGATAACCCGAGACCAGACGTATCCTTTTCAGAGCTTCGAGGAGAGGGTGTAGACCATATAAAAGCCCAATTACATTTTCATGCTAGACCTCGTACGAGGCTATTGGCAAGTGCCCCTCTCTGAGCGAGCCAGTCGATACGCTGCTTCGTTTCGGTCCCTTCATGTTTAGTTTCGGACTTTAAAACACGCCGTATTGTTCCCTGAAGCTAATGGATCACGTGCTTCGTGGTTAGTCTGAGTAACTAAAGCGCTAAGTTGGGTCAGTGTGTTAACAACGAGGGAATTCATCGTACTAGTGAACAATAACACAGGGACAAAGCTGAAGAGGAGGCGAAACACACGATAGAACTTCAACTGAGTTTATGCCACAGAAAAAAACAAAACACCTATATGTACAGTCTTTGTCAAAATTTGCTAAGCCATGGCTCCCGTGTCCGGACCGGGCACGGAGGAAGACGTTCGCTCTTGCTTTCTGTCTCTAGTAGACGCAGTCACCAAGTGCGGCGCGCGGCCAGTTTCTTAGCGCAGGGTCTGCGCAGCAGGTTGCGTCGTCGAGTATTCAGGATTAATTTAGAACCACGCTGTTTCGTGCAAAGCCGCGCACTGTCGACGCTTTTTAAATTTCGGACCGCGCGCGAATGTTTTTTGCGAAGCATGCGCAGTTGATTCGTGGCATTCTTTTCTGCAAGCATGAAATACCCATCGCAGCATACAGTATTTCATTTTTGTGCGTGCACGTTCGACGACATGCCATGAAACAAGTAAAATAGAGCGTATACAGTGGTGTTATAGAGGCGCGTATATTATAGGTTGAAAAAATTACCCAAGCTACCTAGATTTTAAATTGTTCTCATGTGCCTAAATTGCACAATAATTTTCTACCGCAAACTTAGTGTTATAATACAACAAAGCGAAATTTTAGTCGCAGAAAATATGCAAAGGATATACTGAAAACTTGGTATAATCGAATACCCGAATACAATCATGTTATTTTCTGTGCTGTGCAGTGTGGCGTCCCTTTTAATTTTTGAAAGCTAACAAATTGTTGGGAATAACATTTTTTGTGGGTATAAGAAATCACTTTAACCATAACCAAAATTTTGTGCAATGGTCGCATCATCGAGTAGGCAAGACGTTTAGAGGTGTCATGTAGACAAAATACATGTTTACTACTACTATGCGTATTTTATTGGCGCAAGGGTGTCTGAGGCCAAAGAGCGCCAAGACATTGTTTGTTTTGTCCCATTTGTTGTTAAAATGCCATGGCGATGATTGTGATGGATAACATTAGTGTATATATGGGTATAAAGGACGCTTACTCTACAAAGCGAAGATGAATAAGATGAGAGGTAACAATGACGATGTTTAGGTGTGTGCTGTGGATATCATAACATAACAGGGATGGCAGTGACGTCCCTGGCACGTTATGAAAACGCTCAGAACCACCCTCACTCTTTGCGTCACGTGTCCCTGATGTCACACATGGCATGAGATGAGTGCTAAAAATCCAATGTCACCGAGGTAGGCTAACAGGCGTTCACTTCTGTACGGGGGTTGATTAGATAAAAACAATTATAGGTGTAAGGGCATCGTGTAGGTGTATAGTTCGGGGAAGTGTCGTTTCCTTGCGTCGTGGTATACCAAGCATTCAATCAATACGTGGAGGACTGTAAGTCTTCGTCCGCATTTCTCACAAGCAGGTGGTGGGGTTCCGTTAAAAAGATATGAGTGTGTGGCGTGTGTGTGACCTATTCTAAATCTGCATATTGATATTTCTGTGAACCTGTTCCATTTTTCCCTATGTGTAGTTTCATTATGTGCAGTTTGTTTTCAATTTGTGTGTCCCACTGTACCTGCCAGCGCCTCCGAACCATACTCCGAACTAGTGGCTTCATGTCAAGGTAAGGAATATGTGGGATATCTACAACACTGCGGAGAGCTGCCACAGCGGCATTTTGGTCAGCAATATCATTGCCCGAAATTCCGCTGTGGCCAGGTACGCAGCCCACTACTAAAGTCAATTTTAGAGCGTAAGCAGACATAATGAATTTTATAAGACGGTATAAAATGTAGTTTCTCGTTGATTTTCCTCAATGAAGAGCTAGCACTACACTCAGTGAGTCTGTAAAAATAATGGAACTGTGTATTCTGGTGTGTGTAATGTGTTCCAGAGTGGCTAAAATGCCGTGTTCCTCAGCTGTAAAAGTACTGGTATTTTTGTTCATTGTCTTTCTGATAGCAAAGTTTGGGCCATGTGCAGCGCATGACACTGAATGGGCGGACTCGGATGCGTTTATGTAAAACGTTGTGTAAGGATATTTGTGTCGTAGGTGTAGGAAGTGCTGCAAGATGACTTCTCTTGGGGCAGTGCTTTTGTTAATTGCTCTAAAATATAAATCACATGAAACCGGGGACATTTCCCCAGGAGTAACAAGGTCTGTGATCGAAGATTTGTAAGTATCGCTAAAAAAAATCCCAAGCTCCTCAGCTTGCACTTTCACTCTCAACAAAAGAGGCATAGATATAGAGGGCCGACTGAGAAACGAGTGCATGGCAGAGATGTCATTGACAATAAACGAAGACGGGTGATTTTTTACGGATGTTATCTTCTCGGCATACAAAAGGTCTGTGTATAAGCACTGGTCTTCAAGGTACCACTGGTCACATTCCACATATACGGTTTGTGCAAGACTCGTTCGGAAGGCTCCTGATGGAAGGCGAAGCCCCAGGTGCAGAACAGGGTCAAGCATTTTTAAAGCGGTTTTCGAAGGGATAGGACTTTTAGGATATTCATTACCTTTATACATTTTATTTTGAGTAGCTTTATATATGGAATAAATGAAAGCTTTTCATTTACCACAATCCCTAAAAACTTATGTTGCTTAACAGGCACAGCTACTCCACTGAGCTGGACGCTAGCCTCGGGGTGAATACCACGCCTTTTGGAAAATAAGACACATGTGCTCTTTTGAAGATTTAGACTAAAGCCATTTTCGTCGGCCCATATTACAAGCCTGTTTGTGGCAAGCTGTAACTGCCGTTTACAGACAGGTTACAGGACCGGAAACTCATATGAACATTATCCACATAAATAGAGTAAAAATGGTGTAGGGAAGAGCTTTCATAAGTGTGTTCATCTTAGTCATAAAAAGTGTGCAACTAAGTTCTCCACCCTCAGGAACACTGTTCTCTTGCAGATACAGTGCGGATATTGCAGCCACGACCCTCACTCTGAATGTTCGTTAGGACAGATTGGTTTCAAGGGTGTTAAGCATATTCCCACAAATACCAAAATAGTTTAGGTCCCGCAGGATGCCGCAGCGCCAGGAAGTGTCATAAGCTTTTTCTAGACAAAAAAATATGGACATACAAAACTTAAAAAACGCATTTTTTACACAGGAATAAAAAGCGACCAGTTGGTCTATTGTTGATCTCCCCGACCGAAAACCGGCCTGGCAGCTGTCAAAAATATCCTTGTATTCCAGGAAGTATAGTACCCTTCTGTTGATAATTTTTTTCAAACAGCTTAAACAAGCAGCTGGTCAGGGCAATGGACGATAACTTAAAACACAGAAGGCATCCTTTCCCTGTTTCAGTAGTGGCAGAACGATAGCCTGTTTCCATGCCTTAGGACAGTGCCCAGCACGCCATAATCTGGTAAATAAAAACAGGAGAGTATTGATTGTGTCTGTATGAAGGTGTTTGATCACACTGTACGTAATGTTATCTGCACCTGGCACAGAAGACTTGCAACCAGCCAACGCAGTCATGAGCTCCTGAAGGAGAATGGAGAGTTATAGGAGTCATTTGACTGCTTGTGGTCACGTATGGACGTCCGCTCAGCTGACTTTTTGTAGAGTGTAAATGTGCTTGTGTAATGTGAAGAGCTTGAGACGTGTTCGAAGTGTTTTGTCAACGCATTTGCCTGGTCCTCTAGGGTGCCACCAGTGGTGTTAACAAGGGGTAAGCCATGTGTGCTTTGTCCGTATAGTTTTCTTAGCCTGTTCTAAACCTTTCTTGTATCGGTGAAGGAATTTATTGAAGAAGGGCCTCCAGCTATTCTTTTTGACCCGACGGCGAATGCGCCTTGCCCTGGCTTTGGTGCGCTTGAACGCTACAACGTTGTCAACAGTTGGGTACCTGCCAACCATTCCCCACGCCTTGTTCTGTGCCTGGCGTGCTTGTCGACAGTCTTCATTCCACCAGGGCCGCCTTAAGTTACTTGTGTTACGAGAAGTCGGAGGAATGAAGTTCTCTGCTGCGTCAAGGATATGTGCCCTGACAAAGCTACAAGCTTAATCAATACCCAAGTGTTCTATGGAAATGTGTGGGAGCTGAGATTTCTGCTTAAATTTCTCCAACTGTGCAGCGGTTTCTTTAAACCTTTTTAGTTGAAATGGGAGTTTTGGAGTCTCTGTCTAGGCATTTCAGGAATACTGGGTAATGGTCACTTCCAAGCAGGTTTTTCTCTATCTGCCACTCAACGCGTGGAAAAAGAACAGCAGAACCAATTGCCAAGTCAATGTGTGAGTAGGTGTTGTGTGTTGTCATAATATTTAGGCTGTTTCTTGTTGAACAGACACGCACCAGATGATACTACGAAATGTTCAATCAAGCGGCCACGAGCGTCAGTTCTCCCAGACACCCATAGTTTGTTGTGTGCATTTAGGTCTCCAACTAAGATAAATAGTTCAGGAAGCTCATCCACCAATGACTCAAATTATAAGGTAGACAATTGATGATCCGGAAGAATGTAAACAGAACACACTGTAATAAACCGGCCAAAAATGATCACGCTGTTGGGACGTTGTCATCCTGCCGCTGACAACCCGTTGCTGCGTACGGCAAGGCCGACCCGAGCCGAGCTCCGTCGCCTCCGACATACATGTGATAGCGTGGTATGAAGCGAGCGGCCAGTCAATGTTGCAGCCATGAAGTCCAGAAGCCGTAGGCAAAACGTAACTTGTTTACTTCATAGCGAGAGAAGAGCCGAAGCAAAAGAACGATGCCCCGATGGGCATTTTAAAGAACAATGCCCCGACGGCAAGGTTACAGTACAGAACTCGAGCAGAGTGACAGCATTGATTCCCTGCTCAAACAGAAATGAAATACAGCACTTGGGGGAGTCGTATTTATACGCAAAACGCTAGCGGTCGAAACAGGCGTTGCCTCTAGGTTGTACACGCGACACTTAACGGCACCGACATACACAACACTCTTTGCCGAGTTCGTGAGCAGTCGGTAGTAGCGGCACACGCTGAGTCCGAGAGAGGGGATAAAGGAGGTCTCCTCAGCGGACGCGGGGCCTCTGCGTCCTTGGGGCAAGTTGAAGCGTGCCTCGTCTGCCAACGTCCGTTTGAATCGCGCCGATAGATAGGCGCCAGAGATCCCGGCTTGTCGGAGCTTGCTGCAAGCGGGAGTCACCGACGCAGGGGGCCTGCTTGAAAAACGCACTTAGTGGAGGCTCGGCCGCACAGACGAGGAGTATTGAAACAAAGCCCAGAGGCGGGATCATTCGTAACAGCTTTTCTGCCGGGGGTCCGAGATCCCGATGAATAAAGGTCTTGAACCATTGTTCAGAATGATGCTTTTGGAGAGAAGTGCTCGCCAGATGCTCGACTCCAGGCATGAGCTGTACAACACCGTCCTGGAGCTTCACCGGGGGCCGGTCACTGGACGAATAGTGGCTTGCCAAGAACATCTCTCGCTTGGTCAGCAAGCAACAGAACAACAGAGGAAGACACAACCGCATCACCAGCAAGTGCGAAGACAAATCCACACTAAAGCTCTACCACGCTTTTAGTTGCGATAAAATACGCTAATAACTAACTACACTAGTTATATTTTAGCCCAGCAGTACTTTAACCAAGTACACAAACTTAAAAGGTGAAATTTTGCGGGATTGGAAATGTCCCACTCAAAAAGAAACGTAATCGTAAAGGGCGAAACCTGCTTCAGGAAAAATAACTCAAACGAGAGAGTCAGGTGTCTACAGACCATTTCTCGCTATGAGAACTGCGATTCGAGCTCGCGTGATTGCTCTGAGCTTTCCCCTTTTTTTTCTATCACACCTTAGTTGCGCCCGCTCTCTGAAAGCGACGGCGGCCGGTCGAGAGGACATCGGCCTTCTTCCGAGACGTGTCTCGAGCGCGCGGACGATGCTGGTCTACTTTCCACCGGTCGAGCAAGGCGTGCGCTTTCGTTCTAGGCCGCTCCGAGGTCCGCTGAGACGCGGCGCAAAGCGAGCGCGCGGCGCTGCAACTCCGTAGGCGCGCATGGGAGTCCTTGCCGCATTTTTCGCGACACTGTCGGTAAGCGAACAACACAGGGTGTTTTCGCTCTCGTTTGCGGCTGTCAAGGCCAATCTAGGTACCGGCGGTCCGGTCTCAGCCGACTGCTCATCCCCAGGCGACACCGGAATGGCTACCTGCTCGGCTGGCCGTGGCTCGTCATCGAGTATCTGAGTTGTAGCTGTTAACGCTAACGGCTCGTTCAGTTGCGGCGTCGTCGTTAAGCTTAGCTGCACCGACAAAACTGTCCAGTATCTCGACCGCCGGCTCTGCCCCACCGTTACTCGGTTCTGAACTCGCGTCCAGAGAAACACCTTTCGTTTCAACGGACTCGTGTTGCCTCCTATCGCTAACTTCACGGTTTAGGCTTTTCCGCGGAACGTCGTTAGCCAGCGAACTGCGCCCGTTCGGGTCGGTAGCCCTTTTCAAAGCCTCCCGTGAACCTAAGCACTCCGAACACGACGACTCTGACGCATCTCCGCTCACAGTAGGGGTATAGGGACCATAGTAGGGGTCTTACACACAGTGTACTTACGCTGCCCTCTGTCGTGAGCCTCCGGAAATGCACAATCTTCGCTATCTGTCTGAATCTCACCATTTCACTCAGAGGTGGCGACACTGTCATTACTTGAGTGCTTCGCAGCAAACCCAGCTGATTTTTTCCACGGCAGTTCCTCAAAATTGTACCCTTTTTGCGTAACAGCTGATCCGACCTGTTCGAGAATAGGTACTTGTACTCCGGAAGAAGTTGAGCGGATACTGCCGCCTGCGTGACAAGTTCACCAAACGGACCTCCAATGCTGACCTTGGCAATCGGCAGGCGCATGTTTCGTGCTGCTACGGCCTGCTTCACCCAAACTCTGTCTCGTGAGCTGATCCGGTTCTAGGTACGAAGGGTGGATCATGTCTACTATCGCCGAGGGGTCGAGAATAAATCGGCACGGCTTACCGTTGACCACGAGCTCACGTACGTACGGCTCTAGAAACTGCCTGCTGTCCTCACACTGATTTAGCACGTGAAAGACGAGTTTTTCCTTCTTGCAACTCGCAGCAAAATGCCTCGTCTCGCCGCAGTTAGAACACGCAGCATGTCTGCGCGCTTCGAAACCTTTCTTTCTGCGCTGCTCCTCAGCGTCTGCTCTCTCGTTTTCCCGGTCGGTTTCACTACCCGAGAGAACGACTTTCCTAGCTCCACCGTCTTCCTGGGGAGCTTTCGGCCCTGACCTGTCAGGCCTCGGCCTGAACTCTTTTTGGCCGCCTTTCGGCTCCTGCGCACCTCGTCGTGCGACAAACTCGCCGGCTAGCTGAGCTGCACGATCCACAGTATTTACCCCTGGGCTATCTTGCACCCAGAGTCTCAGGTTTTCTCCGCTCAGGTCAACTCCGCTACAATCATGTCCCAGCCCCAAGCAAGAATATAATCGCTGCCGGACCTTACGGTCTGGCAGTGGAACTGCCACAGTTACAACAACAAGAGAGCAGTGCTGCAACAACACATCACAACAGTAACCAAGAAACCCGTCAGCATCCTGCTGCAAGAAACAGCGACGGCGACCCCCACCCTCCCTGGGTATCCCGCTCACGTTAGCCCGGCGGAGGGACGAGGCGTCTGCACGTTCATCCGCAAAGGAATCACGTTCATCGAGCACCAACTCAAACACGGCCGCATCAGGGTGGAGTACATCTTCACCGAAATCATTCCAAGCAAACAACGGAAACGCAGCCTGTTCATCGCCAACATCTACAGTAACCCCAAGCACCACACACAGAAATTCAAGACCCTACTACACACAGCCAGCACCCAGGCCAAAGACAAAACTTTGCTGATCGGAGTGGACTTCAACGCCGCCCATCGAGCGTGGGGTTACATAAAGGACACGGATAAGGGACGCGACTTGTTACAGGTTGCCCTGGACCACAACTGTGCCTTGATAACGGACCCCGCTCATCATACCCGCATAGGAAATTCCGTAGCACGAGACACCACACCAGACCTTACATTTATCAAGAACAACCACACGGGCAAAGCAACATGGCACAACACCGGCGTCGACCTGGGCAGTGATCACTACATCCTCGAAAGTACAGTACCCAACCTATTCCGGGGCCACACCATTGCACACAAGTGGACGGACTGGGAGAGTTTCCGTAAGGGACGTCCCACACAGCACAAGACATCACAGACATAGAAACCTGGACGGCAGAGCTCCGCGATACAGTGCAGTCGGCCACCAAGACCATCGAAACGGACGAGGACGTCATTACCATTGACAGCCGCCTGGCCCATCTTATCGAGGCCAAACGTTCAATACAGGCGCATTGGAAGCGGACAGGCTGAACTGCAAATTGAGAAAGAAGGTGGCCGACTTAAACAGGGCCATTGAACACCACTGCAAGGTCCTGTGCCATCAGCAGTGGAACGAAATCTGCAGCCGAGCTAATGGGCAAATGCACCGCGGATTCACCTGGAATCTAATTCGGCACTCTAGATGAAACTAAGACCAAGTCACACCGGTGCGACCGTCTGGCCCGCCTCATGCACACCGCCACACAACATCAAGGAAAAGACGCTGTTATGAAGATCCTAGAAACCAAGTATCTGCCGGACACGCCGACGGAAACCCACCCGCCGTACAGTGGGCTGCCCAACACGTGGCTCGACCGAGATATTACCGTGTCAGAGGTACGGGTAGCGCTGCACGAGCTCAATACCCGCTCAGCAGCCGGCCCTGACCTCGTTACCAACAAGATGCTGCGCAACCTCGATGATGCATCGATCGACGCCCTAACTCGTTACATTAACGAATGCTGGCGGTCGGGCAAACTCCCTAGACAGTGGAAAACGGCAAGAACAATCCTGATCCCGAAACCGGACAAACAACGGGACTTAGCCACCTGTGTCCCATCTCGCTCACGTTCTGCGTGGGCAAGGTGCTGGAGCACGTGTTAGCCACCCGATGGCAAGAATACTTGGAGAAGGAAGACCTCTATCCAGACACGATGATCGGCTTCAGGCACAGACTCAGCACACAAGACGCTATGTTGCAACTGAAACAGGAAATCATCGACAACAATCCACAAGACACGAAAGTAATTCTGGTGCTCGATTTACAAAGCGCATTCGACGAAATCAAACACTTAGCCATATTAGCCGAAGTATCAAGACTCAACATGGGGGTAACGAGCTACAATTACATCGAAGACTTCTTGACCAACCGCACGGTGGAACTGCACGCCGGAGACCTCAAGCTACCTGAGCGCAAGCTCGGCAGCATGGGTTCACCGCAGGGTTTGGTCATCTCGCCGTTGCTTTTCAACCTCGTCATGATCGGGGTAGCGAGGGCTTTGGGAAGGGCGTTTGGGGATTGGACAATGCCGCTCGATGGACAATGCCGCCTCCCCACCCGGCACTCAATCGGGAGGAGGCCGTCATCTTAAGGCAGATACAGACCGGGTCACTCCCCGGCCCGGTAGTGCTACACGTGCTTCACCCATAACTCTATCCGAGTGGTATGTGCAGTGTTTGTGCAGTGGGTTTGGCGGATCAATAGCACATCTTGTGGGACTGCGCCAGGTTCCCGGCTGAAGCTCCCTCCAGGACATACCCGCCCGAACTTCAAACTGCAGTGGAGTTTAAAGACAAGGACACTCAACTATGGGCCGTCCAGCAGGCTCGGGGTGCGCTCGAAAAGCACAAGCCTCAGGACCCGCCACAAACGGGCCGAACTGGGGTATTGCAGAGTAGGGCATAACCCCGGGTCGACGCTTGGCCAACGTCACGACGAGTTAAACCGTCGGTTGCCGGCTTCAATAAAGTTATTCCTACGTGCCTACCTACCAACACCTTGCATACCAATATTTCATACTTTTAATTATGGCCCTATACACCAACTTCCATAGTTTAATTTTGATGTAGTGGATTTTTTACAGATTCCATTTTAATATCGCCTCAGCATCCCACCATTGTCATGGCGCTCTTTGCCCTCGTCGCCCTTGCGCCATAAAACCCTAAATCATCATCATGCATCTGCGGTGGACTGGGAACGCCTAGCTCCGGCGCATATTGAAGACCCTGAGCTGCACGCACTGCGGGACCACCCATGTTACCTTCGTCTACAACTTGTGCCTCATCCGTTCGTGCCTGGCTCACTGTGGTGTGACATGTCAGCGGCGGCGCCTCGACCCTTCGTTCCGGCTGCCTTTCGTCGTGCTGTGTTTCACTCGCTCCACGACATCTGCCACCCCTTATTACACAGCGGTACGTCTGGCGGAGCATCAACACTGATGTCCGCCAGTGGGCCCATTCGTGCCTCGCTTGTCAGACAGCCAAGGTGACCCGCCACACGAACACCCCAACGCAGCCTTTTTTTGTCACCTAGCTGTCGCTTTGACCACGTGCATCTTGATTTGGTCGGACCATTTCCTCCCTCCCGTGACTGCCGGTACATTCTCACAATGATTTACCGCTTCACCCTTTGGCCCGAAGCCGTACCAATTCCAGACATCACGGCAGAAACGGTCGCAACAACCTTCGTTTCCACATGGATTTGCCGTTTCGGCTGCCCCGGCATTGTTACCACGGATCGAGGCAGGCAGTTTGAATGTACTCTGTTCACTTCCCTCAGACGCTTGCTTGGCACTAAACACTGCCGCACCACGCCATACCATCCTTGTGCCAACGGCATCGTTGAGAGGCTCCATCGCCAGCTGAAAAGTGCTCTCACTGCGCGCCTAGATAGAGACCATTGGGTTGATCACGTTCCTGTAGTGCTTCTTGACCTGCGGGCCGTCCTTCGTCGCGACCTCGGCTGTTCAACTGCTGAACTTGTCTACGGCGCACCCCTGGGGCTTCCTGGCGATTTGCTCATCCCTACGGCCTCCTCGCCCCAGCCGCTTGAGTACCCTCAATGCCTGCAGGACTGCATGCAGCACCTGCGACCGGTCCCACCTCGGTCTTCTGACCACCGCATCCTTGTGCATCCTGACCTGGCGTCTTCGACACACGTTTTCCTCAGGCGGGATGGTGTAAAGACGCATCTTACCCCCTCCTACGATGGGCCGTACCGTGTCCTTAACAAAACCCAGAAGTCCGCCACCATCCTATGGAATGGCCGCGAAGAAGTCGTCTCGTTGGACCACCTCAAACCGGCCTACCTCGAGACCCCATCCAACGAACTCCGCGCAGACATCGCAGGCCTAAGCACTCCACTGCTCGCCCCCAAAACCAACGCCCGCCTGCCTCGCCGTCGCGTGACGTTCCACATTCCGTCTGGGCGGAATGTCGACAAGGTTATATGTGCCAGCTCTGCGAGTAGCTAAGGGCGGCAAAAGCAAACGCAACTTAGCAGGGCTTATAAGCTTGTGGAACGAGTTATTTGCGCTTACATTCAGTGCGCAAGTTACGAAAGTACACGTAAACACAGAATTACCGATGTGTGCTGATGTTGGCACTTTGCAAACTAGGCTGTTTTAGCTCCAGGGCACTGCGGTGCTTTGGGATTATCTCACCCGACACTGGCCGATTGGCATAACGTTCTCACGTGACCATATTTGTCGAGCGAACACCATGCTTCACGAAACGATTTTCAAGCTGAACAAAAAGAAGCCAGGTACAAATACATTCAAAAACAAAGGACGAAAACGGTCCGCCGCGGTATGGTGACGCCATCTAGGCTGACTAACGATAAACAAGGCTCCCCAGCACATATGACATCATTGCAGACTTCGCGAAAACACATGATTTGGCGGGAGAATAAAAGTATTGCCTTAACTTGATTAATTTGTCAGTGAATAAAGCAGCGTTTGCTGCTGGAAAAGCTCTGTAGGCACTACATAATTCGAAATCTTTCGAATAAAAGAAGCTTTTGTTTTGTCTGCATGGTCCCTTTAAATTTCATTTGGAGCATCTTCTGACAATACAGGATGCTACAATATGTCGTAACAATGAACAGTATGTTACATGGTATTGTAAGTGCATCATAATGATTTTCTTCATGCACCTTTATTTTCATTCTTAGCATTCCTGCCATAGATTTGCGGTTACCGGAGCATTAGGTGTGTGATGCACGTATTCTAACATGTGAGGAGTCGCATCGAATATTATTTTCCCACTCTGTGAATGTTAATAAGTTCTGCCATTTACATGGTCAGGGTATCCGTAAAGACGGAGACCGGCTGACTCCCCTCTTATCTCCTGGGTCAGCTGGGAGGAGAAGATAAGAACAAGAAAGGCTTTTTATTCTCCTATATCAAGACAGACTTGGAAGTGCATATGAGAGTAGCATAAATCGAATCATCTATGCTGTTAAAAATCACCCGCATTTAATAAAATAGGGTGTGATTCAGCAGTATAAAACCTGCCAATCGCTCATAAAGGTAATGCGGATTCTTCTAGTAATGTGGAAGGTGTTAGTTTTCTGTGCACATTCTGTTAATTCTGTTGGCACGCTTAGCGCTCAGTCGTCGACGCAGCACAGTTGCATTTTTTTATAAATTCAGGGCAAGTGGCACAGTTTTCCTGATTAGGTATATTTCTCTGCAAAAAATGGTTGTTACAATTATTGTGTATAGCAATGACTTATCGGTGGAAGTTCACTTGGGTGTGGGATTTACGTTTTTATTTATATAGATGTTGCTTCCCTTTAGAATACCTCTCATACATTCAATACCATTTTGGGAGATGAATAGGGAAAACAAACCAAATGCGTTGGCGCTTACCATATTACTATTTTGTGACGTAGTGAAGGGAAAGTCAGGCTATAGACGCTGCTTGCCTGTAGGATACCTCTCATACATTCAATGCCATTTCGGGAGATGAATAGGGAAAACAAACCAAATGCGTTGGCGCTTACCATATTACTATTTTGTAACGTAGTGAAGGGAAAGTGAGGCTATTGGAGGAATAGCGTTTTTTGGAGCGATTTTGTTGCCCGCAATACACCAGACGACACCAACGGCGAAGAAGTTGTCAACGAAGTGACATGCACGTTCGTCCGTCACAATTGTATACCGCGATGTTTCCTCTGCAAGCATTTATGTCTAAGCACTCCTATTTCCGTAACCAATGTCTTAGATCGAGAGCCAGTTGATGACGGGATCGCAGTGACTTGCGTTGAATGAAAACGATTTGAAGGCTTAATAGTTTTTTAGGGAAAACTGTCAAGCTTTAACACGTTATGTTGTTTTTGTTTCGGAAACTAGCTCAATTAAAAAAATTGGCTCGCTTTTTAGGGAGCACTGTCGAATTCAGAAAATTTATTTAATAGTTCAGCGATTTTTAAGCATTCCGAGGCATTAAAGCATCGTGAGTAGTCAGCTGAGAAAATCACAAAATCACAACGCGAAATCCCCCAGCACAGCCTATAATGAAATATTCTGGTGTTATAATTATGCTGAGGGCGTAGTATTAAAGCATGCTTATTTATTTATGTTCACTGGACATTTCATATTGCATATAGTTCAGGTAAATGTTTTCTTTCCTTACCGTTATCGTTTTAAATTTGATTTGTTGCTTCCCCTGGTGTCTTGAAACTCCGACCTAATAGCTAGCACATTAAGGGAAATGCAAAAGCTTCAATACGTTACCAACAATATTAATGCCACCTCAAAATTCTCAAGAGTTTAAAATTTTCAACAGATCTCACTCGCTCGCTTCATCTTGCCTCGCTTGGTGATGAATGCCCTTTCCTCGTCCATGACGCTACATCATTACCGAGCGTTCAACCGCTAAATAAACAAAACCACCTACACTACCTCGACCACGTGCTCCCACAGCCACCATGACAGGTCAGGCACAGGATTAACCGGAAGCACATGCCATTTCTGGAAACACCTTTTCCGCTGCGCACAGATAAGGCACTACCCAAAGGTGCCGTCGCCAGTTGCCTGCAGGCAAATAAAAATAAAACGCCACATCGGCGCCATGGTGAGTGCCTAGTCAATCAGATTGCACAGTCGATACTGTAAGCACTGCAGTCTTTCACCGGGAATTTCGCAAACTTCTCAGGCAAAGGATGCCAATTAGGAAACTAGGTAGCTTAGCCAATTTCTTCAACCTATAATATACGCGCCTCTATAACTTCGCTGTATACGCTCTATTTTACTTTTTTTCATCGCGTGTCATCGAAAGTGTATGCACGGAAATGAAATACTGTAGCCTTGCGATGCGTATTTCATGCTTGCAGAAAAACACGTCAGGAATCAACAGCGCATGCTTCGCAAAAAACAATCGCGCGTGGTGTAAAACAAAATTAAAAAGCTTGGACGGTGCGCGGCTTCACACGAAACGGCGTGGTTCTAAAATAATCCTGAATCCTTCACGACGCCACCTGCTGTGCAGGGCCTGCGCTAAGAAACTTGCCGCCCGCCGCACTTAGTGGCCGTGCCTGCTACAGAATGAAAGCGAGAGCGAACGTCCTCCTCACTCTCTTTAGCAGCGCAACCAGCCGCCAGCGGCAACCGCAGCGCCCCTGTTTGGTCACGCGCCTGCTACGGACAGGGGAGCCGCCGCCTAGAAAATTTTGACAAAGACTGTACATGATATGGGGAAGGGTTAATTCCAAAAATGTAGCGAAAAGAAACAAAACAGCATCGGAAACATCACACTTGCTCGTATCACAAGCCACACCACAGCGCCAGACCATATCACCGGTGTAAATTAAACCGACACGTGTGTACAGAATTTACCCATCGCCAATTTGGGACCAACTCCCACTTTCCAAAAAGTTGATTCCCTTTGCGGACAGCGCCGCGGACTGTACATTAACGCATCTTTCCCCTTCTCAGCCTATCATGAAGGCCTCAAAAATTTCTCGGTCTGTTTGTGAGGAAGACCTGTACGGGATTAGTGGCTGGGTGAAATTTGGAGTGTAACCCATGTACCTACGGCAATGATGAACCAGCTGGCCAGCGCCCACCTGCGCGTAGGCAGCCACATGGTGATATCTGAGCCTTTCATTAAGGCACCTGCCTGTTTGTCTAAAGGGTGGAACACAGGAGCTGAAAGTGACGCGTCCCCGCACGCGTCTCCACTCCAAGAACCGGCTCGGCTGCCGGATGATTCGCCGCATCGACTTGTTTCGCCCGCATCCAGCATGCTGACTTCCACCTCCCCGTGACTTCCGTTTCGTTTTCGCGAACAGCTTTTAGCTAAACAGGTAGATTGGAGAAAATTAATTCCCTTATTTGCTACCTCAGTTGACTATTTTGGGCACCACATGATTTTAAGCGATCAACTTTATTTTGTGGTCATTTCTTATTGTGACACCTTTGACACATAGTTTGAAATATTGTTTTAAGAGTCCTGCGTCCCACATATGCCTCTTGGTGTATAAGGTCTAAATTGGGTATAGACACATAGCCAGGAGACTTTAGTATTTTTTGCAGTCTTGTATTCTGACAGACAAAATAGGATGCTTGCTTGTGCGGGTGTAGCCCGAAAGAACCCATTCCCGTTTGACCCCTTCCCGTTTGAACCCAATCCCCAAACGCCCTTCCCGCTTGACCCGTTCCGTGTGCGCCCTTTCCCGAAACGATCTTCCCGTTTGGGCGCTTCTGTTTCAGCCCGTTCCCAAAACGCCCTTCCCGTAACAACACGCCCTCAAAGCGCCCTTCTCATTTGAACCCGCATCGTTGCAACCCATTTCAATTTCTGAAAATATGCATTACCGTCTTCGAAACTACACCCCATAATGTGCTTACAAGCAACGAGTCATGCAATAAATACTTGTATGCACCAAATTTTGCGGAATCGACCGATATTTCTGGCCGATAAAAGTTTCCGAATGCCTTAGGCCGATACTGCCCTCTTGACACAAAACTTGTGGTGGTGAAAGTGTACTATAAAGACACCCAATATCTTGAGTAATGCACGCATTGGATTTTCCTGCAGTTGGGGTTCGCACGTGCGGTTGAAATTTATTTATCAGCCGCGCTTACGCCCATTGTTGGAAGCGTAGCTTTGTCTTCGTCTTCGAGAGATCTATAGATCAAAGATGTCCGTAGGAGAGACTTTAAAAAAGGCTAAAACATGTGCAGAAATCTGAGAATTGGCTATTAATGCCTTTCCTACGTGAGTAATGGGCAGATATTTTTATTTGTTTACCGATACTTTACGGCCTGGTCGGGCTCATGCAGGAGTGAACATAAAAACACATCAGTATTGGTTGGCGTAGTTGAAAAATGCCCCACACAAATAAGTAAAATACATAAATATGTAATAGACTCAAGGGGGTCGAACAAGGATATGCATTCGTAATGTATCACAATTTTGAAATACGACGATTCAACCAGAACACATATTTACAATACGTGGGGAAAATTCTTCTAACGATACCGAGTTCACTGTTCGTTCAGTTAACTTATTCCAGTACGAAATTGAATGAGGAAACAAAGAGAACTTTCGAATAGTAATTCACCTGATTGGCTGCCTAATAGTCTTAATATGATGTCTTCTCGCTGAACGTCTGAAATTCCCTTGGAGGTTTGCCCTATTATGCAAATTGAGTACGCTAGAGTGACGGGAATAAACAGAATCAATAAAACGCAAATCTAAGTTTATAATTTTCGCCGCTTCTCATGACTGCGATTTTTTATAGCCAGATGTGCCATATGTATGTAGATACATACGGTTACTTTATTTTTATACATCTTTTTATCTTTTATATTTCTCATTTGTTTCTTTTCGACATTGATGTACACTTGCGCTACTATAACCATTGAATGTGTTAGTCCGCCAAATACGATTTCTTTCAAAGTGAGGGTGCTTTTCCGATTTTTTATTTGTGCTCCTGGGGCACTTTTCTGGGCTTTCTGATTTTATTGTTTTCTGGTTTGTTAATTTAAATATTTGTTTGTTAATCTAAAATATTAGTTTATTTTTTTGTTAACTTGTTTGTTAGGCTTTGTTAATTTTAAAAAATTGTTAATTGGTATGACGAATTGTAACCAAATGTCGTCGTCTCTAGATTCAAAAAGTGAAGCGCAGGTTTGAAAAGCAGTCAAGGACTCTTGATGTACTTAGCATGCTATCGCAGCGACTGTGAACAAACGGAAATAAATGAAAATTATGAAAATGTTTTTTATAACGTTTTATAAATTGGGTACGTTATTTTGGGAACAAGCTAAATAGGAAAATACGAACCAGGAAGGTTCTTTCGCCCCGGGTTGAAATGGGAAGGAACAAACGGGAAGGTTGAAATGGGAATGGGTTCAAACGGGAACAGGCCAAGTGAAAAAGGGCTAAATGGGAATGTCGTTTTGCGCCGGGTTGAAACGCGACGGAACAAGCTGGAAAGGTGAAATGGGAATGGGTTCAAACTGGAACCTCCCGCTTGTGCTGGGTGTTGCCTGCTGTCGGTCGGTTGTTTCGAAGCTACATAACGATCAAGGTCTGGAGCTGAGAAACGAGGCCCCGAAAAACCGTGTGAAGCTAGTGCCCTCTAACTTTATTTATGCATGCAAACAGTCCCACATGCAGACACACATACAACCAACATAAAGTCTACTATTGCAACATTAGAAATTCATAGCTGTATGACATTGTCAGGATAATAGAAATCATTATAGATGCAATTAAAAAGTAAAAGAACACCAGAAATAAACTACGATTGTTGAAGTACAGTATAAAATCTTATGCTTAGCGTCATGTTCCCTTCTCGTGCAAGACGCGGTGTTTTCAACGAGGCGCCGTACGTTCAGTAAAGGAAGATGGTGCAGCCGGGAGGTCAGCAAGATTGCTTCAGAGAAGGCAGCCACTGTCCCTCTGCTGCAGTAGTTTTTGTGCTAAAAAATTTACACATTTTCAACATTTCTCGTAAACGAAAATTATCTCACCATAGCCAGTCATTTTTGATGACGAATGCTTGTCCCCTTGTTTTTCTCAAAAGATTAAAAAAATAAAGGGAACGCAAGGGATTTTTAAATAAACAGGCGCAAAAAATTTCCGGAGTCTGAAAGGTGGCGATATCTAGTGTCTAAACGTGACACCACCTTACTTGCCCAAACAATTCCGTCGATATCAACGCATGATTCAAAAACTGAAGGAAGGAATTGGAAAGCTTGCACATGTTGTGTTGGGCGGGGACAAGTGTTTAAATACCTCTTTAAACCAGACGTGCAGTTAAAAGTACATTGCAGCACGGCTCAGTATCATGGTTGCCAGTCTTCCATTTGGCTGTACACCTATGGATGGTAGATAAAAAATTGCGTTTTGAAAACTTCTACGGCGCTATCAGCGAAATAATTTCAGGTTACGGTGTTCCTGAGTAACGCCTTTAATTTGGAATTAAAATAATACACTCTACCAAAAAGTGTTGTCGGTCCCTTTAAGTAATTCGCCAAGCAAGCTACAAAATCATTAAAACGTCGCAAATGTCTGCTAGTAAGCTTCCAGAAACAATCAAATAGTCTACTGCGACAAGTGTCTTAAGCACGACTTACGTAGATGCAATAGTTATACTCGAAGGTTTCGCAGTAGCCAAGAACACTCAAGAGGACGTTGGCAAGGATTTAACAGTGTGACGATTGCAGTCCGGTTGTGTCGAAAACAGATTCTTTGTTGGCAAATGAGCACTATGGAGGCTATTATTTAACCATTTTGGAAATTGCAGGAAGATTTCGCGCCATATGCTGACCCTTGGCATTTTACTATTTTGCACTTCCCTTGCAGGTATGTCAAGAAATGGGTGAGTACGACATCTCTGGCCATCACCAGCATGGAGGTTTTGCCTACGAGTACGCAACAAATGCAACAGCCCAGGCTCTGGTGAGAAACATGAGCAGCCTGCCTATCACAGCAACTTTCAAGGTGTCCCGAAAGGCGTTTTCAGCACACCAAACGAACAAGCGTAATCGTTAGGTTGAGGGGTCAATGTCATCTGTGTATAAGTTTTTAATGCATCGGAAAGCTCACACTTTCGTTGCAAAGTTTTTTCCCTATCAAAAAACCCAGCGGCGCTGGAGCTCCGCTTCCAGTGAATGCCTGAATATGGGACTGCCTAACGCTGAAATACGCCGGACGCGGGAACGCTGGAACGCGCCGGACCCTGGGAACTGGAACACGCCGGACGCGGACACGCGTGGATCCGGCGCGCGCTAGCACGTGACGAAGGAACACGCCAGAGACCATGCCGTCTCCAGCGTATGGCGTGGGCGGTGCTCGCGCTAAGCCTTTTTTCTTTAATAGCCGTGTAATTACAAACCCGCATGGCTGTAAACAAGACATACAGAGTTCCTTCCTTTGGGGAAACCTAAGTAGCGCTACATAATTTAGCTAGACTCATTTGGGCACTTTTCAGCTGATTTCGCCCTGCTGAATGCATTGTTTCATCATCGCGTTCCATCAGTAGCGCTCAATCTGTTCATAAAAGGAAATTTATTCTCCCGGATAGAAAAAAATATTAAACGAGCATCGACAGTAACCGTTCGAAAATTTGTTCCTTATAGATTTTAGGGCCATTAAAACACAAGTAAGCACATATTTCTTGAACCTATTTTATTTTAACCACAAAATGTGAGAAATAAAATAGAAAGTCAATCCTTAGCTGGATTCCTTGCCTTGGTGAACCTTCATCCGTTGACAATGCATTCGTACAGCAAGCCTTGGAAGGGTGTCCTGCGACGAAAAGCGCACGTCTCCGTGGTGCAACACTATCACGAAGAGTACGCGCGCACGATACCTGCCCAAGTTATGCAGGGGTCTTCCCAATGATCTTGCCAATACATGGGAAGGTGATCTTCCCAATACATGGGAAGATCACCTATACAACCTTAGCGATGTCCTTAGACGTTTGACGCACGCTGGAATGACAGCGAAGCCGGCTAAGTGCCAGCCAGCTCGCGCTGAAATACGGTACCTAGGTCACGTGGTAGGGCAGAGCAGGAGGTGACCTGACGAGTTGAAAGTAGAGGCGGTTAGCGAATTCCCGCAGCCAGAAACCAAGACTGCTATCCGCTCCTTTTTGGGACTGACGGGGTATTATCAGCGCTACATTCCTCAGTACTCGTTAGTAGCCGCTCCGTTAACGGATGCACTGCGCAAGAAGGCCCCAGAAAAAGTAGTTTGGAGCCCGGAAATGGAGGGTGCCTTGCAAGGCCTCAAAGCGGCTCTTGTTAGCTCACCCGTACTGCATGCACCGAACTATGATCGTCCCTTTATTGTGCAATGCGATGCCAGCAACAGAGGCTTAGGAGTAATACTCTGCCAGGAGGATGAGAACGGGAACGAGCACCCTGTGCTGTACGCCAGCAGGAAACTCTCAGTTCGTGGGGAGGCCTACAGTGCGTCAGAAAAAGAATGTGCCTGCATTGTGTGGGCCACCCAAAAATTGGCCTGCTACCTTTACGGAACTTCTTTTGTCTTCGTCACTGACCACTGTCCGCTGACATGGCTATCGCAAATGTCGGGAAAGAATCCGCGACTACTACGCTGGAGCCTTGCGCTTCAGGAGCTTAACTTCACTGTGAAGTATAAGAAGGGTTCTGCCAACGCCAATGTTGACACATTAAGAAGAGCCTTCTAGCTTTTCTTTCGCTTTCTTTTGTTTTCAGCTGAGGAACGTTTTTCAGTAATGGTTTTGAGTAGTGTTTTGAGTAACTCAGTCTAAACTTTTAGCTGTGAGAAAGAGTATTAGTGTGGTTGCCATATGCAAAAATGAAAAGCGTAGCTGCATTGTAGCACCTTTGTAAGAGCAGCCTGGTTGCCGAAAACTCATTGCCGGCGCTTGCTGGTTCGGGGGAGGTTGGTTTTTGTGGTTTCAATGGTTCTGAAAGAATGCTGCTACAGTGATCTCTCCCGTCGAGCAGCCGATACTACACGACGTCCGAGATCTTCCCCTCGGCGGACGAGCTGTTATGACTCACTGGCGCCGTGTTTGCGCGGGTCAGTCGCCCGCCGGTCGACCACCCCACCGCTTGTCGACGGAAACGAAAGGAGGCCGACACGACGTGGCCGCGGCCACTGATTGACAGCGGCTTTTGAGCGGTGTTGAGTGTTGTTGCCCAAAGGGATTAAGGAGCTGCCGTTCTTCCCCCTGTCTAAGCAACGGAACGCGTGTGCGCGTGAAAGCCCCAATGGCGACGACCGGACAATGGGACCCCAGTGGCGGCGGGAGCACACCGAAAAAGGCAGTGGCAATGGTCAAGCCATTGACTCTTCCCGGAGTGATTCCACGAACCTTGATAATCTGTGCTGATAGCCTCCCTGGAAAATACGTGCGAGGAGAACCCCACCGTGGGAACGCACCGTGGGGTTCCACTTCTCCACGTCCGTCTACGGCGCGATAACCTGCGATAGCTCCCAGGCAACCCCACGACCTTTCATCCCACTGAATTTTCGCCGAGTGGTATTTAACACTCTCCACTCAATAGCCACCCAGGTGTCCGCGCCACCCACAGGCTGATAACAGAACCCTTCCTTTGGCCCGGCGTCAACGTGGACGTGCGACGTTGGCTCGGACATGTGAAACATGTCAGCAAGTGAAGGTGACTCGCCACACTCGGGCTGCACTACAGGAATTTCGGACTCCTGAGTCGCCGTTTGACCACGTTCACCTCAACCTGGAGGGACCGCTACCGCCCTGCCAAGGTTGCAGGTACCTGCTCACATGCATCGATAGACACAGCCGATGGCCCAAAGCTATACCAATTGCGGACATATCAGCTGAGACCATCGCGCAGACCGTTATTCAGACATAGTTGTCCCGCATTGCCACCCGCATAACAACTGACCGGGGACGGCAGTTCCAGAGCAACCTCTTTTCCGCGCTTTCGACCCTCCTCGTCACGAGGCTGCAGCATACAACCGCCTACCACCCCGCCAGCCACGGAATTGCCAGTACTGGGTGGAAAAGCTCCCGCTTGTTCTTCTTGGCCTACGCTCAACGGTGAAAGAAGACCTCGGCCTCAGCGCAGCGGAAATGGTGTACGACAGAACAGTGCGCCCCCCGGAAGAATGTTTTTCCGACCAGACACTTTCCGCCCCAGCATAAATGTCTCCTTCACTGATACACTTTCTGGAATGTTCGTTTGTCCACATTTGTTGCAGCCAGAGGTGCCATACAATTTCCCAAGTAGACTCCTGTTTACAGAAAAGACAGGCAAAAAATTCGCGCCAATCCAGCCTGTGAATGTGGTTGGAAAGCAAACCTGTAAACGGCACCCACTACGATTACCCATGCGTCGTCACTTAAATTTCCTCACGTCGCTCTACAAATAGCGAAACTAGAGAGAAGTGAAATGCACTTAACCACACGCTTTAATACTTCGAAGAGATATTCTTCGTAGGGTTAAATCAATGCACGATACATGAACGGTGGTTGCTTGAGTTGTAGGCCGCCCACCGTCGTTCGGTGGTGCGGTCGGTATAATTTACGCTGTTCCTGCTAACTTGATTTTTCTGAGTTAGTACTGCTACGTTCCCACTTCTTCCTGCGAAATTTCAAGCTGATTGGTCCAGACGCTGACTCTCACCTCTTCACCTCCGGTCGGCACGGTCCCGCCGCGTTCGGCCATGGCTACCGCTACGGTGACGGACAACCTACCACCAACTGAACAGCACCTGAATGATGTACGTAAGCGCAGGTTTAGTGATCAGAATTCCGATGACTCCCGCAGCCCTGCTAAAGCGCCGCACTTAGCGTCGATAGCATCGGAGGACAACGGGGGTGGTGGGGCATGAACGACTGTTGTTCACCGCCGCAGCAAGCCGCCGCGCAATACAGCAGAAGCTTGCACTTGTAAGTCAAAAGAGAAATTTGTGGTGCTGCTTCGTCCTAAAAACAACGCCAGCATCTCCGCTATCTGGCGACGTGGGCTGGCAGCGGTCATAGCCAAAGTAACACCGCATACTTCATTGAACGTGCTCACATCGACTCGTGTTGACCTTCGACGCAACTACCCGACAGTCGCGTTATATAATCAGACTCATGCGAAAAACCTCTGCGGAATGTCTTCGATGGCCTTTGATGGCCGCAAAATTGAGTTCGACGCACAGCTTCTGCTGACGAGAAGATGAAGAACGAAGACCAAACGAGCCAGTCGTTACAGGAGTGCTCACCCTCTCGAACACAGACGCTGCACTGTGCCGCAGCCTTGAAATTTCCGTGCATTGACCTTCCCACGCTGGTGAGATCCATATTACGGGAACTTATGCCGTATCTGAAGGCAAAAGAAGTTACTGCTATGAAACAGAGCAAAGTTCGAAGTTACATAGCGGGTGAACAACCATGTCCAACAGCTATAAACTGTTGCTACTGCAATGGAACTGTCGTGGAATCCACGCGGCGGCACCCGAACTAAATGAGCGCATCAGAAGCATGGATACGAAACCATTGGTGGTTTTGCTCCAAGGAACTCAGGGAACCGGCCCCAGTTTGTACGGCTACAGAGCGTACACGGCACCCAGTATTACACGTTCATCCCGGTCAGACCCATCACAGACTGTCGTCGAATGCCAAACAATCATTTACGTTTTAAAGACAGTAGCCCACTGCCAGATACCAACAGCCGCTGTTAGTAGACACCCAAGAGGTGGTGGCTGTTCGGTTCCGTGCTGGACGCCGCAACTTCACGCTTGCCTCCACATACGTGCGCCCCCGCACTTCCCAACATGCTTCCACGAACTTCTCCTGGATGCGGCGCCTTCGCGCGTTTTACCCTCATTACGCTGCGGTATTCGCTGGGGATTTCAATGCCGAGCCGAAGGCCTGGGGGTATCAAATTTCGCGCAGTGGAGGATTGCAACTTCTGGAACAGGCTGACGAGGCGGAGCTACACCTTGTAAACGACCTTAGTCAGGCAACTCGACGAAGACAAGACAGAACCCTGGACAGCGTGATACCGTTCCAGACTTGACACGGCCAACAGCCAATGCTGTGGCCACCTGCTCTCGCGAGCCGACACCGTGGAGCAGCGATCATTGCCCCATCTGGATCGAGCTCTCCGGTAGAGACAAGAAGTGTCGGAAAAGCGTGCTCTACACGAACTGGTAGCGTTTCAGAGATCTACTTATCCAGCCAACAGGACACGACGGACCAGACAAACCCTGCCCAGAATTAAGATATCGCATTCTGAGGGCTGCGAAAGCCGCTGCTAGCATTTCGGAGGTTGAACGAGACTCCCCATCACCGGATCGTCACGTGGTCAACCTTTGGAAGCACAGGGATGACCTGGAGGAGATGTACATCGCCGGTGGCCGCACGTACCACAACAAACCGCGAAGATCCGCCGCCATGCAAAACTACTCGCTCGGCAGCGCTGGGAAGACTATTGTGAAACTTTTTCACGACATACAGGAGCAGGAAAGCTTTGGTCAACGTTTCGATCTCTTTGTGGACGCGGTAAGCTCCAAGGAACGGTGCAGGCGGTGATGCTCCGCACCGGGATGGATCAGGAGCACTTCGAAAGAGAATCGGCTTCTTTTTCGCGCAAGCAGTAAACCTGCCTCCTCCAGATATATATGCTCCTCTCGAGGTGGACGAATCACAGCCTATCGAGTCTTTGTTCACGATTGCCGAACTTACGGCGGCTTTGGAGCATCTCAATGTTCGTAGTGCACGTGGGAAGAACGGCGTCACGTGGACAATGCTTTGGAACCTTCCCGCGCATTTACGGGTGGAGCTCCTTGAGAAGATAAACGAAATCTGGATCCGTGGACAGGTGCCGCCAGCTCTAAAACATGCTGTAATAACTCACATTCCGAAACCAGGGAAATACTTGTCAGATATGGCCAATCTTCGACCTATCTCACTTACGTCTACCCTCTGTAATATAATAGAACGGGTGGCAGTGACCAGACTGAATCACCACCTCGAGGAGGAAGCTGAGTATTTCCACCCCTGTCAAACTGGGTTCCGGCACAATCTGGGGACGCATGATTCCCTGTTTCTCCTGGGGCGTATTCTACGGAAAACAAATCACAAGCGCCCGCACGTCATGGTTGCATTAGATATCCGCAAAGCTTATGACACATTCACTCACGTGGCTGTTCTTGAGGCGCTAGTGCACGCCTACCAGGGCAAGAGACTGAACAATTTTGTTCAGAGTTTCTTGGCCAACCGGACTTTTGAAATCCGCTCTGGACGCCACGACACTCTACACTATAATAACTGAACTGTTCATGAGTTCCACAGGGGGCCATCCTATCTTCAACTCTGTTCAATTTGGTCATGACTAAGCTTGTGCGAGGGGTTGCAGCTATCCCAGGCGTCCACGTCATGGCATATGCCGATGATGTCACTATATGGACCGAAGCTGCGGATCATTCCTCGACAGAAAGCGCTGTGCCTAGTCTGCAACAAGCTCTTGATACGTTCACCAGTCTCCTCTCCGCTACAGGAATCGAGGTTTTCTTGGGAAAAACCAACTTTATCATCATTACAGGTAGGCCAGAAGAGCAAGTCGTAGTTGCTCTCACCATGGGAGGTCGAACACTTCAGCGGGTCCCAGAACGGTGGATCAGAGTGCTGGGCATTCCAGTTCACGTGTCCGGAGGAGCTTCAGAATGGCTTCGACAGTTGAAGGGGCAATGGACTCCTCTGTTAAGCTTAATTCGAGAAATTTCTAATACCCCCGGTGGAGCGTCCCAAAACATCGCCCGCCGTCTAGTTCAAGCCATTCTGGTGAGCAAAGCCTGCTACGGGGCTCTGTGCTTCCGTCTCACGAAACGTGAGATGGAACAACTCGAGACGCTTTACAGGGCAGCCCTTCGTGTCATGACGGTGCTTCCCCGACACACGAAGGTCACTGAGCTATACCGCTATGCTGGCCTTCTTTCTCTCGAGGAAACGGTCCTTGCCCGGTCCCGAGGAGTCTGCGATCGTCACGAGCTCACACCACAAGGGCGCCGATTACTGACCGCTGATGGCCATATTCCATCGGCGGACATGCCGCTTATAAGGAAGCTTATCCCGCCATGTGAGGACACACTTGTTACAGCGCAACAACCTGTACCCTCTAGAACTCAGCGTCGGAGGCACACGTCGCAGTGCACCTCGCTCGTTGTAGCCGGTGCTACTTCTCGGAGCAGTACAACAATCGAGATAGCTGTGGACGCGTCTTTGCGGGCCGAGTCCTGTATGGCGGCAGTAGCCGCTGTGTCCAATTCCGATGAACTCCAAAGCATTCGACTAATTTCGCTAGACGCCGACCCCGATATAACGGAACTTGAGCTTTTGCCATAAAGGAAGGTATTCACCTTGCACGCCAGGTTGTCACCGATCACCCAGAACGGCGTTACGACCGGGTGGAAATATTGACTGACTGCACTGAGGCACTCAAATGCCCCATTGGTCCACCCAGGCAAAACAGCACCACCCACACTATCAAGCAGAAATTCGAGGAACTCAGGGCTGACTCTGGAGTACTGGTAACGGTTCGCTAGATTCCTGGCAATCAAGGGCACCCAGGAAACGAGAAGGCTCATGAACGTGCGAGCGAGGCTTCTTTACACCGTTCCCAGTTCATGCTGCTTGTAAGACCATATACACTGCTTACTGATCCGGCTGTGGAGCGCTGCCGTAGACGTAATCGATGGAGGCAGGAATTGCCACTAGTATTTGCCCATGCGACGACCCCACACCCCCTGGTCTACCCCGAGGTTCTCAGGTGGTCTCAACCGGGCACGGTCTGGGAACGCATATACAGACGACGTGGTTTCTCGATGGTGGAATTACGCTCCCCAATCTACATCCCACGACTGAAACCTGTCTAACAGTGGTTCCACTGCTGCGTTTCCTAGACCAGTCCGTTGCTTCGCCTGCAACACAGACTGACCCCCACAATCCACCATCTCGTCTGGGACTGCGGGGCATTCGATCGGCTTCGCGCCAAATATCATCCCGCCTGGGTCCTCTCCTATCAGGACTGGATCAGGCCACGTGATCGACAGCAAGCTACGTTGGCTGCGCTGTGGCACTTCGTTGGCGAGGCAGGCATGGCCGGACATTATTAACCCCCTCCCTTAAGCTTGCGGCCTCGAGCCATCCCAAATAAAACCATTTGTCTGTCTGTCTGTGGAGTTGTATTGGTGTAGCCCATGAGTGGAAACTCATTTTTTATAAAATTAAAGGAAGCTGAAACCTGTTGGTGGACGATCTCACTTCTCCTCCGAGTCTGCCGATGCGGACCGAGGCGACGCGATCGGCGGTAGAGACGCAGGAGGAGGAGCACGGGGATATACTTCTCTTCAGATTTCTGAACGGCCCAGAGTGCGGCCCAGAGCAGTGGTTCCTTCTTCACTGGAGCCTATATGCAGTCCGCGCCGCCTGTACTCTGTCCGCCAGCTGAAGCTGGGTAGGCAGAGAGGGGCTGGGCAGCAGCATCTCCCATTGCTCTTGTTGGGCAGTTGACAGAAAGAGAGGAGGGTGCTCAGGGCCGACGTCGAACACCCCGATTATGTGGCGGAGTGTTCCTACTTCTGAGCAAAATTTACATTCAGCGTCGTAGGGATTCGGGTGCAGTAAATGAAGATGCGTCGGGTGTGGAAGGAGCAGGATTTTATGAGCCGTAGGGTAGTTTGTTGTTCTCTGGAGAGGTCACGTAAGGCGAGGGTACGGTCTGTCTCTGAAGGCGGTAATGCTGGGTCATGTCCCTGAACGAGACAATCGGGTGACTGTCCTCGTGCAGCTACATAGCACGGGCGGTAAAAGCGCTGGGTTGTTGGTGGGCGTATTCGTTGCCCTCCATGCAAGCGTGAGCGGGTGTCCAGATGAGTTATATGGAACCGTTTGGGGAGTGGTTTTTAGCACACGCAGTGCACGTCGGGACACCCAACTCGACTGGTAATTCCGGTATGCTTGTAGGGAATCGGTGACTACCTTCCGTACCCATGGTTGATTGAGAGCCAAGCTGATGGCTGCTTCTTCTGCTGCCGTGATGTCTTGGGTCCTGACTGACGCACACGCAAGGAGGTTGGTTCAGGAGGTAGCCCCGATGATGTCGTACTGCTGTCCACGATGTTGGGAGGCGTCTGTATAGATACCTGCATGATCCCCACCGAGGATGGTGTTGAGCGCTTGAGCCCGTGCTAGTCGGCGACCCTTGTAGAGTGAGGGGTTCATATTTCTAAGCAAAGGGATCATCTTTAGTTGTTATCGCCGAGAGTACGAGAGTACATCAGGCGGAGTGACATACTGTGGTGCCCAGCCAATCTCGTGAAGTATGCGGCGACCCGCCGCAGCTCTGCTCAATCGGAGCTTCTGGTTAGAAATAGGGCGCTCTATCAGCTTTTGCACCGTGTTGTGGAGACGCGTGCTAAGCCGCCGCTCTGTGGACGCACACACGGGAAGACGAACGGCCTGCTCTGCCGCCCTTCTAATCACTATATAAAGCATCTTTATGTTCTTCTTGCCGAGAGGAAGACGTAAGTGATTCTCTAGTGGACAAACGCTTGAGTCAATCGAAAGGTATCGGATTCCTTGAGGACTCCCTTCTTGGTGGGAACTCGCGTGATGGTGTGTAGGATTTGATTGATGCTGTGTTTGAGGCACTGCATTGGATACATCACTCTTGGTGTTGGCCTGGAGATGTAGGCCTTGAGATGCAGGATCTTGCTGCTTGGGCTTGGAGTGATGGCCTGGCCATCAAGGAGTATTTGAATGTGTTCCTTGATTTGTCGTTTGGCGTGTTGGCGGACGACAAGGAGCTGTGATGTTTTAAAAGCCAGAGGCCACAACGCCGGAGGCCGGAGGCCACAGGCGTTGTGGCCTTCGGAGGCCACAGGCTAAAAAACGGCGGAGGGCACAGGCTTTAGCACATTGGCGTACTAGAAGTGAGATGTCATGCGTTGGTGTTAGCTTCCATTAATTTTCATAGCTCCTATCACACGCGAAAGGCCAGCGCAGAGCCGCTAGACGTGCCTTGGGCAGAGCGCACAGCGGCTCGAGAGGTCACGTCACGCTTTCACGTGGCATTCAGCGAGAATGCGGGGGTAAACCCGTAGATGTGCTTGGTGAGTGCGCCACCTGTCTTCCCGGTCTCCGCGTGGGCTCGTAGCTAAACGGGTAAGACAATGGGCTCTGGCTTTGTTACTCGATTAGTTCCAGGTTCGAGTCCTGGATGTACCAGTAAATTCTTTTATTTGTTCGCGGGAGTTTTCTGTTTACACCAACGGTCGCGAAAGAACCCTTCGGGGTAGAGGTAAAAAGCTTTGTTTTAATATACTCATCCAAAAATCGTCATCATTTACCTTAGTCGTTATTATAACCATCCTATTAGTTGTGGTTTGCTCCCCGCTATAAGTAACTACTGCATCAGAAAAAGAGCATCCAGACATTATAGGAACCATGGTCGGTTCGATAAATTGCCTAAAGATAATTCACACGCACATCGCCGGCTCAAGCGATAGATGAGACCTCGAAAGGAAACAGGCCCACAAACTCCGTAATACACTATATAACCTGCACCACGCAGGACAACATAGGACGTCACAGGTAACGGGCACCTCGTATATATTAAATCCTAGTTTCTTACCTCTACTCCCCAAGGGTTCTGTTGCGACCATTTGTGTCATCACAAAACTCCCGCGAACAAATAAAAGTCGTTACTGGCACCGCCAGGAATCCAACCTGTAAACAAATAGAGAAACAGAGCTAGAGCCCATTTTCTTACCGAATGAGCTACGAGCCCATGCGGAGACTGGGGAGGCAGATGGTGGACTCACTGACCACATCTGCAGATTTACCCCCCGTGTTCTAGCTGAATGCAACATGATAGCGTCATATTACCTCTTGCGGCGGCACGTGTATCGGCCGTGTGTGCGCCTTGAGCATGCGCTAGGAGTTAGTTAAAATTAAATGATGATCGAACCAACGCATGACATCTCACTTCTCTGTTTTGCCCACGTTCTCGTCGCCTCCGTCGGCGGCGGCAGAGACGGTAGGTCAAAAGCGATCGAGCCCACGGCAGATGCTGGTTACAAATGAAAAAGCGGACCTGGTCATTTTTTTACTCCTGGATTGCTTCACTCCGCGGTGCTGCCGTCGTTCCAGGAGCAGCTCCGGCAGCCGCTCGTCTGTTGCGTGGCAAGTTGAGTGTGATTTGACACTCCCTACGATACCTCCTGCGCCCATTTTCCAGCGTGACTATGCGCATGCACATTTCAGCAGAGCCTCAGACAAAAAAAAAGTGGCTTCTGTGCTGTTATAGGGCATAAGAAACTCCCTCTCTCTCTGCTCTCTACTCGCGATTCAGGTGAGCCCACGTATACGTCTGCCTCAGTTGTAGTTTCTTGTTAGCATCGATGACGTACTTCCGCGGACGCTTGATGAGCATGGCTGATGGCGCACGGCTGGCAGGCACGGAAAAACTGAGAAATGAGTCTAATGACGCTTATGTCTTCAGAGGTATGACGCGACAGCTTTACTTCGGTGTGGAGGGGGCGTTTTGTATTACAGTACAGGCATTTACATTCAGCTCAGCGACCAGACCTAGAGTAGCACCAAAGGTTTTTAAACGTGGGGGGAAAGGCGGCGGTGGCGATATTGCTGGTTTGAGGAACAAGGCGACCCTTTTAGTTTTTCAAAATGGTAGCGTCGTGGCCTGGCTGAATGTTTTTTTATAACAAACACACTTTGAGAGACCTTTATTGAGAAAGATTTATTTGAATAATGGGAACAGGAAGTAAAGTGAAGGTATAACCCAGAGGTAGAACCCAACTCCAAAGTCTCAGCATCAGCTGCCATGGATTTTGAGGTGACAAGATGGTCACTAAGGCCTCGTATGTGTCGATGTGTAAAAAGCGATATTTGACTTGTTCATCCATCAGCATATCCTTCAGTATGAGCACGTTTCGTAAGCGACTGGGTGCTTCAAAATTAATGTCGCACGTTTCCTCCCTAATAATGTGGCTCATGTATATTAGTGGATGTATGTTGTGGTTGGTATCCTCCGCAGGGTATGCGATTCTTCGGCCTTGAGATGCCCGTGTTGCATGGGGAAGGATGGTATTCCTAGGCCCATGATAAGGAGACGTTCTCAATATTTTTCAGGGCGGGAAGTGTGGCAGTGGCTCTCAAAAGAGATATCGGTATGCGGGTTTTCCTGGATCTTCGTTCGCTTTGTCACTCCCTTCCAGACGCTTTTGTCCGGGTGTTGATGTGATGTGAAGTTTCATCATTGTAGATATCAGAACCATCAGCAAACGTTCAGGTACTCTGCATGCAGCCAAAAGAACGGCGTTTTGATCATGTTTTGGAGCGTTTGGAAGTTTTTTCGACGAAATTTCATGCCACTTCTTGTGTAGGTTCATAGATACATATTTTTCTGTAGAGCGAGGGTTTTTGTGGAGAGCCGCTGGATAGGTGTCATATACTCCATGGCGTCAGACGTTGCTCTGTACACGTTCGGCATATATTACACAGTATGTCCGGTCCCCCCCCCCCAATGGCTTCTTTTGAGCTAGTAGAGAGTCCTCTATATTATATTCAAAGTTGTTCTAAGATCCAATTCGGGGCCTGCGCTGTGGTCATGAAAATTGACTCAGGTAGG
Source organism: Haemaphysalis longicornis (assembly GCA_013339765.2). NCBI lineage: Eukaryota > Metazoa > Arthropoda > Arachnida > Ixodida > Ixodidae > Haemaphysalis > Haemaphysalis longicornis. The sequence goes on from CM023451.1 coordinate 90,164,930, forward strand.
ACTGACTTATGTGCTTCTGATAACGCTGCTTGTTTGGCTGTCTTCAGCGAGGTACGTTTCTTGTACGGAAGGATGACCGATATCCGGGTCATGATAAGCGTCATGAAGGTCCCCGAGCGCGGGAAAAACAAGGAGAAATCGCGAGAAAAAGACGCAGCAAGCACGCAAGTGGCTGAGTAAAGAGGAAAAAGCGAAGATCCGAAGTAGTCTCGTGACAAGGCAGGCGAGAAAGAAGAGAAACGGGGCTCGGGGTTCAAGAAAGATCGAGAAGCGATCGAGGGCAACCAGTGCATCGTCCACTCCGATATAGCCTGGCGGACCAGCGGTAATCGATCGGACTGCGGGTACGCCGACCCTGTGAAAACCCTGCGCTCCAGCAACGGTCGCCGGGACTGCGGGAGCGCCACCACAAGCAGTGCTCGTCTTCCCGCCGACCAGCTTATTCGGGCAGATAAACGGTAACGTCGTCATGGCGCCGTGACTGTGCTCGGATGCCGGGGCCACGCTGTGTCAAAGGCAACTACCGCCAGTGGTAGTCGCCTTAGACGGGAGCTTCCACTAGCCGCCGCTCCCGCCGCCGCTAAAACTGTGAGGCCCCTTGTGAAATTCCACGCGGCTTGGACTCGGACTCTTCTGGCTGCGAGAGTGTGTTCGCGTGCTACGCGTGACTTCGCTACTCCTTTATTCATTTTTTTCTGCTTCCTTTTCCACCTTTTATTTTTTTATGAATAGTTCCGTTTCGCATTATAGATTCCAACCTCGTCACTTGTGAGACGCTCCCACTACGGCCCTAAATGTGCCATAACATCACATGTGACGTCCGCGACAGGTCTCTTCTTAGCATCTTGAAGAGCAGGACGTAGAACCTACGAGCGGAATTCAAGAATGAAGTGGCAGCATGGACCTCGAGAAGACGAATTGGGTCTCAAGATCGCCGAGCTTCGGGAATAGGGGAGGTCTGAGGACGCTCGAGTAAAGGAAGAACGGCAGGCAGAGCGTGAGGCTATGAAAGAAACTACAGAGCGCGCCAGGGAAGAAGCCCAACGGGAGAAAGAAGCATCCGAGCGGAAGCAGATGATAGAGATGAAGATCCGTTTGCAAGAGCTCGCGAGGGATAGCGCGCAAGTTGATAGCCCAGTACCTGAACCCGTAGTCTCTGGATGCGGAAGGTCGATCAGCCCTCACAAGCTTACCCCGCATTTTGATCACAGGAGAGACTATCTCTATGCATATCTTGTCAGGTTAGAAAGAATCGCGCTTTCGCAGAAGTGGCCTGAAAGTGAACGGGCAGTAGCTCTGAGCATGTGCCTCGCGGGTGAAGCGCTGACAGTGATAGGGAGAATGACCCCAGAGGACTCCCTGGATAACAAAAGTGAAGCTCGCCCTCCTTCAATGATTCCGCTTCACTTCGTAGGGGTACAACGAAAAGTTCAGACATGCGAAAGCCGAAGACGGGGAAACCGGAGTACAGTTCGTTTGCCGTCTTTCTGGCTATTTTGACAGGTGGCTGGAGACGTCCGGCGTCACGAAAACTTTCGACGAACTGCGGGAAAAGATGATTGGAGAACAATTCATGAAGTGCTGCCACACGCAACTAGCAGTCTGTGTCAAGGTAATAAAGATGGTCGGGAATAGGGCGGCCCAGTGGTCTCGCTGTTTGTAAGCAAGACGTTAGGTTCTGCGACCTGTCGACCGGAAGGCCAGAACCACGGTGTCCTGCGGGGGTGTAGCCCGAAAGAACCTGTCGCAACACTAGGAAATAAAAACGTCGGGCCACAGAACAACACATATATTACGAACACGTCAGCAGCTGACGGGCCAGCGGCAGGTATGCCCGGCCCAACGCTCGGAGTTCCAGGGAGCAGTGACTCCTCGCGCCACGAGGCTCGCGCAGTGAGCCCCAGAGTGGTGCTTCGTCGTCTTCGCTGCGTTGATGCTGCTACAGGAGGCCCCCCCTCTAGTGGCGTAGCCGTGGGGTAAGCCGTAAGGATACTTTTGGAGGTCGTCGTTTTGGTTTTGTTGTCTGTTGCGGCTGGGATGGCTGGGGAGGGTGATCCGCACTTGTTAGTGTGGATTCTTCCGGTTGTGTAGAGAGCTGCTCTTCAATGAACACTGGTTTGAGGCGATCAACAGAAATAGTGTCCTGTCTGCCATCCAAATCCACGGTGAAATGCTTATCAGCACGGCGGATGACGCGGTAGGGTCCGTCATACGGGCGCTGAAGTGGTTTGCGGACGGCGTCACGGTGGAAAAAAACATAGGGGGACGTTGTCTGCTCGCCGGGAACATGGGCATCCGCACGCTGTTGACAGCGTGGTGCAGGCGCACGAAGTGGGCGAAACGAACCTCGTAGTTTGGTCAGGTATTCGGTGGAATCAGGGCACGGTGATGATTCGGAATCAGTGAAAAACTCTTCCGGCAGGCGGAGCGACGCACCAAAGACCATCTCTGCGGGCGTGCAATGTAGGTCCTGCTTCAAAGTAGCCCGAAGACTCAGCAGAACGAACGGAAGGGAGGTGGACCAATGGGTAGCGTCCGGCTGTGCCCTGAGTGCCGTCTTGAGGGAGCGGTGAAAACGCTCAACAAGCCCGTTGGCAATAGGTTGGTACGCTGTGGTCCGAATGCGGGAAGTGCCAAGAAGGGTCAGAAGGTTCTTGAAGAGTGCCGACTCGAACTGGCGACCTCGGTCGGTGGTAATAGTTGATGGGACACCATAGTGGGAAACCCAGCGGGCAACGAAGGCGTTGGCGATGGTTTCACTACGGATGTCGGGAAGAGAGAACGCCTCGGGCCAGCGCGTGAACTGATCCACGCAAGTTAGTAGGTATGTGTTTCCTTTTGAAGGAGGCCAGGGACCCAAAATGTCTACGTGCACCTTGTCGAAACGCTCAGTTGGTGCCGTAAACAAGCCGAGAGGGGCCTTGGTGTGCCGGTGAACCTTTGACTGCTGGCATACGAGACGGCAGCGCGTCCACTCGCGTACGTCCTTGTTGATGCCCGGTCAAACGACACGCTGCTTCAGCAGATGTTGCGTGGCTCGTATTCCAGGGTGCGATAGTCTATGGAAGGCATCGAAAACAATGAGTCGGAAATTCACCGGGACGAGTGGTAGCCGGGTTTGCGTGGAAACATCGCAAAGCACCGGGACAGCACACGATGGGATGGGTGTTTCAGAAAGGTGAAGGGCGCTGGGGTTTTTTCGAAGGGCTATTATTTCGGCGTCATCTTGTTGCGCTGATGCGAGTGCGGTGAAGTCGATGTCAGCCGAGTTGTAGGGACTGGAGATTGCGGCGAAACGTGAGAGTGCATCCGCGGCAGCGTTGTCCTGTCCTTGCAGGTGCCGTATGTCCGTTGTGAATTCCGCGACAAAAGACAGATGGCGGGTTTCACGCGGTGAAAATTTGGTGGAATTCGACTGCATGGCGAAGGTCAGAGGTTTGTGGTCCTTCTGGATATGGAACTCTCGACCCTCCAAGAAGTGCCTGAAGTGACGTACAGCCATGTACATTGCAAGGAGTTCTCTTCCGAAAGTGCTGTAGCGTGACTCCGCGGGTGACAACTTGCGGGAAAAGAAAGCAAGGGGTTGTCGCCAGGCATAGTCCACAAACTCTTGCAGGACAGCTCCGACTGCCGCGTCAGATGCATCGGTCATTAGGCAAAGCGGAACTCCCGTTCTCAGATGAACGAGACGAGTTGCCTGGGACAGCTTGGTCTTGACATTGTTGAAAGCGGTTAGTGCTTCTGGAGACCAAGTGAGTGGAGATGCTTTTGGTTTGTTTCCCGTGAGCATGTCTGTCAGTGGGCGGAGGAGAGCGGCGCAGTTCGGGATGAAACGGCGGTAAAAATTTAGGAGGCCAAGAAACTCGCGGAGTTTGCGTATGGAAGATGGCTGCGGAAAGTCTTGGATGGGCTGTACTTTTAAAGTCAAGGGGCGAATGCCATTCTTTTCTACATGGTGGCCGATGAAGTCCAGCTCATGAGCACCGAGCTCGCACTTGCCTCTGTTGACGATACGGCCGTATTCGGCAATTCTAATGAAGTGTTGGCGAAGGTGCTGGATGTGTTGGTCTGCGTCTCTACTGAACACAAGCAAGTCATCGATTTAAGCGAAGCAGAAAGGTAATCCTCGGATCACGGTGTCAATGCACCGTTGGAATGTTTGTGCAGCGTTGCAAAGGCCGAAAGGCAAGCGCACGTACTCAAAAAGTCCGAACGGCGCGATGATTGCCGCCTTCGGAATATCTGCCGGCTCCACAGGAATCTGATGGTAGGCCTTAACAAGGTCGATCTTAGAGAAAATCGTCGCCCCATGCAGTGGTGCTGAGAAGTCTGCAATGTGCGGAAGGGGGTAGCGATCAGAAACAGTGGCGTTGTTGAGCAACCGGTAGTCTCCGCACGGACGCTAGTCTCCAGGTGACGGCTTTGGAACCATGTGCAGCGGGTATGCGTGAGGGCTCGACGACGGTCGAACTTTCCGAGCTCAAGCATGTGTTCGAACTCGTCACATGCGATCTTGTAGCGATCAGGCGGTAAGCGTCGAGCTCGAGCGTGAATGGGTGGGCCCGTAGTGACAATGTGATGAGTGACGTCATGTCGGACGGGAGGAGGAAGTTGGCAGGTCGCAGAAGGGACGGGAATTCCTCAAGAAGCTTGTCATAGACCGACTTCGACGAGGTGCTTGCGACCGCCAAGAGCGGTTCCTTCGATGTCATACCAAGCACAGAGAGGTGCGTTGTAGCATCAATGAGGCGCTTGCGGTGCATGTCAACTAACAAGTTGTAGTGACGCAAGAAGTCTGCGCCAAGAATGGGGTAGGCCACATCAGCGATAAGAAAAATCCATCGAAATGTTCTCCGGAGGCCAATGTTGAGTGACAGCGATTGTTCTCCGTAGGTTGCAATGGGAGTCTTGTTGGCGGCTTGTAAGCTGCTTGTGGTTTGCCTGCGCTTGCGAAACACGGCTGAGGACGGTATTACGCTGCCCTCAGCGCCTGTGTCGACAAGGAAACCAAGTCCAGTGGTTTTGTCCGTCACAAAAAACAAGCGGCTTACTTTGCAACCGACACCACTCGCCGCCTCTAGTGGTGCGCCGGGGAGTTTCCCTGAAAAGTGCAGGGGGTTGTACACTTCCGCGCTGCTTTTCCAAAGTTGCGATGATACCAGCATACGCCTTGCCTTGAAGGCGACGGCGAACGGCGGCCCGAGAAGGAGCGGCCGCGCTGGGGAGAGCATTGGCTCTGAGCTGAGAGAGCGGCAATATGATCTGATAGCTTAGTGATCTCCCCACGGAATTCCTCACGCAGGCTCTGCAGCGCAGGTGGAGACGGCATTGTGGGTGCTGGTTTAGTGGGCCCGGAACGTTCCGGGAGTGATAAGTTGAACACGGGACGTTCGACAGGAGTGGAAACGTCCATGACGGAGTCGGCAAGGTGGGCCAGCTGAGAAATGGATAAACCTTTCGCGGTAGCCAGCACCATGCGGACGGAGGTGGGCAGGCGTTGAAGAAAAAGCTCTAGAAGCAAAGCTTGATCGAACGTGGCTTCCTTTTCTCCAAGGAGCTGTTGAAGGCGACGCAGTAGCTGTGAGGGTTGGCGATTACGGAGCTCTTCAGATTGTAGAAGCTGCAACCGTCGCTGTTGCGACATTGTCGTTCGCTCTATGAGTTCACTCGTCAGGGTGTCAAACGGGGCGGTCGCCGGCGGTGAAACAATCAGGTCGCGAAGCTCGGTTGCGATCTCAGGAGGCAGCGGAGACACGAGGTGATTGAATTTCTGGCTCTGCGACATGATGCGAGCAATGGCGAACCAGCTGTTGACCTGGGCGAGCCAGAGCTGTGTGTCCTCAGGCCAGTATTGGGGAAGCTTCAGCGAAAGTGCAGCCACGTCACCCTGAGTGGCGGAGGATGTTGGATGGCTGTCATCTGCAGCGGTGGCTCCAGGCTGGACATCCAAAGCGGTTTGATTGTCGGCTGCCATGTCCGATGTCCGTGGCCACCAATTCTGTGGCAACACGAGGAAATAAAAACGTCGGGCCACAGAACAACACATATATTAAGAACACGTCAGCAGCTGACGGCCAGCGGCAGGTATGCCTGGCCGAACGCTCCGAGTTCCAGGGAGCAGTGACTGCTCGCGCCACGAGGCTCGCGCAGTGAGCCCCAGAGTGGTGCTTCGTCGTCTTCGCTGGGTTGATGCTGCTACAAACCCATTCCCGTTTGACCCCGTCTGGTTTGAAGCCATTCCCAAAACGCCCTTCCCGCTTGACCCGTCCCGTGTGCGCCCGCTCCCGTAACGACCTTCCCGTTTGGGCGCTTCCTGTTTCAGCCCGTTCCGAAAACGCCCTTCCCGTTTAAACCCACTCCCAAAGCGCCCTTCTCTTTTGAACCCGCGTCGTTCCAACCCATTTGAATATCTAAAAATCTGCGTTACCGTCTTCGAAATTGTCCCCCAAAATGTGCTTACAAGCAATGGGTCATGCACTAAAAACTTTTATGCAGCCATTTATCCGGAATCGACCGATATTTCCGGCCGATAAAAGTTTCCGAATGCCTTAGGCCGATACTGCCCTCTTGACACATTATTTGTAGCTGCGAAAGTGTACTAGAAAGATACCCAATATCTAGGGCAATGCACGCATTGGTTTTTTATGCAGTTGGTGTCCGTACGCGTGGCTGAAATTTATTTAACAGCTGTTCTTATGCTCAGTTTTGGAGCTGCTCTGTCTTCGGGTTCGAGAGATCCATAGATCAAATATGTTCATAGGAGGGACTTAAAAGGCAAAAATAACAATTGAATGTGTTCATTCAGCCATTTACACATTTTGCGAGAACGCAGGGGGCTTTCTCTCCTGCGTTTTTGTTGCATAAAATCCTGCGCGGCTTCTGTGTGCAGGCACCGCTGAAGTGTTCGATGGGTGCTAGGAGCAACCGCGGAAGCGCTTTCCGATTTTTATCGTTTTTTTGGGGAAGCAGGGTAGCGCGTCTAGCCGATAAAAATATTCCCAGCCAGGGAAGAGTGGTTAATGTCATTTTTGGGGAGCCGCACCTTTGTTGTTTCACGTCTATACGGCGCCGAGGGTACCTTGTGACGCCGGCGGAAGGCCTCTCTAGTTGCCGGGGGTAATTACAGCATGCAAAGAGCGGGTGCGTCCTGGTTGGTGGGGTCATCCTCGATGCGCCGTCATTCGTGGGGCTAGAGATGAATAGAGAAAGGCCCGCCGCGGCGCTTCTAAATGTTGCACCGGCCAAGGTACGCAGTGAGGTTCGAATTCGTAGCAGGTCTACAGTGTCACTGCTACAACGGATATATGTGATGACGGACTGACAGCTCCTTTTTTAATGGATGCGCGTGGTTGACAAAGCCGGGAATGTCTTCGGTGCTGAGCATATTTTCGGCGCGCGTCGCAGTAACAATACTTATAGAGGCCGCCTGAGGGTCGATGGCCAGCGCTCGGAGTGAGTATGGGTCGGTTGGTTATTATTAGTTATTTACTCGTCCTTTGCCGATTACCTTGAAGCTTGAGTTAAAGTTAGCTCTAGAGTGTAGTTAAAATAATTGTTTGTGTCTAAGCCTCTGGTTGTCGTGGTCGTGTGTGTTAGTAGTCCCTCCTCACACTCTTTCGGGACATGGCCATGATGGCGTCGTTTTAATGTAATAAACCTTAAGTGTCTGGGATTTTTGGGGTGTATCTAAAGAAGCTAGAGACGAGAGTTAGTCGACCGAACAAGAGCAAAGGAGGACAGACGCCGGGAGACCCTCGCGACCTAAATATGTTTACTTTAGTTATATCGCCATTTTCGAGTAAACTGTGCAGATTCGTTAAGTGGTATAACTTGAATTGTAACCAAATTTCGTCGTTTGTAGATTCAAAAAGCAAACTCAAGGTTTGAAGAGCAGTCAAGGACTCTGGCTGTACTGAGCATGCTATCGCAGCGGCTGTGAACAAACGGAAATAAAGGAAGAACAACATGAAAATGTTTTTTATAGCATTTCATAAACTGCGTACGTTACTCCTGGGAACGGGCTAAATAGGGAAATACGAAAGGGGAAGGTTCTTTCGCGCCGGGTTGAAATGGGAAGGAACAAACGGGAAGGTTGAAATAGGAATGGGTTCAAATGGGAACAGGTGAAGTGGGAAAGGGCGAAACGGAATGGGCGTTTTGCGCCGGGTTGAAACGGGAGGGAACAAGCGGGAAGGGTGAAATGGGAATGGGTTCAAACGGAAACCTCCCTCCTGCGGATGTCGACTGGACAACCAGGCACCCCGTCCACATCCTCTACAACGGGCCGAGGAATCGTGATGCCGAACCTGTGTGCATTCGCAACTTCCCTTTAGCATGGCGCTCACGTGACAACGCCGATGCCTCCATCGGGCCCTCAAGAGCCCAATGTCGTCTGCTTCTTGAATCCCAGCAAGCCTTTCAATATGTAAGAGCTGAAAAACATTTAATTTGCTTCACTGAATTTAACTTGGGCTCTTCCATATCCATGAGTTATCCACCTCACTGCGGCGACCCCCGAACATTTTAACCGTACTCTGTATCCGTTCGTGGTGTGCCTTTCTCCATCTTAACTGTACGTCATAAATGTCCTTTCACGCATATTTACGAAACCCCGAGTTCCAGTTTTTAACCTGTGCATCCGAGTACCTTGCTTGATTCTCCTTAATCTCATAACATCACAAAGTGGCGTCCGTGACAGGACGCCATACCCTTACAATCAGTGCCTGCATAAGTGTTTTACTTTCCTTTTTATTCATGTTCTTCCCCTTTATCGCCATTTTACATTGCAGGCGAAACGTTCAAATATTTCTTGTTTTGGCAATTGTGTGATCTGCTCTGCCCCTTCTCTGTAGAACGATTCTTACGTGACTTTTCTGAGGTCACATGCTGACCTATTTTTTATGCTTCGTAAATTGACCACGTGACCACATTCATCGGTTGCCGGATAAGGCTTGCGGCGATGACAGGACCACCAAATATTCAAAAAAGCATTTTAAAATTGTTGTAATTAGGAGTTTTATTTTAGAGTACACGGTTTTATTTTTTATTAGAACACATCTTATTTCGTTCCTGGTTCAATTTTGTTGTGGGTTTTAGGGAGCATGGCGTTAATCGTTTGCACCTTTATTATGTAGGTGACACAATGTTAGCTAGCGGCGACATTAGCAGACAGGTTGTTTCACGTTTACAGAGTTAACGTCTGCAAGCCTGGAAAGTATACGTCGCCCACGCGCATGTAGTTTGAAACCCCTTTAGTTATACGTACGCTACGCAGTCCGCGCGTAAGGCGTCTGGATACACGCGCCTTAGGCCCTTAGCCGTGCGTTATTCCTAGCGCCATCTACCAACAGACTGACACAGCTGTAGCCACTTGTGATCTCGCGAGCCGGCTGCTGTGACGATGACAAACGCTACTTAGTCAGGCTTAACAGCTGAAAAATTGTGCTTAAAGAACAAAAGTTGTATTTCGCTTGAACCTTTGGCTGAGGGTAAGAGCGGGCAAATTGGAGGCGGAAGCAATGGCTTAGAACACGAATGTCACGCCTAGGGATTAGCGACAGAGCTGGTATCGCTGTGAAGCGGGAGGGCAGGGCGCCGCAATCTTGGTAAACTCTGCGTACGGCAGAAACGTAAAGACCGCAACGTAAAAAAATCACGCCATATCCACGGAATGAATGATGATAAGTGGGGCGAAGCTCGAGAGGGGGAGATCATCGGTAACCGTAACACTCCCGTGACAGTTCGCCCATTACATCATTAAGAAAGACGTAATACTGTGTGCGTACATTGTACAAATCAACTTTTATTTTCGGAGTCAATGCTCCCAGGCCCAGACCTGGTGAAAGACCCCGCGCCGCCCCTCTACCACAATTTGTCACGTAGGATGGGGCACAACGGTAAAGAAAGAACTTTTATTTAGGGCGAACTTGTGCCCGAACAAGACGAGAGGAAACAAGCAAACGTCCTTGCGTCTCGTTCGATCTCCGAGAACGACAGCCTGCGTTCGTGGCGTGTTCTCTTGCGTGATCTCCCCCTCGCAGTGCACGTGCGCTCGCACCTCCGTTGGCGAACACAGACAAGCTCGCGCTCCCAGTGCCGAGTTTGCGCTGCCGGTTGTAGCCGGTTCTAGCGCGTGCAACGCGGCCCACTTTGCGACATCTCCGAAAGCATGCGGCGGTCACGTACCACGAGACACAAGGGATGGACAGACCCATGGCTTTAGGAGCTTCGCCCCTAAAATCGAATCTCACGTACGTCTGTAAGACTGATGGATATGCTTTGCATTCTGAGCATGCGCACTGGTCATCCGTGAAAGCTCCACGTACCTGAAGCGTCCACGTACGTGAAGTGAAATCTATGCAGAATAGTTAGAGAGGCGCTTCAGTGGTGGCGTAAGTTGATTGCAGGGCTGGCGACCATATTTTCCAAGCATCCAACAGCCCATGGCTGGTAAATTCACTGCGCAGGTGCGGCGCCTGCATATATTGTGTATTTTTCTTCCGTCGTGGCCGTAATATCATTGTTCTTTTTTGCACTATATAGTAGCCGCTGCTCGCTACTCCTGATACAGGTGAGCCTTCGTATCGGTCTGCCTTAGTTGTAGTTTCCAGTTAGCGTCGATGACGTAATTCCGCGGACGCTTCATGAGCACGGCGGACGGCTGGCAGGCATGAAAAAATGAGTCTGATAACGCTATCGCTTTAAAACCAAAACGTTCACACTGGCTACAAAGCAAGAGAATAAACAGTTTGAAATACTGACAATGCCAACTTGTTGTTCAAACTGAACAACATTCCGCAGCCACAACCATTCATGCCCACATCTGGAGCCACGAAACCCTAAATGTCCTCTTCCTTCCTTGTGCCGCAGTGATTAAAAAGTGTTGCAGATACTGTAGCTCTCGTCGCTGAACTGCAGTTCTTGGAAAGTATAAATCGTGAATGCACGAACTCCCTATAGACGTAGCTGTCACCTGGGTGAAGGTCCTACCGGGCGTCACAAGCCTGGGAAGCCTTTTCTTATTATTCTATCGCTGACGCCTCCGCACAAGCTCAGCTTACAGATCTGCTGTTACGGAATTAGCGAACTGTGTAACGCCCTGCATTTCTACAAGAACGCAGATTTGGCGGACGTAACACCTTCAACAGTTATAATAGAGTAAATGGAGGTAATTTGTCGGACGGAATTTTGACCAACAAAAATAAAAAAAGTAAATGAACGTTTCGCCAAACGATCTATGAAATCAAAAACGTGCATCCCAGTTCAAGCAAAAAAATTCCGGGAAAGAACGCTGGAAATACGATTAAAAAATAGCGCAAACGCAGGAACTCTGGAGGGCGCCTTCCATCGTCGGCAAAAACAAGCATAATTTTGCGAATTAAACGCCGTTCGTGGCTATAAATGTATAAATTCACATCAGTGGCAGAAAGAAACAGAAAAAAACGTAAAATGAATACAATATTTCAATGTCTTTGACTACTTAGATGTTCGTATTTGGCTGAAGAAGAAACAAATAACTCACGCTCTAGACAAGCGGCACGCATTACTTAATAAGAAGGCTCTCATTTTCTGCAGATATGTAATCTCCAACCGCTCCCCTCCTGCGCCACCAGAGTTCTGAGAGGGTACACTAGATAAGTGCAGCAATATTGGGAAGGCTCCCTGGGACAAAAATAGCCATCCTTCAGCAGTGAATAATGGGCACTCTGGTGTAATAGTTGGGTGGTGTAGTAGAGAAGAACAAACGCAAGGAAGCTTGTGGAGGAATAAAGAAAGGATAAAAATGAAAAAAAAAGATTAAGTTTGTAGCCTTCGGGGCGGCGGTGAGGAAGGGTGGGACGGTGTCGTTTGCAGGATTGCCAAGCTTAGTGGTCGGGCGGCCCGTTTGGAGGTCGAGGCGCTTCCTACTTGCGTAAAGAATGTTGAGCGAACAAAGGGCGCTGTTGTTGGTGAACGCACGTAGTGCTTATTGGATGGTTGGAAAAGGAAGGCTTGGTTTGCACGCTGCGGCGGAACTGGCCACAAGGGCCATGCTTCATAGCCACTTCCCTGCGTAATCCGAGCGCAGGCATGATGAGGTGGCAGCAGCAACGGGTACGGTGCTCTCGTACTATAAGCCAAATGAAGGCGTCTTGTAGTCGTTGCCGTTCACTCCGCTTCAAGGCCATCTTTGAGTCGATTCTCTTTTTATCAAGACATGCGTTTTTCTATGGTACTAATCATTACAAAGAAAAATTATTTACAGTGTTTCCCGTAGATGGGCATCGGTGATTTGTTACGAAAGGTCTTTTGTCCGAACTAATCATTACATAGAAAAATTATTTACAGTGTTTTCCCGTAGATGGGCATCGGTCATTTGTGACGAAAGGTCTTTTGTCCGATTTTATTTTATATCTAACGTAAGAGTTTCTCCCCGTAATCATCCTAATCTCAGATCAATATTGGCGCGAAATTTTCTTTCATAAGATGAAATATCCTTGATCAATAATGCACTTAGAAATATTTTATGATCATTGGAGAAAAGACGTTTGGGATCTGCTTTGTTTAGGCAATTGCATCGCCTGCTATGAACTTGATATTGGCAATGGTAGCTTGCCAACAAAAACAGCCCCAAGATAATTCAGTTAAGAGTGAGCATGGTCGTTCCTTTCCGGAAGTTTAGGAAGAAAATCTGCCTAAGCAGAGATGTTTACTTCGGATTTGCAATAAAAAGTTTGAAATTTTGCAGTGTCACTTGTAGGGTGTTCGTAATACAAGAAAATTGACTGAGTTGAACTGAATTACATACCCTCACCATTTCACAAGTTTTTACTGCGTCTAAAGGGTTTTTGATTCCAAAGGTCCGGTAGTGAAATAAGTGCGACAAATAGAGTATGTGTTTGAACTTAGCTTTTGTGCTCTTCGTATGTATTGTATATATGCATGTGTGCATGTACGTATGTAGTATGCATGTATGTATGTATGTATGTATGCATGTATGTATGTCTGTATGTGTCTATGTATGTATGCATGTATGCATGCATGTATGTATGTATGTATGTATGCATGCATGCATGTATGTATGTATGTATATATGCTCGCATGCATGCATGCATGTATGTATGTATGTATGTATGCAGCATGAATGCATGCATGTACGCATGTATGATGTATGTATTTTTTGAGTTAGGGGAGCACAAGTTCGCTGCAATAAACTTGTTTCTTCCTTGAAGATAACTGCGTCGTCTTTAGCTTTATGACATTATCATTGTTCTTTTTTGCACTATATAGTGCCCGCTGCTATCTCCTCCTGATTCAGGTATACGTCTGCCTCAGTTGTAGTTACCTGTTAGCATCGATGACATACGATGATGTATGTATGTATACATGTATATATGCATGTATATGTATGTATGTATGTATGTATGGATGGATGCATGTGTGTGCGTATGTATGTGTGTGTATGTATGTATGTATGTATGTATGTATGTATGTATGTATGTATGTATGTATGTATGTATGTATGTATGTGTGTGTGTGTGTTCTGTGTGTTGTGTGTATTGTGTGTACAGAAAGAAAATATGTTGGCTGTCATTGTCAGAATAAAACACGTAAGACTAGAAACATAGGGCGCAGTTTTTCGGAATATACATTACTAGAAGCGCCGAAATGAAAATGCCTAAACCATATAAGAACCGTGCTACGTGCAGATAAACGCTATAGAGTGGTCCCGCGAAACTGCACGCTTCTTTTAAGTGCTTCCATGTAACAAGCACCCTGGTCGTTTCGCAGTTCGTGAACTTCAAGGACAAACACATCTCAAATTCATGGAAATATAACATCGCGTTCTTCAACCTGGAACTCTTCGACCCTGGGAGTGACGCACTATGCCCAAAGTTGCAGTTGTCACACTTCAAGAGATAAATAACCAGTAGTCTTTGTACGACAACGTTCATGACATCGAACCAAATGTTCCTGACTTGAAAATACCTAAATAAAACCACGCAGTGGCAGAACTGTCTGTATTTTCTGGTCTGTACCTCTGTACCAGCACTGATAGACGATCATAGTAAGAATTACTGCGCTAAAATTGACAAGGACTAACCTAATATAAGCTCTTGTCAACGTTCGTGCCGTGATGTTCTCGATGGATGATTACCCTATTGCGCAACATTATATTGAATTTATTCATGGATTCCCTATATTCGGACGAACACTGACAAGTACGGACAATACGGCGACAAACATTTAACAAAATGGTCCGAGTTAATGAGGACTTTACAGTGAAAAGAGAAATAGGATAGTGGAATATACCCTCAACACACAAAGTTTGGCGAAGGCGAATCAAACTAACACCACCGAGTTCATTTAAAAAAAATTCCCCGTATTTCCCCGAGGGGAAGAATGTGAAAGTGCGAATGCACGAGTTGAATTTGCGCGGTTCGGTAATGTTCGCGAAAGAGAGATCACACACACACACACAACTACAAAGAAAGAAAGATGCATATATTCACAGACACCTATTTGTGGTGTCGTTGTACTTGATTGCTAGAGCGGATCTCAGCTTTCAAATTTCGTGTCAGTACTCCTTTAAGCGGGTGCATTAGCCCTTCTCACGCCCGATTCCTGGCCAATCCCCCACGTGGGTATGTGCCATGTCAGCAGCCAGGCAGCGCGCGCCCATCTCCCCCCGTTGCTAAGGAAGACGAGGAGCGCGCGCACCCGCAGCTGTTGCTATGCGGACTACGGCGGCGGATGATTCAGGCTCGCTTAAGAAGTGCATTCGCACTTAAAAAATGCCGTGGGTTGTTGGTAACTTGGCATGGAGAACCCTACGCCATACAATCGAGGTCGGCGATTCAAAGGTACACTAAAGGGTGGAAACACGTTTGCCTTTATCGATGGATTACGGTGCCGAGAGCAAGAAACGTGAAAGCACGGGACGATGTCCCGCACTGTTTTGGGTACCACGGTTTGTGACGTCACAAGTGGTGAACTGCAAGAGCTCATTTGAGAAGCATGTATACATGTTTTCCTGAAATCACAGTTTCTAGGTGGTTGAGCACGTGAAATAAACGTCAATTAAAGCTTTCTGACACTGCGAGGCAGGATGATCCCTTCACTAGTCCGCAGCTATAATGGTTTGTTTCGTTTTTAAAAAGCGTACGTAGCAATTCCAGGAACTGTAGCATTGATGTGGAACTAGCGAAGTTAACCTACGACGGTGAGCACCAAAGCTTCTGCATGCAATATACCCAACAGGAAACAGATAAAGTACCTTGATTAGAATCGTCAAAAGGAACAGGATGCACTGCAGGTGGCTAAGCGAGCCGCCCGAGCTTCCAATCTCCTCTTCCCGATGCGCGGTGTAGGAGTTGCTGGAGAATTAACACATTATGTAAATTGTTGATATCGGTTAAGTACACCCGGTTCTGAAGACAGTCGCCCGTAAAATAAACTTTCTGCGAGTGGTTAGCTTATCGGACCGCCCATTCGCCTCGAGCCGCTGTTAATAATCCGTAAAGCGTGCGTCGGTCTGCGCGGGCAACGATGACTACTGACACGGCTGGGCTGCCGTGAACACTCAAGAGTTTATTTCACGTTAGGTTTGTTGTGTAATAAACGGCCACCGGATGGTTCCAAGTGTACTGGAGCACGTATGCTTCCTCAAGGGACTCCATGACTCACCGCAGGGTGCGCACACCATACTGCGCTTTTGTGGCTTTTGTTTTTCGTTTGTACGGGGGTATTGTCTTACTCCCGCTTACGTTTCAATAAAGAAGATGGCAGCTTGACAGCCGCTCGTCGTTTCGTTTGGCTCCTCGCAAGGCTGCCGCAATCTGCGCCATTCGAATTGTGGTCATGCTGCACACACCACAAAAACGAACAGGTTATGGTCCCAGGACGGTGCATCGACCTTGATTGGCGAAGAACTGCAACGAATTGCTTTGTGATGAGCTGAGAAAATGTCTACCAAGAAGAAGCGTGAACAGTCAAGCCACACCCATTTCGCTCCGTCACGTGCTACTCTCCACGGAAGAAGTTCCAGCGACAAGCGTGTGGGGCGGTTAAAGTGTCGGGACGAAGTGACTGACGAACGGTGTGTGCCTAATCAGGAACAGTGTGAAACAGGGCATGTGTTTTTCGTTAGACCAACGAAACGTCATACGACACCTGCTTCACTGCTGACGCCACTCAAGCTGATGTTTACACAAGACCGTGGTCACAGTAAGTGGCGGCACGACACGGCTGCGGAGAAACAAAACTGTCGGGAAGAAAGGACGGACATGGCGTTGTGCTCTGCAGTTGGGGTGTGAAAAAGAAGAGTAGTGGAAGTAGAGGTGGTGCGTTTGCCGAACTAGGGGAAGCCCATTTCTGATTGGCATTCAGTTCACCATCAAGATGGAAGTATCAGAGTGGTTCAGGCTACCAAAGTTGGCGGAAGACAACTACCATACCTGGTCTATAAGGGCAAGAGCCGCTCTCGTGCAGAAGGGATGCTGAGACGTCATCGAGCCCGGTTATTCTGGCGAAATGGCGGATAAAAAGAAGAAGATAGGCAATAAAGCATTGACCTTTCTATTCCTCGTCGTTGAAGACAATTACCTGTATGTCATTGGCGAAAGTAAAACTGCGAGAGAAGCGTGGACAACGCTTGAGGAGATGCACTCGAAGTTTCGACTTCTCCATATACTCCAGCTAATTCGTGATTTCGTCAATGTAAGGATGAAGAAAGAAGAATCATTGCAGAGCTACCTTGCAAGACTCATGGAGCTGCACAGGAAACTGTCGAGTGCAGGACATGCATTCACCGACAGAAAAGTCGCCTTGGTGATGCTTATAGGGCTTCCAGTGGCGTACGAACCGCTCATTCTCAATTTGGAGCAGGACAAAGAGCAAACAAGTTCGAAGGTAGTGAAGACGAAGCTGCTCATTGAAGAAAGCTGCGTCGAAATGAAGAGTGCGTCGACAGCTACGACAGTCAGACTAGGGCGCTGGTCAGCAAAATTTGTTCCACGTTCCACAGCAAGCAGCAAAACGAGATGAGCTATCAGCCTGCTCATAAGAACGACGACAAGATTCGCCAACGGACGCCAGGTGTCCAAAAGGAGGTGCGATGTTTTGCTTGCGGCAAGATCGTTCATATAGCGAGGAACTACGACCAGTGTCCGGATGAAGAGGACCAGCAAAAGAAGAGGAGTCTTCCACACGCAAAAATAACAACGCATATGGCCTTATGTGCGAAGAATGAGGCAGCGTCACACCCCGGTGTAGTCACCTTGACAGCAGTGCTACTGATCATATGACGTCGCAAAGTTCAAAGGTCACCGACTTCATGCCATGCGAATCCGCAGTGGAGACCGCAAATAGAGAGTCCATCAAAGTCGAAGGGAAAGGAAGAGTCGAGATTCAGTGTCTGATCAGTGTGGTGGGACAAACATCACGCTCGAAGATGTCCTGTATATGCCTGCTTTGAACGGGAACCTCCTATCGGTTGGAAGGATTGAGGAACGAGGGTTGCAAGTTACGTTCGCAAAGCCTTCGTTTCCAAAGACAACCGAGAAGTAATCCTTACTGCAACGAAGCAAGGGAGGCTGTACCCCATGAAAGAAGCAGAAGTGTCGTCAAGGCTCGCCAATGCGAAAGACACAACTCTTTGGCATCGGCGGCTGGGCCATTTGCATCAGGATGCTGTTCGTAGCCTCTGCTGAACCGGCAAAGATCACATGGAGGATCATTGCGACGTTTGTCGCCTAGGAAAGCTGAGAAGAAGTTTCCCGAAGGGAGAAGCAACTCAGGCCAAAGTGCCATTGGAGCTGATTCATTCAGATGTCGTCGGTAAAATCATGCCGACATCCAAGGGTTGTTCAAGTTATTTAAGAACCTTCACTGACGAATACTCAAGGTACACCTTTGTGTATCCTATGAAGGTGAAAAGCGAAGTGCTTCAGAAGTTCGAAGAGTACAGATGCATGGCGGAAAACCTTCATGACAGAAAAGTGAAGGTTTTACGTAGTGACAACGGGGGTGACACCAGCACTGACCAGCACGTAGTGACACCAGCACTGACTTCAAAAAGTACTTGAGTGAGCACGGCACCAAGCACAGACTAAGCATCCCTGGCCCACCGTAGCAGAATGAACTTGCTGAAAGGATCAGACATTTGCTAGACATGGCAAGGTGCCTCCTCATTGAGTCAGGCGTCCCCAAAGAGCTTTGGCTTACGCTGGTGTCATTCCAAGCCGTATAAGAAACCAATGTCCATCCAAAGCGATTGAAGGGAAGTAACCGGAAGCTTTGTGGACAGGGGGAGAAGTGAAGTTAGACAGCCTCAGGGTGTTTGGATGCAGAGCATTGAGCGTGCGAGGTAGACTCCAGAAGAAGGTGAGATTGGAACCGGAAGCAGAGGAGTGCGTACTGGTCGGCTACCCAGAAGGGGTGAAAGGCTACAAGCTGTGCAATCTCGAAGACCACTTCTTCGTTAGAAGGGACGTCTCTTTTGAAGAGGATTACTTCCCATGCAAGCATGTACAAGCTGCGACAGCCGGCCCTAAGGTTTGCGACCGCACTGTTTAACCAGTAAAGTTTCAAGTTCAAGCAAGCTCAGATAATCCACAGGACGCTGATAGCGCTGACCATAACGATAGCGATGACCGAAACAACCTTGCAGCCGGTTCGTCAGACGAAAACAACCAAGCTACGCAACAGCAGTCCAGCTCCACAGGTGACAGTACGCTGGCACCGAGACGCTCTGAGAGACTTGCAAACAAAGAAATACGTTCAAGAGAATGCCCCGGGGGCTGTGTAGCCAGGCACAGCTTGAAAGATCCAGAGACGCTTCAGGAAGCTTTGGCTGCTCCAGACAAGGAAGAGTGGAAAGCAGCCATGCAGAGCGAACTGGGCAGCCTGAAGGCTTCAGAAAAATGGGAGCATGTGCCAAAACCAAAGGGAAGACAAGTGGTGAAATGCAGTTTGGTATTCCGTAAGAAGTATGACGCCAATGGTGACTTGGAGCGTTACAAGGCACGGTTGGTAGCATGTGGATAGTCGCAAGTGGAGGGAATTGATTTCAAAGAAACCTTCTTTCCTGTAGTGAAGCTCAATTCCATCAGACCGCTGCTGGCGATAACCGTCTAAAGGGAGTAGAAAATCCACCAGGTTGACATCACTGCAGCATATCTAAACAGAACGTTGAAAGAGGCCGTCTACATGGAACAGCCACAATCTTCAAAAGCTCGTGAAGATAAGGTCTGCCTTTTGAAGAAGAGTTTATATGGGCTGCGACAATTGGGAAGATAGTGGAATCTCACTTTTGACGGTCTCCTGAAGTTGGAAGGGATGACAAGATCCAAAACCGATTTCTGTGTTTATGTCAGCCAAGGAAATGAGCTCATCGGGGGAGTCTACGTTGATGACCTCCGCATCATCGCAAAAGACGAGACAGAAATCGCTAGCTTCAAGAGACGTCTCGGTCGAGAATTTGACGCCAAGGATCTCGGAGAGGGTAGTTACATTCTTTCCATGAGACTGAAGAAAGAAGAAAGTGGAAAGTTGTCTCTTGATCAGACGGCTTATGCAGGGGATATTTTGGAGACGTTTGGCATGACACATTAAGACCAGCGTCATCTCCATTAGATCCGGGAAGCAAATACGAAAAAGTAGACAGCAGGATCCCGCCTAGAGAAGACCTAAAGTTTAGGTACAGACAAGCAGTTGGTGCACTACTTTACCTTGCTGGAGGCACAAGGCCGCACATCGCTTCTGCCAATAGATACATGAGCCAGTTCAACGAGCACCCGACAGAAGAACACTGGAGGGGCATAAAACACATGCTTCGCTACATGAAGGGGACGAAGAGTTATGCGCTTGTTTTCGGGAAAGCTGGAACTTGCGTACAGGCCTTTTGTCATGCAGACTGGGCTAGCCACCGAACCGATCGCAGTCATTCAGCGGATACGTGTTTACGTTGGCTGGTGGTGCTTTTTCCTGGAGCAGCAGAAAACAGCGATGCATTGCACTGCCAACTGTTTAAGACGAATACATAGCCATGCGGCAAGCCGAAAAAGAAGCGCTCTGGCTTCAACAATTCTTTGGGGAACTTCCCGCAGGAGAATTTGCGCAAGAACCGCAAATTTTGAAGGTGTACAATCAGGGCGCTATTGCTCTCGCTAAAAACCAAGTGACTTCGGAGCGAAGCAAGCACATTGACCTCAAGTATTTCTTCCTGAGGGAAAAGATCGAAGAAGGGAGGCTGCAGCTGCAATACTTGGAGTCGTCAACGAACAGCGTGGACCTTTTCACGAAGCCGTTAGATGGAAAGAAGACGCATGCGTATTGTGAGTGCTTGGGAGTGAAAGGTTTCTGCTGTGCTCTTCATTCTTTATAAATAGGTGGCAGTTCATTAAGGGGGTGTGTTATTTGTGTAATAAACGGCCCCCGGATTGTGCCAAGTGCACTGGACAGCGTTTGCCTGCACAAGAGCCTCCATCCTGCGCTTTCGTGGCTTTTGTTTTTTGTTTGTACGGCCGCATTGTCTTACTCCCGCGCACCGCGCGCTCGCTCGTATTACGTTTCAATAAAGAAGGTGGCAGCTTGACAGCCGCTCCTCGTTTCTTTTGGCTCCTCGCAAAGCTGCCGCAATCTGTGCCCTTCGCATTGTGATCATGCTGCACACACCACAAAAACTAACAAGATTTCCGCTGCGCGACAGAAGATATGAGATTGCTGTGATCGCCAGAAGAGGCTATTTAAAAGACGCCATCCTGAACGGCGCCAGTAGGGAGCCCAGGACTCCGCGGTTGATATTCCGAACGCCGCTTGTTGCTTCACATGGGGCTTCACCGCAGCACTCCGTGCTCGCAGCCGGCTCGACGGGGTCTGGAACGCCGGAGTAGGCGGGAACACCGGCCACTCAGGCATCTAAACGCCTTTCCCATTCCGTCGGCAGGGGTGCCGGACCAGGTAAAGGAGGATAAGTGGCGGTTCCCCCTCATGTACAAAATGGAGGAGCACGGCTCCCTTGGTCGAAGGGAATCTGCAAGCTTCTGCTGAGCCACAGATGACCCAGGGACTATTCGATTTACTCTCAGAAGGAAACAAGTCGAAGAATCGTATGTGCTCGCTCGAAGTTTCGGGGGCGCAAGTCACCACATTTACGACCTTCGCTGCTTTAACCCTGTAATGCCCAAACAATGAAAACAATAGATAAAACTTCTAATGCTTAAACATTAGTTTGTGACACAAACAATAAAGAAACGCAAAGAAAAAAATTTTCTCTCGAGGTTATAAAATTACATAATGTAACATCAATGTATAAATGTAAGTATATATATATACCTACATACATAATGTAGTTATATAATGTACCGGTATACCGACAGAAACAGCACTCGACAAAAGAGCACGCGACAGAAAAGCACCGACATAACAGCACGGCGTCAAAAGGGAACGTGACAAAACAGCACGCCACAGAAGAGCACAGCGTCAGAAGGGCACAGCGTCAAAAGCGCACACGACAGAAAAGCACAGCGACAGAATAGCACAGCGTCAAAAGCGCACGCGACAGAATATCACGGCGACAAAATAGCACACGACAAAACAGCACACCGCATGGGCACAGCCCTGAAACAGTTGGGTGCGGTGGCGTAGCTGGCTAGTCCGACATAGTGCACTTGCGGGGCAGGCTCGGGCCGGATAGCACGCATTTTCTCGGGAACGGGCTGGGCTCGAGCTTGAACCAAAATTTTTTCGGGCCGTGCCAGCCCGAGCCGCCCGGAGCGTCCCTGAGGCCCTGCAATCCTGTGCCACAAATTATAAATTGTTGACAACAAAAAGATTTTTGTTGAACTTTCAGGTTAAGTGAGAACAAAAAGAAGTGAAGTGTAAATTCATTACGACGCAGTTAAAAGATATGATAAAAAGACGATTGCGCTTAGAAAGCCTGTACATTCATAAAAAAATATCTGGGACCCATCAGCGTAGCGGGAGATAGTGGGCCGGAAAACGACGGCACTCTAGCCACACAGTACAACATGATTGTCGTTTTCCTTTGCTTTTCAAACAAACACAAACAGAAAAAACGTGACGTAGACTTTGCACTATGTGCAGAGTTTCAAGGACCACGTTTTCAAGCAGAGTCCATGATTTCTTCCATGAAGAACTGTTTTACACAATGAAAAACGGCAAAAAAAAAGTAGAGAAGCGCAGATAAAATATTGCTGCCAACGTAACTACAGGAAAATACTAAAATTAAGTGGTGAACTCGGACGCATCGTCTGCACAAATTTCAACAAGTAATGGAACAGTGAAAGCAGCATTATCTGCAGAAGAATTCCAATATTACAAAAAATTATCCACTTTCTCCGAATCATTTAAAGTATCCTCGGTGTGCCTTGATTTCGAAGACTGACAAATGAAGTGGCAAATGGAGTTCCACAACTACTGAAAACACAGTTTCTAAGTGAGGATATTTCAGTTGTACAAATTTCGGTCCATGTTTAACGAAATTTAAATCCAAAATACCCATATGCGCTTTGTGCTTACGCTTTTTAAGCTAACAGCAATCTTCTTCGAGTTCATGCTTATAGCCTTCGGACTCGGGAGGGCATTTAACAAAAGTCTGGCGGGCTCGGCTTATTTTATCAAATTATGCTGGGCTCGGGTCTGGCTGGGGCCCACATTTTAGTAGTTTCCCGGGCCCGGGCCACTCCCAGGCCCTGGTCGTGTCTCTATCGGGAAAGTTCAGGCCGGCCTAGAAATTGTGGCCCGGGTATAGTGCTCTACGTATTGCACAGCTCGGGCCCGGGACGGCCCAAAAGGCCGAGCCCTGCCCGGCCCACCTGCCGTGCTCGGGCCTGGTAGCACGCAATTTCTCGTGCCCGGGCCGGGCTTGGGCTTTAACGAAAGGACTTTTAGATACGAAGCATCTCTTGCTAGGGGGTATGTCCCGCGTCCGTTCCCCGTCCGCAGCGCCTCTGATGATGATTGTGGCAGGATGCCCCTAGAGATTGGCCAACCAAAGAATCCATCACGAGATAGCTTCGCGTTCAACCACGGTCGTCATCCTCCCGTAGGGGAACCGCTGAAGAAGAAGGAGAAGATAAAGCTGCGAAGAGGAGGGCGTGTACGTTGCCCTCAGGTGGTGCACCAACGTCAACAACCTTTACCTCACCAACGCTGACGGAGACTACCGATTCTACTACAGAGACGACAACATCGACAAGAACATGATGGACGAGTTTTGGGCGCCTCGAGAACCACCACCTACTCACCGTAACACAACAGTACTTGCATGCCTTCGCAACCGGTGTGGTCCCGAACGCGGAATTCCCTCTGGCGCTACTAAACACCAGATCACTCAACATAACGGCAACGGCAACACAATGGAACCACATGGCACCCCCATGATGCTCCGCATCCTCATCAGGGTTCCCCACGGGAAGATGGTGTAATTTTTTGGGCCGAGCCGCCCCGGGCAGACACTGAATCCCGGCAGTCGTGTGCCGCAAATTTAGAATGTTGACAACAAAAATTCGGCTTATTGATCGTTTGGGTGAAATGAAAACAAAAAAGCGAAGTGCTGTCAGTCTGTCACCGTGGCGATGTTGGTCATGAGCAATCCCCCGATTAGACCAACTTCCCGAAGAAGACTAGTTGAAGAAGAGGAGGGAAAAGGAGACATGGAGAATGTCATGGGATAATATCTTCCCCCCGAATGCAAAGATGTTGCCAGCCCGAATTCTAAATGGATTGCTGGAGGATCATTTGTCACCCCTTCATTCCCATATCGTCATTGCTACCGATGCCTCACAAGTTGATGAGAAAGCTGGAGTCAGGATATTCTCCCAGTACCTCGATTGGTCCTTTTCGATCAGGTTAACTGATTTCACACTTATTTTCAGGCGCAATTATTGGCAATAATTTTGGTTCTTCAAAAACATCAGCATACATTTTCCCATGTAGTTATAATTTCTGACTACTTCTCTGTGTGTTCCGCATTAACATCCGAAAAAGATTCTCCAATTATCCGCACATTCCGATCATGTGTTCCGCATCAGCTTTGTGAGGTTCGGCTAGTGTGTGTTCCAGGACATGCAGGAATCTCATACAATGAAGTGGCTGTCAATTAGCCAGCATGTCTCTAGGTGGCCCTGTGGTCGTGCAATGTCCAAATGACAGTTTTTTATTGGGGGCGAGATTTAAACGTCCACAGCTACTCCAGGCTTATAAGCAAGACACCCTTCTATCTTCTAGAGATTATAGCCACCTTCGTCATGCATGGAAGCCGATGTTTTGTGAAACAAGGATATGCGAGGTAGCAATCACTAAACTTCGGTGCAAAATTCCCCCACTAAATTTTTATCTTTAAAAATCTCGTCTGGCTCCATCTCCGCAATGTCCTTTCTGCGACGAACTCGAAAATATAGAACATTTCCCATTTAATTGCCGCAGCTTCTCCCCAATGCGACGCACGCATCTGGAGTCAACCTTTAGACGCCTTAAGCTTACGCTATCTAGTTCCGAGGTCCTGTCACTAGGCGCTTCCGACCTAGGAGTCTGCCACAGGGATGTTGTGTCTACCATCCATTCTTATAATGCGGCGACAGGCCGGTTTTCCTGCTAGCCAGCTAAACATTCACACAGAGCTCATTTTTCTTCCTGAATCTACTTTCATATTATACGTATTTAAGAATTCTGTTGGGTATTTCCTTTTCTGAATTTCGGGATCTAAAATAATAAAGGTCACATCCTCATTAGGCACAAAACGTCTTGGCCAATCCCCCACGTGGGTATGTGCCATGGTGGGAGGCAACCAACCAACCAACCGTAACCCCCTCAAGGAGAGGACTGCAAGAAGGGGAAGAGGAAAAGAGGCGCGTGGAGCGAGGAGAGCGAGGGATGGCGAAGGCGGTGCGGAAGCTCTAGGCACCGAGCAAAGGCGCCCAGCCGGCCTCCTGAGCGCGGCAACGATCCTGAGCGCAACAACGCACCCTTGACGGCTTCAGAAACTACCACACGAGGGATACCTGGCTTGAACGCCCGAGACAAGGTCCCCACCGCACCCGGGGCTATGCACCCTGGGCTCCGGCAGCGTGTACTGCAAGCTTCTCAAGTGGTGATCGACTACCGGACCCTACGGATTACGGCTACCACCATGAACGGACATTAATTGGAAAGTGAGCGGAAGCTAACTGTGTATTGTGCTTGCGGCCAGAACGTTTTAACGTTACCGCAGTGACGAGTGGTGTGATGTGTGGTGTCATACGCATTATACTCCTTCCATATTAAACGTCTTGTTTTTCTGCATCCAGTTTGCCCACTAATTGACGTGACAATGTTAAAAAAATAACAAATTTCCGTATTGCACTTAGAAAGCCTTCAATCCAAAAAAAGAAAACGTATGGAGTTCATCACCATACTGGGAGAGAACGGATCAGAAAACGAGAGCACCCTGGTAGTAGATTACATGATTCTCTTTCCTCTGTTTTAAAAACCTAACGAAAAAATTACGCCCAGCTCCCCTCGCGGGAACCCTGGTGTGATGCGACGCTGAAGGGGGTTACAATGTGCGTTTCCGTTGGGTCGATTACTCGAATTGCGTGAGCAATCCTCGCGTAAAGCGAGAGAGAGAGAGAGAGAGCTTAGCGCGGATGGCCGTCGACTGAGAGACCGGCCGGAGCGCGGCACTCCGCTTAATGCGCAGCGCGCGCGAAGAGGAGACCGCGGAGAGAAAGGGCGCTGCACATGCGCACAGCGCGCTTGCGCCGCGCGCAGTGCCGCACACCGGCGGAGTGAGAGCGCGCCGCACTGGCGCGCCACAGATGTTGGGGGAGAGGGCGCGCTATCACGTCGAGAGGAGAGGGGGCGAGCGGAGGAGCGACGCAGCTGTGCGGACGCAGAGGACGACGGAAGCAGGACAGGGCCGCCGGCAAGAGATGCTCCTCTCAGCGTCGCATCTAAAATAACAAATGTGACGTGGACATTGCACGTTGTGCAGACCACACCACCAAAGATAAGCTAACGTCCCCTTGGGTCTTTCTTACAGCTTTTAAATGCAGAGCATTTCAGTAACTCACGATGTCACCCGCGTTGACGTCCGTAGTCCGCATCGCTTTCCCTACACTATATAAAAAAATAACACTTACCGGCGCAAGGTTTCGATCCCACGACTCCGCGGGGGGAACGCAAGGTATATGGTGCTCTACCCACTGCACCACAAAGCCGACACAGAATGGAAGGTTACGGACGCGCCTTATATCATTGACTCCTTCAACCGTCGGCCACAGGTGCGCCCTCTCCCCGCGTCCTCCTCCCCTTCTCTCCGCTCGCAACACCCTCTCTCGCCGCGTTTGGTTCGGGCGCACAACATGTGGGGACGTGCGCAACACCCTCTCTCGCCGCGTTAGGTTCGCGCTGAGCAACAGCGGTTCGCGCGCAAGAACAGGTGGGGGTGCTCGCATCGCGCTCTCTCGCCGCGGTCGGTTCGCGTTTAAACCACATATGTCGTTCGCGCGCGCTCCGGTCGCTAACATCTGTGGCGTGATCGTGACGTCAACATCACGCGTTCGTGTGGTGGTGCGATTTCGGCGCTATAACACTCTCTCGCGAGGGGCATTGGATTGTGTTCAATTGGATTGGCTTGGATTGGTTTGGATTGGATTAAAGTGGATTTTGTTGGATTGTGTTGCGTCATAGCCGCGCCATGTTGCGTCATAGCCGCTCCACGTTGCGTCATAGCCGCGGCAGGGGCTTCACGGCACGTTTCACGTTTCACCATCGACTTCATCGACAATGTCTACGCTGGAAGTCAACAATTACAACAACAACAACCAATACGTAATCCATACAACTTGCAGGCGCGCCCCCCGCGGAAATGTTCTGCATTTGATCGTGCCCCTCGCGAGGGGGGTGTTTCTTTTTTATACACATTCCTTTTTACCAATAAAGCGAATTTTTGAGTAGAAAACTTTGTGACCATGGGGGCAACTTAGGTCTACTTGAATTGACACCTGGTGCACACCGGCAACGAACCTTGGCAAATTAAAGGCCAACTGCAACGAAAATTAACGTGCCCTAAATTCGGCTTCAATGTGTGGTGTTCACCTCTGATTCCGTTGTGCCTAATTTTAAACTTCACAAACCCGCAGTTTTTTTTAATAAAACCGTTCGAAAACACGCCACTTCAGCCGACGCAGCACCTAGCGGAGTGTCGCCGCCACTTGTCGCCACTGCGGCGGATTTCCGATGTGACGTGCCAGTCAGGACTCCCGTGCGGCCGTCGCCTCTCCTCAGTAGCACTTTTATGTGCGGCGTCCCGCGAGTGAGAAGCGTAATTCGGGCCTCTTGCATGAATAATTGCTTTCACGCGTTTCCGTAATGCGAGAAGCTGAAGAAACTCTGGGTTGCCGATACATAAAGGGCAAATTAGAAAACTCGCTCAGTTCGCTGCAAGTCGGCCTCTTCGATTTACTGCCCTTTGTACGAGGAGTTCTTGTCGTATGCACGCGCGCGATTCCCCGGTGAACAGGTGCGAGAATTTACGAAGCCGCCCCGCGGCGAGGCCGGCACTGACTGTTAATCGATTGTTACCCAGACCTGCCAAGAAGCATAAATTTGAGAGCGCAGTGCTACACATAGAGCAGCTTTTCAGGACGGCAGAGATCACCAAACGGTCTGCGTAACACCCCCCCTATAAGTAATGTCTGGTCCAGCTGCCGGACTGAAGTCTTGGAACAGTTGGCACAAGAAGCTTGATGTCTTACAATAGCGTGACTCCATTCGACGCAGCGCAATAAAATACTGCTTACAAGACCCAAAGGGCAGTATTATCCCAAGTCTAGGCGGGACACAAATCATCCTTACAGTTCGTTGCACGCGTTCTCCAGCCGACCTCTCTGCAAAAGCGAATTCCCTCTGTGGGTGTCGACGACGAGGTATGAGGGGGAAGGGGAAAGTAAAAATAAATAAAATAAAAAAGGCCGGTAAAAACGTGAGAAGCCTTTCGCAGGGCTAAGTCGCAAATAGTGCTTTATCAATACTCCAACCGCGTATCCCGAAGTTTCGAGAAACCAATTTACGAACGCACGTGTATTTCTGAACACAATGCTAACATGCACGGGCAGAACAGAATTAAAGTGAGTATAAAGATAACCGCTCCCATTCTCACTCAAGCTTGTGCACTAAATGATCCTCGGCCAGAGTTTCGCAGCACTTCAAATAAAAAAACCCCGAATGATAGTAGAGCCTGTTGTTGTTGTTGCGCCTTTCTTTCACTCTTCTTCCTTCTCCCACGCTTGCCTCCTTCCTCTCCCCCTTCTACGCTATCTGTGCATTTCACTGTTGGCCCACTTGGTACCTTCCTGACTGGCACATACTCTTTGGGAGAGTTTTGGCGCATGCCCGTTCGGGGGGTTGCTCATGACACCAATCCAATCCAATCCAATCGCGGCGGCGGCTCCGGCGCAACCATGCTCCGGCGGGCCAGCTGTGCACCTGACGTTCAGGAACGGTGGACGAGCTCTACTGCGCATGCGCCAACTAGACATCAAAAGAAACATCCCCCTCGCGAGGGCACGATCAAATGCAGAGCATTTCTGCGGGGGGCGCGCCTGCAAGTCTGTATGCATTACGTATTGGTTGTTGTTGTTGTAATTGTTGTCTTCAGCGTAGACATTGTCGATGAAGTCGATGGTGAAAACGTGCCCGTGAACCCCCTTGCCGCGGCTATGACGCAACGTGGAGCGGCTATGACGCAACGTGGCGCGGCTATGACGCAACACAATCCACTTTGATCCAATCCAATCCAAATCCAAGGCAATCCAAGCCAATCCAATCGAATCCAATCCAATGCCCCTCGCGAGAGAGTGTTATAGCGCCGAAATCGCCACCACGCGAACGCGTGATGCTGACGTCACGATCGCGCCACAGATGTTAGCGACCGCAGCGCGCGCGAACGACAAATGTGGTTTAAGCGCGAACCGACCATGGCGAGAGAGCGCGATGCGAGCGCCCCACCTGTTCTTGCGCGCGAACCTAACGCGGCGAGAGAGGGTGTTGCGCACGTCCCCACCTGTTGTGCGCCCGAACCGAACGCGGCGAGAGAGGGCGTTGCGAGCGGAGAGAAGGCGAGGAGGACGCGGGGGAGAGGGCGCACCTCTGGCCGACGATTGAATGAGTCAAGGATATAAGGCACGTTCCTAACCTTCCGTTCTGTGTCGGCTTTGTGGCTCAGTTGGTAGAGCACCGTGCACCTTGCGTTCTGCCCGCAGAGTCGTAGGGTCGAAACCTGGCGCCGGCAAGTATTATTTTTTTATATAGTGTAGGGGGAGCGATGCGGACGCGGACTACGTACGCCAACGCGGGTGACATCGTGAGTTACTGAAATGCTCTGCATTTAAAAGTGCCGGGGCCGGTCTGGAGCGTATACGGCAGTAGCACAACGGCCAATTTCGTGGTCGCGACGGCGGCAGCAGGCTCTCGGTCGACTCGACGAGCACGCGAAACGCGTGTACGGCTACGTGAGGCGATACGCTGTTGGCGCGGCTGGTTGGTGCGGCGGCGCCCGAACGACTACGGCAGCTGTGCTAGCTGTGCGGCGCACTGCAAGCTCGCGGCCGTGCATCTCTAGGAGTGCGCAATACGTAGAACGGCCGACGCGAGACGATACGCTGTTGTCGCGGCCGCTCGGTGCATCGGCGCGAGAACGACTACATCGGGTGTGCGACGCACTGCAAGCTCGCGGCAGGGCGTCTGTACGAGTGCGCAATACGTAGAACGGCAGACGCGAGACGACACGCTGTTGTAGCGGCCGCTCGGTGCGTCGGCGGGCGAACGACTACGGCTGCTGTGCGGCGCGCTTCAAGCTCGCGGCCGGGCGTCTCTACGAGCAGAATGGGCGGCGCGAGATGATACGCTGTTGTCGCGGCCGGTAGGGGCGTGAACGAGTACGGCAGCCTAGAGTTCCTCTACGGCAGCTAGCTGTGCGGCCCACTGCACTGCACGATCGGCCGGTCGACTTCTCGAGAGCGCGAGTACGCCATCGCCATCGAAGAGCTCTGCGCCGACGCGAGGTGATAAGCTGTTGTCACTCGCGTCTGTCGGGGCGCGGACGAGCACAGCACGCGGCGCACTACACGGAATCGATTCAGTTCAAACAACTTCGTCAAAAAACAAATAAATACTAGCCGCTGTGAGCAACATTTCTCTCGCCAGTTAGAAAAAAAAACATAAAAAACGGGGCCACAGATATCGCAGCACTGAGCCTCGGGGAAGGTCACTGCTTCACGAGTGAAGACACTGCAGTGCTTTCGTCGCTGCATGAAATCATTATCTAAAGATTTGGTGCGGGCAACCTGCTAACAGGAACAAAACGGACAGTGTAAACAAAAATAATAAAATTCTGGATTTGAACTTTCACAACATGCGCTGAAACCGAATTCTTACAGCCAAGCCGGCATGTTTCGACACTTTCCTCCCACGGTAACTTTTTTTTTCTTTTCTCTCACAAATACAGGATGGTTCGATCCGCACCGGGCATATAAGCTGTGCCGGCACCCATCTAGCGCTCAACACTGCCTTTTGTGCACCCAGCTTCGCCACGACGTCTCGCGATGCCCGTGTTTTCGTTTTACCGTACGCGCGTCTCTGCAGCTAACAGCGAAGTAATAATGGTTACACGAACTTCCTAGCCCCTTTTCGCGCATGTTTTAAATGTCTGAAGCAACAGACGGCCCGAGACACTTCGAATACGCGCCGTCTTCTCACAGGCAGCTGTGGGCACGGCCGGACTGGAGGAGCGGCGAGCGCGCACATTCATACGGCCTGCGGTTCAGGTATAGTTCCCACCTTTCACCGCCGCTAGTTCGTGGCGCTGCGGACCAACCCTCGCTAAGGTCCCTTAACCCTCGCTGGGTAGAGGAGCGGCGGTGCGGCGGCGCGCGCAATTGCCGCTCCTGTATCCTGCCGTGGCTACAGATGATACCTGTCCGTGCGAATTTGCGTGGGCGCCTTAAAATAGATGCCACCCTCCTTCTGAATTTTCTGCCGAATAGGGTTAAACAGCGCAGCATTACCTTCGGGCAGCGTCGAATCATAAACATTTCAAAAAATATTTTAATGCTGGGCACATGAAGAAAAATATGCGAACCGATTGTTTCGAATACTTCTGATTTAATAACACCTGCTGCACTACAAACATTCATCTTAGGAAACTTCAGCACGAAGTTAAAATGAAAACACAGAAACGGTATGACTACGCAAAGCAGCAGCTCGCAGAAAGACTTTTTTGCTTTCTCGTCGAGAATCGAGAGTTTATTTTCTCACAGCATGATGAATTTTCTGGACGGCTTGTGGGCATAATTGGAGGGCTTGTCTTGTGAGTCGGTGATTGTTTTGTGTGATTTATGAGTGTGAGGACGTTTAACAGACGGGTGTGTGACTCGCGGAGGAAGATAGCAAGAAAATTGACGTCAAGGTCTTGAACGGATAATTCAACACTGTATATATTGGGGACGGAACGCGCACACAAGCGAAATAAAAAAAATATGAACAGGTCCGACCCACTAGAGTTCGGGAGAGAAGCGGGGAAAATAATAGACAACGCCACGCTCACGCCTCTGTCCCACAGTGATAGCGCTCAGTCGCCACGCCGTCGACGTCCTCGCCGCAGGGTTTTGGAAGACGGCGGACCGGTCGCGGTTCCGCTGAGTCACGCGCCGCTGGCTCCGCTCGCTAGGCCTTGCCTCGGAACTGCGGCTCCAACAACATCCCGAACGGCGACGTCGGTCTTCCGTGTCACAGGCCCGTGGACATCACCCCCCTGGAGCGACCACGAACCTCGAACCTCGAAAGCTACAAAAGCCTCGAACCGCCTGTCCGTCGTTTTTGTCCAGCTGCCCTGCGGAACCTCCGCCGCTCGCTACGGTTCCCAGGCCGGCCCTCCATGATGATGATCCTCCCCTCGCTGGCACACACTCTCTAAGGATGATGATGATGATGATGATGCCCTCAAATTTTTTGGCACGTACCCACAAGGGGGGATTGGCCAGGGCTAAATCGGTTAAAAACGCGGGGACTTCAATATTAAGGAAATCGGCCCGGTCTCCATCTTTTTCTTCCTCTCGAGGCACCTGCTCTGCGCCGTCGTCCGGGTTTTTCCCCACTCGTGGGACGCCAGTCACCACATTCACCCCCCTGCTCGAGAGGTTTGTTTGGGGAAACAAAACTCGGCACACAAAAAAAATTTCTGGGTTTAAGTAGCCCAAGAAAGACTATCGTCTTTAAAACAAAAACATCCCTCTCGCGAGGGGCACTATCAAATGCAGAGCATTTCCACGGGGGGCGCGCCTGCAAGTCGTATGGATTACGTATTGGTTGTTGTTGTAATTGTTGTCTTCCAGCGTAGACATTGTTGATAAATTCGATGGTGAAACGTGAAACGTGCCGTGAACCCCCTGCCGCGGCTATGACGCAACGTGGCGCGGCTATGACGCAACACAATCCACTTTAATCCAATCCAAACCAATCCAAGCCAATCCAATCGAATCCAATCCAATGCCCCTCGCGAGAGATTGTTATAGCGCCGAAATCGCGCCAGCACACGAACGCGTGATGTTGACGTCACGATCACGCCACAGATGTTAGCGACCGCAGCGCGCGCGAACGACATATGTGGTTTAAGCGCGAACCGACCGCGGCGAGAGAGCGCGATGCGAGCGCCCCCACCTGTTTCTTGCGCGCGAACCGACTGTTTGCTCAGGCGCGAACCCAACGCGGCGAGAGAGGGTGTTTGCGCGACGTCCGCCACCTGTTGTGCGCCCGAACCGAACGCGGCGAGAGAGGGTGTTGCGAGCGGAGAGAAGTAGAGGAGGACGCGGGCGAGAGGGCGCACCTGTGGCCGACGGTTGAATGAGCCAAGGATGTAAGGCGCGTTCGTAACCTTCCGTTATGTGTTGGCTTTGTGGCCCAGGGGCTAGAGGCCCGTGTATCTTGCGTTCCGCCCGCAGAGTCGTGGGATCGAAACCTGGCACCCGTAAGTATTACTTTTTTTATTACTACGACGTCAACGTGGGTGACATCGTGAGTTACTGAAATGCTCTGCTATTAAAATGTTATCACGGGCCGCGACGAGACGTATGGCGCTGAAGCACGTTCTGTCGTGTCAGACGTTTCAAGCACCACTAGCACCAGCACAAGAGTACAGTCCGAAACAGTACAATATAGTCTCTAACCCAATGGAAGAGAAACCAACAAAAGAAACAGCATTTGCCACTCTTAAATCCACTCTATAAAATAAACTGCCTACTTAAAAAAATTCGGACAACTGTGCCCTCTTCCGTGCCTACTCTGTCAGTGGCTGGGAAAGGAAAATCGGCACGAGCAGTCGGTAATACAGCAGGAGTTACAGGGAATGACGCACCCGCAACTTCGTCGTTGGGTGGCGTGTAGAATCTTGAACCCTGTGGAGGGGTTTCTCTTCTAGGCGCTGGGCGAGAGGTGGACGACCAGATCGTTGGCAACACGCCGAAATGCCTCGATCTCCGCCCCAATCTCCCGTGGCTACTCGGTGCTTAGGCGCAGCCCTCTGACACATGCGACACAAGTTTACGAAGCGCGCAGTGTCAGCTTGCATCCCAGTCTTGTAGAAGTCCTTGGCGACGCGCTCCATGGTTCGCCTGATACCCCTCTGACTGCCGAGGGTTCCTTGATGGCCTTGTCCAAGACGATGCCTCGTAGTTCCTGGGGGACGACTAGTTGCTTTCTTCCTATTCCGGAATGCAACTGATGCCGTCGATAAAGAATACCAGCAGTCTTCACGAACTTGATCACCGCTGCGTTGAATGTCACCTTAATGCGGACCTCGCTGAAAAACTTTCGGAGAGAAGGGTCTTGCTGCTGTAGCGCACATAAGTCAGCAGAGGTGATATTGCAGGGGCTGTCATCAACGGCAGGCACCTGCGGCATTGTTCTCGGAGCTTCGCTTTTTGCTGCGTTGGCACGCATGTGCGTCTTCAACCAAGCTGCAGCTGGGGAAGACGATGGCAGATTCCGACCGTGCAGGTCTTCTGGGACGCGGACGCTGCCTTGTCCAAGCACTGTGCTTACAATCACTGGTTCCTTTTCGTGAGGCTCCTCTCATCTGATGTTCCTATTGTCTTTCGTATTGGCATCACCAGACCCCTCAATGTTCCCTATAATGACGTCGCACAGGGGGTTGTCCATGCAGTAAGCTATTACGGGGCCTGAGAAAGAACGGGGAATCGATTTCCACGTCTGCCTCCGGTTAGGGACAGACACGTTTCGATTTAATAGGTGGACCGGTGCCTCATGCCTCCTGTAAGCTTGGTATCAGCAACGAGAGAGCGGGTTCACGATGACCGACATGACCGCCATTGGCTCGCAGGACGACCACGGGTTGGCCTTCCAGAAGTCCTCCCGACGTTGGCATCCTCTCCAGCTCCGTTGTTGGCGTGCGGCTTGCTGGAGACACTGGCACAGCGTGGCGTCGTCGAGACTTGCTGGATGCCTCTACTCGAGAGTTTTTGGGTCCGGTCATTGCGGAGGGTACCTGTCTCACGTTCTCTGGCAGGTTGCAGCAAGCTTCAGCCTGGTATCGGTGTCCGTGCTGGGGGCCCTGAGGCAGAAGGCGTTCTTCTTGCTGGGCTGGCTGGAACCCCGTGACTTCCCCAACAGTCAGACGGACGATGGCCTGGCTTGTTACATAAAAGGCAACGAAGCTTGACCTCGTGCTCCTGATGATCAGGAGCCCGGGGAACTCCAGCTGGCTTGTCACTGTCTTTCTTTTCTTCCCTTCCTCTGCCCAGGTTGACTAAGCCTTCAGCTTTCTTTGAGGAAAATGGCTAGCTTCTCGTCGCACTGGCTCAGGAATTGGTCAGCAACCATTTTGTCTCGGAGCGCAGAGTAGGACTGCTCCGTTTTCGCCATTTCCTGCCAGCTGTCGAAGTAGCGGAGAAGACGACCAACAACTGACGGCCTGCTTCTGCGTTCTGCGGCATGGATTCCCTAAACTTGCAACCGGTACCCTTCTTCGGTGGACCTAAAACCTCTAGTAAAAGGGTTTTCTTCAGTTTAGAGTTGTCTATTGCATCGTCGACGACATGCGGGCCAACGGCACTGAGCGCCTCACCTGTAAGGCACAAGTGTAATGAAAGCGCCCACTTGTCCGAAGGCCAACCTTGGCTTGTTGCCACTCTCTCGAACCACTGTATATAAGCGTCGAGCTCGACTCGTTCCTTATTAAAGGCGGGAATGAGCTTGTGAGGGCTGTGAAAGCGTTGTGCCGCATTAGTCGCAGTGTCACTTCCCACAGCGTTAGAACTCGCGTTGGAACCCTTCGACCGTTCCTGAAGTTGTAGCCTCAGTTCTATCATGGTGCGTTCAGCCTCAATTCGAGCTCGAGTCTCGGACTCCGTCTGCTGTGCTAGCCTTGCGGCTTCTTTAGCCGCCTCGCGTTCGGTCCCACGCTTCTCTCTTTCTTTCGCGCGTTCAACATCGATTCATTCTCTGAGATCCTGACCTGACAGCCCTAATTCTTTGCCGATGAGCATCAACTTCTCGAGATCCATCCTCGTTCGTCACACCCACTTGCCTGCTTAAGCTCTTCAGATGGAAGTATAGCAACGTCCTGTCGCGGACGCCAAAAATTGTGAGGACGTTTAACAGAGGGATGTGTGACTCGCGGAGGAAGATCACAAGAAAATTGACGTCATGGTCTTGAACAGATAATTCAACACTGTATATATTGAGAGCGGAACGCGCACACAAGCGAAATAAAAAATATGAACAGGTCCGACCCACTAGAGTTCGGGAGAGAAGCGGGGAAAAAAAATAGACAGCGCCACGCTCACGGCTCTGTCCCAGAGTGACGGCGCTCAGTCGCCACGGCGTCGACGTCCTTGACACAGGGTTTTGGAAGACGGCGGACCGGTTGTGGTTCCGCTGAGTCACAAGCCACTGGCTCCGCTTGTATTGGCCCGCGTTCAAGCCGACGCTCGACGAGTAGCTGAAGTACTTCAAGTGTATTCGTCCTTGGCAGCTGCGTTTCACTCTCTCAAACAAATTAATTAAGTTGTTCAAAAGAGCAAGAAACTCTGGCCTTGGGTAGCACAGCCCGCTCCTGTCTTGGCCTTGCAGCAGTGCGTGCAAAGGATTGTCCTTATTGCATGTTGTGACTAGCATTTCACAGGATCCGCAACCAAAATCTGCTATTAACTTGGCAATGTAGCCGCCAACATATGACAAGCCGGAGTAAGTCACCGACCTTGGTGTAGGGGCTTGACATTCCGTCAGGTCTTCCAGCTTGTTGTGAAACTTTTCAGACAGTGTGGCTGCCACTTCTTCAGCATCAATATCGGGCGTTTCGGCTTGTTTTGTGCATAATGCCTTAGCCTTCACAATCCGATCAAGGGCAGCCGTAACGGCTCTGGCGTCCAATTGGTATTGGTCGTTGCCACCATACATTTGTCCAATTCGTTTAAAGAGTGCCTCAACCGGATCGCTATTTAGGTTCTTAGTCAGCACATAATTGACGCCTTCTTGAAGCAAGAAGCGTGTTGTTTCCACAGTGGATTGCGTTGTGAATAGGAACGCTTCAAAAGTCTCTTCTGTGAGAGCTAGCGCCTTTGCATGAGGCGACTGAACACGACTGTACATTTTTTATGTACACAGTGAACGTGTTTTCGAGCCACAGCAAACGGTTATCGTGTGGGCTGCAAATAGGCGCTTTGTAACTACTTCCAGCAAAGGAAGTATCATGGCCATCAAACCATTCTTCAACGGTTTTTATAAAATGAATGGTGGCACCCGCGTCCTTGAAATGATTCAGGGCCCTGTCTCCACGGTTATTCTCCTGCAGATGTTGTAGCGCCGCACACACCTGTGGCGAGAACACTTGGACAGCACGCAGCACATTTTTATTTTTCAAGATTCGTCGGATACACACGTTTCTGTGTTAGGTTGCGAGCAAGATTCACACTCAGCAGCTTCTGATACACGTACAATTTCTGTACGTATGTACCACTTATAACGTCGCAGCCATCCGTGAGCTGCCTTTCAAGGAACTGTCTGTGGATATTTTTGATCACATGGCACGGGTCAAAGCTAAGGAATATTACCCGGTTAGGGTCATGCGGGTGCGTGGTAACCGTGCGCAAGGAGCCATTGCCTATGATCTTAAACAGCGTGGTGTTTGCCGAGTAGTTGTCGGTTACAATACGAATGATATTGAAACCACACAACTCGACTGCAGCGATCGCTTCCTTCGTTCATTGGAAAAAGGTCTTTTCCACTTAGCTGCTTCATAAAATAATACGAGCAAGGTATCTTATAGTGACTGTTAGTGCGACAATTAACAAAGCACAAAACCCTGTTAGCCAAAATCCCCTGGTTGTTCGAGGAGCTGCTGTCGGGTCTGTCCTTTAAACCAAACACGGCACCTCCTTTCCTGTCATAGATGCATTTTGGCTTAATGCTGGCTTCGTCAATAATTAATGAAGCCATATGCTGCCTGCTGCTCAGAAGTGACGCTTCGTAAACCATTCTTGTTCGCATTGCAGCACTCATTCCAGATGTGGTTGGACTGGGGCCCATGTATTTTTGGAGGGTGCATTTTGCTGGCAAGTTCAGGAGCCCCGACGATCGAGCATGGTCGTAAACCTTCGGTGAGAGGAACCTCCATATGACGCATTCTCTAATGTCCTCTTCCGGCTACGTGAGATGTTGCTTCTCGTATCGTGCAATTTGGCGAAGCAGGAACACGGCCTTTTTGTGTACATTCCGCGAGTCCACCTCGATTTTTCTCAACGAAGCTTGATGTTTGCTTGCCCGATAGAACGCACTGCGCTGCTCTTCCTTGGCGAGCTTGTCTAAATAAGTTTCGACTCTTGAACGGTGGTATGCTACTTAAGACCGGAGCCTCTAGATTGCGGAGAGGTACCGACTTGCACGCCGGGGATCGCTGTTCATGGTTTGCGTGCTCATGCTTTTGGTGTCTTCGTGGTATTCGACGGACGCATTTGCTTCCGCTGGCAGTAGCTGGGCTTCATGCTTGATTTGTTTTGGAGGAAGTACCGGAGGAACAGGTTCCTTGCGAGGCCTTTTCGCGGGAGGCATCATGTAAGCCGGATGGCCTTCGAAAACGGTGGGCGCAGCGCAAGGCAAAAGATTCTTTCTGCGGCACCCGGAAGCGTAGTCAGGCGGAAGGAAGTGCTGGCTACACACGACCGTAGACGGTGACTTATTGTTGATAATTAAATTCTTCCTCGCAATGTTCCTTTGCCATTTCGCACACAGCTCTCCGTCACTTGGAAATTGGTGAAACGAAACTCATCGGCTTTTCCCAGGGCGCGAGCGGCAAAAAGGCACACAGCAGTATACCATTTCGATGCCGAACAGTCCACGCACCCTATGCACCCTGAAAATATCAGAATGGCGCAATAAGAAATCGATTTGAAAAAACAGAGTTTTAGCTGACAGTTTTTGACGGTGCGCTTAGCTCCAATAGCAAGCGGGAGCGCTACGGCGCAAGCGGCGTTAGGGAGCAAAGCGCCCCTCCGGTCCAGGAGCTCGCTGAGCGGACCGACTCGCTGCCGTTACGCTTCATCGCGGTATTTCCAGCTGGCTGCACCCTGCGTGGCGAGTGCGCCACAGGGACCGCGTGTTTGTTTACTTGAAACATGAGCGATGAAACAAGGAAAGCGATTCCGAATAGGTAAAGAGCTCACACACCTCAACGATGTTTAGAAAGGAAGGCAAAAACGTCGACCGAAGCCCGAGCTTCTTCTATGCTGCTCCCCCTCCCCCCAAAAAAAACAGCCTTGTCAAGGCTCTACGAAAGTTGAACGGCTTCCTTGAAATTATTTAGGATGATAACTTATCCGCGACTGCATTGTATGAAAATGGCGAAACCGACAATAAACGCGGCATTCTGCGTGACTAAAATATCTCGTCTTATTTTTTCTTTAGGATGAAGTCTTCGTTTGGCCAAGCACAGGCCATGACCAGTGACGCGAATGATTCCCCGTCGAGAGAGATAGGGTTATCGCTTATCTAAAAGTGTTTCTGCTGCTTACCATTCAGTCGGGTTGCACGCGCCGTCAGCACGGGAGCGGGCTGTCAAAAATGGTTAGCTGAAACTCTCTAATCACGCAATTGAACCGCAAAACAAATAAACACACTTGGTGAGATACAGCAGCGAACGTATGCATTAGTACAGGGGATATTCCGAGGCAGATCCAAAACACGCGCGGCAAGCGTCGTCGGCTCACTTAACCAGAGGCGATGCGTCGACTAAGAAAAAGGTTGGTTGGGAGGGTAGATGTTTGGTTCGAAGCGCCCTCACTCTGTCAAGAAAGTGCGCGCTCGCCGCTCTTTGAGTCCGGCAGTGCTGTTGGAAAATCCGCCGGCTGAGCCCTCTCGATTCCTGAGTGTGACGTCACTTGCGGCCGTCCATATTGGCCGCCATTTTTTCGAGTTTCGGTTTTAAAATAGCGTTTTTGATGTTTGTTTAGGATACAGCGAAGCACAATTGGGCCTCCAAATTTTGCGGGTAGCAACTTTTGAGGTTATACGACCGGAAAATGGTGCATTTAAGGAGCCGGAAATTCCGTTGCAGTTGGCCTTTAAAATGAGAGAAGTACAAGTTAAACTAGCTCTCGGCAGAAAGTGATAGCATCAAAAACAAGTAGGAAAGAGAGTTCCTTGGGAAACGAATTCAATGACATAACGAAACGTGGAATATCTCTCCAAGAATTGCATAAATATCGTCACGAAGCCAAGGACGACGCAGTTGTCTTGAAGGAGAAACAAGTTTATTGCAGCGAACTTGTGCTCCCCTAACAACTCAAAAGAATACAGAGGCGGCGAAGCAGCGGTCAACAAAGTTACTAGCACAGGCGAGTGTCGTCGAATGAATGCCGCGGCGTCTGTTCTGCAGGCTTTTATGTTTCGGCGCAAGTGTTTCTGGAAACGTCGATTCACATCCAGAACATTGTACATCACAGAAGATAATTCTGGGCTAGTGACGTTAGGGCGAAACAGTCTGCTTATCTGGATGTGATCGCCCATGCAGCATAAACGTAAAGAATGTAAGACGCGCTTCGTTTGGAACACAGATAACTAAGCCGGGCGTGGCCCGGCAGTAAAAACAAACAATAAATA
The DNA here is from genome assembly GCA_013339765.2 of Haemaphysalis longicornis. NCBI lineage: Eukaryota > Metazoa > Arthropoda > Arachnida > Ixodida > Ixodidae > Haemaphysalis > Haemaphysalis longicornis. The sequence goes on from CM023451.1 coordinate 90,205,082, forward strand.
AACAAACCCATACACGGTTCGCGGCATTTCCCTCTCTAAGAGTGCAATCGACCCGTTGCTAAATAAAACACAGTCCGAACGAACAACAACAACAAAAAAGTCCGTCATCTTGCATAGCACGGTTTCAAGCGAACTACGTGGACGACTTCGGGCCGCGTGCGTCGCCGTGATGTTCCGGAATCACCATCGGGGATCACCTCGTAGGTAAGTTGGCCGACACGTCGTAGAATTTGGTAGGGTCCGAAATACCGTCGCAGAAGCTCCTCACTTAGTCCACGTCGACGGATGGTAGTCCAAACTCACACACGATCCCCAGGGTGGTACTCGGTGTCTCGGCGTCGGAGGTTCTACCGACCGGCATCCACCAGCTGCTGGTCCGTTGTATGAACTCGAGCCAGCTGGCGGGCCTCCTTCGCAAGCTGAAGGTATCCTTGGACGTCGGCGTTGATGTCGTCGTCTTTTACGTGCGGAAGCATGGCGTCGTGCATCGTAGTCGACCGTCTTCCGTAGACAAGCTCGAACGGCGTCATCTGCGTAGTTTCCTTGACAGCCGTGTTGTACGCAAAGGTGACGTACGGTAGCACTTCGTCCCAAGTCTTATGTTCAACGTCGACGTTCATTGACAGCATATCCGCGACTGTCTTGTTCAGGCGCTCCGTTAGTCCGTTCGTATGGGAGTGGTACGCCGTCGTTCTTCGGTGATCCGTCTTGCTGTAGCGTAATATCCTTGCATCAGCTCCGCAGTAAAGGCCGTTCCGCGGTCCGTGATTATGACTTCCGGGGCTCCATGTCGCAGCACAACTTGGCTTATAAAGAACTTTGCGACTTCTTGTGCAGTCTCCCTCGGAAGTGCGGCGGTCTCTGCGTAGCGCGTTATGTAGCCTGTCGCTACAACAATCCACTTGTTCTCAGGATGGGAATGTAATGAACGGGCCCAGAAGGTTCATTCCAATCTATTGGAAGGGCCTAGATGGGACGCCAATCAGTTGCAGAAGTCCGGCGGGTGTCGTCGGTGGCGTTTTCCTCGCTGGCAGTCACGGCAGCTCCGGACGTAGTGGGTGACGTCGGATGAGAGGCGGGGCCAATAGTACTAAGCCTTGATTTTCCCAATTGTGCGGGCTGTGCCGAGATGTCCGGAAAACGGGTCGTCGTGGCACGCTTCCAAAATTTTGTCACGAAGATCGGCCGGGATCACAAGAAGATAATTTGCCCTCGTTCCGAGGCTGAAATTCTTCTTCACGAGGACAGATTTTTTCAGGCTGAATGCAGGTAAGCTGCGTTTGAAGGCCCTGGGCACGGCGACGTTGCATCCTTGGAGGTAAACGATCATGACGCGTAGATCGGGGTCGGCACGCTGCTGGGCATCCTTGGTCGCTCTCAGTCACGACTCCGAAGAACGCACTGTCTTCATCGGAGTCTTGTGGTGGTGGGTCGACGGGAGCACGGGACAGGCAGTCGGCGTCGGAGTGTTTCCTCCCGGATTTATACACTACTGTAACGTCGACTTCTTGCAGGCGCAAGCTCCACCTACCAAGACGGCCAGAGGGGTCCTTCAAATTGACGAGCCAACACAGCGCATGGTGGTCATCACAAACCTAAATGGTCTTCCATACACGTATGGGCGAAATTTTCAATGGCCCATATATCGCGAGGCACTCTTTCTCAGAGGCTGAGTAGTTTCTTTTCTTCCTTGGACAGACCACGGCTAGCATAGGCGATTACTTTATCGCACCCGCTTTGCTTTTGTACGACGACGGCACCCAAGCATATATCACTGGCGTCCGTGGGCATTTCCGTTTCGACATTTTCGTCAAAATGCGCGAGCACAGGGCGGTCTTTTGCAAGCATTGTTGCAGTCTCGGCAGAGGCTGTTTCTTCGGCATTTTTCCAGCTGAAAGGGGTGGTGCTATCTTTCGTGCAAGTGGGTGAGTGGCGCCTGCCAATGCTTGCGAAGTTTGCGACAAAAGCGCCTGTAGTATGCGCCATAATCCGAGAAATCTCCGCACGGCCCTTCTATCTTTCGGTCCTTGGGAAGTTCGCCTATGGCGGAAAGTTTCGTCGGATCAGGCTGGACTATCGCGGCGTTGGTTTGACGACATGGCCCAAAACTTGAGTTCCTCGTACGCGAAGCGGGCACTTTTAGGGCTTCAGCGTTAACCCCGACGTACGGATGGCCTTCGAGTACAGGAGGGCCTTGCAACCCTTACAAGGGTTTCGTCAAAAGTCCGGGAGAATACCACAAAATCGTCGAGGTATATACGAGGTCAGGTGTGCAACGTAAGGCCAGCTAGCACCGTGTCCATGACTCGTTGAAAACGTTGACTGGCGCAGTGCACACCCGAACGGCATCAACTTGAACTCGTGAGCCGTCCGGGGTTATAACGCAGTCTTCTTTGGTCTCTCTCGTCCACTTCATATTTGCCAGTAGCCGGTCTTCAGATCCATCGATGAGAAGTACTTCGCGTTGCAGAGGTGGTCGAGGGCGTCGTCGAATTCGGGGGAGGGGGGGTCACGTCCCTTTTTGTGAGTTTTGTTCAGTCGGCCGGTTAGTCACGCAAAACCTGAATGTGCCGTTTTTTTTCTTCACGAGTACGACCGGGGCAAGCCAGGGGCTTTTTGACGGCTGTATAATGTCGTCGCTGAGCATGTCGTCGACTTGAGTCCGGATGGCTTCCCCTCGTGTGAAAAGACGCGGTACGGTGACTGTCGGGTAGGTCGGGCTCCATCTCCGGTTATTATTTGGTGCTTCGCCAGAGGTGTTTGACGTAGTTTTGAGTTCGACGAAAAACACTCTCTGTAGCGATGCAGCAAATCCAATAAGTTCTTCCGTCCTTCTTGCGGTAACGGCGAATTCAGGTCGATGGGATTCGGAAGGTTGAAGGTCTCTTCTGGGTGCGCGTTCAAAGTCGGCACCCGAGATCACGTCCCTTGCTTCTTGCGTTTCTGCGAGGTACGCAATTGCAGCGCCCCTGTTTATATGCTGGTATTCTTCGCTGAAATTAGTGACCAAAACTTCGTATTGGCGTTGCGTAAAGCGCGCAATGCCTCTTGCAACGGAGACACCGCGGTCGTGGGAGCAACCTTTGGTCACTCTCCACTATAGCGGCGACGTCAGGAACAGTGTTTTCACAGTAGACGGTGGTCATCAAGCTTGCGCGGGGTCGCAGTGTGACATGATCATCGGCGATCCTTAAAGCAGCACGGTGTTCGGGGTTCGGTTCTCGCGTCATGGAGTGATCGGAGGAAAAAGTTATGGACTTGGTCTGTAGGACAATTATTGCACCGTTGTCCATCAAAAGGTACATTACAAGAATTACGTCGCAGGGAGCAGTTAGGCAAAATGACGAACGTCGCAGGGTATGTTGTGCCGTCTATGGTGACGTGCGATGTGCACGTTCCACTTGGCGGCACGAGGTGGCCTCCTGCTGTGCGAATGTGCGGACCGTCCCATGTGGTCATAACTTTCTTTAGCTTAGACGCAAAATTGTCCGCTCATGACCGAGTAGTCGGCGCCCGTGTCTATGAGGGCGACTACTTCAAAGCCGTCGATGGACCGCTGAAAGTCGGACGGCTGCCGTCTTCGAGTTCCCGGTGCGTCGTGACGTCGTATCTCGGCTTCTGCGTGTTGACGGTCGGGCACTGTGCGTCGCGGTCTTCGGTTGTATTCTCATCGGCAGGTTCGGTCATGTCGGCTACACGTCGCGCTGTTTTGCTGTCGTCGTGGTCGGGAGTCACGTCAGGGTTAGATTTGGTCGTCGGGGTCGGGGCATGTCTTGAATCATGGTCTTCAGCGAGTCGCTGCGTCGTTGGAGGGTTTTTATTTTTTCCCCCCGCGTGGGCCGGGGGACCTTCCACGTGAGAAGTCGCAGTGGCTGCGGCGGTTCCGGTGACTGGATACGGGTAGGGCGACGGTGAACGTGTTGATGGCGGGCTGGTCTTCGGTTGGTGTTGGAGAGTATTCTTGATCTCAGCAGTGCGCTGGCCGTAATCGGCGGCGTGGGGCATCGACGGAGAGCCCTCGCAAACCGAGCCTCTTGTAGGTGGCACAGCGACGGTAGATGTGGTCGGCCTCTCCGCAGTGGTAGCACAGCGGGCGATTATCAGGCGTTCACCACATGTCTGTCGGCCTTGGCGTCTGGTATTTGTCTACAGGGCATTGGTCTACGACGGGTTGGGGCGGGGCGGGGTTGACGAAACGCCGAGGCTTAGGTCATGGCTTGTGGTTCGCGGGGCCCTTCCGACAGCGTAGAAGTTCCAAGTGCGTTTTGGACTGCGCGGATTACGTCGGTCAGGGGAGCCACTTGAGGTTGTGGCGTCGTTGGAAAAAGCTTCCGAAGCTCCTCCCTGACCACTGCTCGGATAGTCTCTCGCAATGTATCGGAGCTTCCATTTGCGGCACCAATGGTCTCCGAGAACAGCGCGTTGACAGGGCGGTCGTACTGCCTCGTTCGAATTTCTAGCGTCTTCTCCATTGTGGCTGCCTGAGACGCGAATTCCGCCACTGTCTTGGGAGGGTTACGGACTAGACAAGCAAAACGCTCTTGCTTCACTTCTCGCATTAGAAACCTGAGCTACTTTTCCTTGGTCATTTCAGGGTCAGCACGACAAAAAAGTCGCTTCGTCTCCTCAACGAAAATCACGACTGCTTCGTTGGGGTGCTGCGTTCGAGTTTCAAGCAAAAGCGCGGCTCGCTCTTTTCTCACCCCGGTAGTGAAGGTCGTAAGGAACTTCCTTTTGAATTGAGTCCAGTCGGTCAAAGAGCTCTCATGGTTCTCGAACCTAGTTCGAGCAGCATCTTCTAAGTAAAAGAAGACATGCCGGAAAGTTTCTTCGTCGTCCCACCTGTTGAAGATGCGGACGCGCTCCAGCTTCTCCAGCGATTCTTCGGGGTCTTCAGCGGGGGCTCCCAGGAACGATGGCGGTTCTCGGGCTGCTGCAGGATGACTGGCGACGTTGTTTCTTGCACCATGGTGTTGGTTGCAGCGTTCCTTCTCTTGGGCCCTTCTGGCAGAAGACCGAACTCGGGTAGCAATCCTTGCAGTCGGCGGCTTTATCTGGTTGGACTGGCTTGGCGCCTTCCAGATGTCGTAGAGAGCATAAAGGCTTAGTACCCAGCACCTCCACCAGATGTCACGAAGCCAAGGACGCCGCAGTTGTCTTGAAGGAGAAACAATTGTATTGGAGCGAACTTGTGCTCCCCTAACAAATCAAAAGAATACAGAGGCGGCGAAGCAGCGGTGAACAAAGTGACTAGCACAGGCGAGTGTCATCGAAGGAATGCCGCGGCGTCTGCTCTGCAGGCTTTTATCTTTGGGCGCAAGTGTTTCTGGAAACGTCGATTCACATCCAGAACATTGTAGATCATAGAAGATTATTCTTGTCTAGTGACGTTAGGGCGAAACAGTCTGCTTATCTGAATGTGATAGCCCGGCGGCATAAAAGTAAAGAATGTAAGATGCGCTTCGTTTGCAACGCAGATAACACAGCTGGGCGTGGCCCAGCAGTAAAACCAAACAATGAATAAACAAACCCATACACAGTTCGCGGCAATATAAATAACCACTTCTCTCAGCATCATTTAGGCGATCCTCATTGTGCCTTAAGGGCACAGACAACCGATTATTGTCGCGTATATGTTCTCTAGCTCATATGAAAGCCAGCGTTTTATATAGCCCGCTAACCACATGCAATTTCTAAACAAATTGGGAGAAATCATTTTAATTTGGCAGCAAACTTCCTGAAAACAGACGGGTGACGGTTCGTACTGTCGAAATTTGACACTACAATATGTGTCCGTGTCACGTGACCTGCAAACCTAGCAGCTACTGTAACTGCTGAAACGTTTATTTAAGTATTGAAAACATTTTAATACAAGTATTTGTACAAGGTTAAGTTGTATCTGTATTTCTAAACATTATTTTGAAAATTTTAAAAACGCGCCGCCACCCTGCCGCCTACTATGGTCCATAGATATATTTGCTGGGGCCCTAATCTCGACTGCAGAAATTGCCCGCAATTGAGGCAATTTCCCGGAAGTATTTTTATTGTCTTTCAGTTATGGTCACGTGGTTCCGCTTGACAAAGCGGCTGTGTGTGCTGTCGTCATTTTGATGGTTTATGACGTGAACGGGCACTAGTTCTAAAGTTTACCTTATTTCTCCTTACTGAAAGCACATCATTCTTGTCCGGCAATGAAAAACCAGACTAAAAGCGCTAGACATGACAACTTAGGTCTGTCTTTGCTATGCAACAACAATAAAGCTTGTAATACACGCCCTCTCTGTCATTGACTGAGAAGGCATGACGTAATTTTAAACAGTTGGCGGGAGCGATTACGTCATGCATTGGCAACTTCAGCCTGTGTAAAAGTGATGTAAGGCTACGCAACAGCTTGAAAATGGCGGCTGCTTTTGTCGCAAAGTACAAGCAAAATCAGGCAAAAAATTGCCCCTGCTTACGGCGCCGCGAAATGTGCGGGCAATTTGCAGTAGGCGCAGTTTCGCATAAGCAGCAGTTTATTTTTACATTGGCAATAAGCAATAATACTGTAATTTCATTTTAAATATAAAAACTTACATTTGTTGAAACTGTGCATTTTTTATTTAAAAAAATGTTTTTGCTATGCTGGATATAGCTGTATACTTCTGAAAAGGAGAGAAAAAAGAACGCGAAAATGGCGGTTCCTTTCGTCGTCGCCTTGATCGAGTCAATCAACGTGTTCAACGTGCTCGATCAACGTGTTCGTCGGCTTCACAGGGATGCTTTCCTGCTCTCTGCGGATGCATTTCGGCGTCAATACCGGTTGACGAAAGCGCTGGTTCGTTGGGTGTGTGAACGACTGCGGGGAGAGCTCACCAGAGTCCGGGGAAACACTGCTACCTCTCTCACGGTCGAGCTGCCGGTGTTGTGCGCGCTTCGTTTCTTTGCCACGGGCAGCTTCCAGGGCATGGTGGCAACAGATGAGCACTTGGCGACCAGCCAGTCAGCCGCTTCCAGTATAATAGAAGGCACTTGTTTTTCCACAGTTTCAAAGCTCCAGTTTTGCCATTGCCCTCCACGGAAATTAAATAGCATCCTGTGAGGTGTTCTACATTGTAAATGATAATGTTCGTTATTTCACAACAGCACAAAAAGCCGAACTGCGGAAAAGTAACGTGAAATTGCGTATTTCATCGCCTGTACCTTTAATGTCAGTGTGGCTGCCTTTTGCCTCCCTGTGCGTGCTTTCCTGTTACATTTCTATGTTTACTTGACACCTAAGACCTATTCATACTTAAAACCTACAGTCACAACATTTTGCTGTGCTCAGTTGCGCCCTTGTGAACACAGAATGCGCCTATTATAAAATGTTGGGCACGCAACTGCTTCAAGGTGCCGCTGAAGTGCCGCCCTGCTCTCTTCCTCGGCAGCAAGCCGCTGGCGCTGGATCGAGATCAAGTGCCGTTGGTCTGCTGCCAAGGTGGTCGCAACATCGTGCAGGCTCTCTAAGCGTGCTGTCCTTGCACCACCGTGGTGGTTTGCTACAGCCCGAGGATCGGGTCTGCGGTGGGCGTGGTGGCGTGAAGCGGGCGGTGGAGTGCGGAGCTGTGGTGGGAGCCCACGGTACGGTCGAGTCCTTGGCGAGGGTGGTGAAGCCTCCCTGCTCCTTGTCGGCGAACTTGGTGAAGGCAGCCACCGTGTCCGTCTGGCGCTAGGTTGCTGCAGGGCTGCAAATAAAAAACTTTGTATTTGTGGTGTGTGCTGCCACACTCATTCATGTACTCAAATTTTTGAACACAGTTATCTCAATATTTCCCGAACATATGCTGGGGAACCCGTAAAAATGTGGTTTTGAAAAGTTCCATCGCCCGTAAAAGTATAAGTGCTCCTTGCTTCCGAACATTTCCTTACGCGAACTTTGATTAGTCTTCATGGTTGCAAGTCGGCAAGCACGACTGCTTAAATTCTGTTTATTGAAAGGTTATTTTTATGCCTTAGTGGTACCGATAGTTTTTGAATGGTGCTTTGCCAGTTTAAAAATGAGGTGTCCGGACGAGCATGATTTAGGCTGGCCTGGCACAATGTACAAAAAAATTACGCCCACCTCCCCTCGCGGAACCCTGGTGTGATGCGATGCTGAGGGGGGTTCAAGCGCAAGCGGAGAGCAACCGTCGACCGAAAGGCCGCCAGAGAGCGGCGCACCGGTTATATGCGCGGCGCGCCCGAAGGATAGGAGACGGCGGAAAGAGAGTGTACGGCACATGCGCAGCACCGCCCGCAGCGCCGCCCACCGGCGGAGTGAGAGCGCGCTGGGCCGCACACCCGCAGATGTTGAGAGAGAGTGTTCGCTGTCACCTGGGCACGCGCCGGCGCCAGTGCTTCTGCCGCGGCTATGACGCAACACAATCCAACGCAATCTACTTTAATCCAATCCAATCCAAATCCAAGCCAAGCCAAGCCAAGCCAATTCAATCGAATCCAATCCAATGCCCCTCGCGAGAGGCATGCGGCTAAAAGGAGGAAATTATTCCACGTTTTGATTGGCTCCTGAAACCACTGTCAGTTGGGGACAAAAGTTAGGGACATTGGGGAATTTGTTGCTGCAGCGAGCAGGCTTGATGTGGCCTCGCGCGTTGCCTCCTAGGGAATTCCCTGTAAAAAGCTGAGTGCCAGCGCATCGATGGCTGGTGTCAAGCAGCAAACGACGCAAGAAACGGCTGGAACTGACCATTCCTTTTGTAATTACTTCAATTTTTACGAGTGTCTTGCTGAACGATTTTTTTTTAAATGTGGAGCGTGCCTGCCTGACCGTGTCCATGTCCTTCCGTCTGACCGTGTCTCCCGAGTTTGTCCTGCGCTGATTCCTTTATTCTTATAAACTTCAACATCTCTTTCTCCGTTTTGTGGCCCTAATATTATTGCTGCCCCGCATCAACCAATCATCACACTAGGAGGATATCTTCTTCATTATTTCTCCGACACTTAATTACCTCTGCGTTTAAGTTTCTACTTCTTTCAATAGCGATGAGAAAATCAAAGAGAAATTCCGTTCACGGCTGCGAGATTTCCTACAAGCGCGCGTGTACCCGGGAGAACAGTAATCGGAATAGCAGTTTTACTTGTGCAGTGTGCCACTTTTAAACTAAAAAGAAACGTAAGATGAGATATTGCCCCTTCAATTCAGTTTCCAGATGTGGTCATTTGAAAATGCACATTTATTGGCGATAGATGGTAGCGTAGCTTATTTAGTGGCTGTAGTCTAAAATTTGTGTTATTGCAGGATGCTTGATTGCTAAGACACTAGCCCTATGTAGTAACCGATTCGGCAAGCATTACATTGCTTCTAACTTACAGGCTTTAAGAGCAGATGTGAAGGCCAGTATTGAAATATGCAAAATCTTTAGAACCTGCTGTTGTAAGTGAACCTGCAGTGTAGCATCTCAATCTTTAATAACGTCTTCTTGTGAAGACCTTTAACATATTCCTCGGACAAATGACTTATAACAACTTTTCAGCTTGAGAGGTACAACTTAAAATGGTTGTGAATGTTAGCTACCTGGCAGTTCGTTTAAACTGCAGCATAAATACCAGATAAGTGACCAGGGTACGATGATGTGCAAGTGCTGTGTATTGTCCTCCATATTATTTCGACGTTACTGCGCTATGTAAAAGAAATATACCAAATGAAGAAGACAGTTTTTAGTATTATTTAGTCCCAGTTTCACGGCCATAGAAGACCAGAGATATCAGAGGTGCCCAGCACAAACGTTGTAGGTGCACCCAGATGCTTGTTGAGACCTCTGTCACTGAAAGTAAAAAAAAATACCATTTTGAAAACTGGTCGAGCACTACATATATTTCCTTAGGAGCCTCAGATTCAAAATTCAAATGCGCAAACAGCTTTAACACAGTACACTAATATTGTGTTCCTTGCGTGTATGTTTTTTGGTATGCGTGCGGACACTGACGTTTCTGCTGTATCTTTTTTCCTTTATTTTTTCTTGTACGGACATGGAAGAATTCTCTTGTGTTATTATTCTTCGTTTAATCTGCTCAGGTACCACACCAATCATTAATGCTTGTGGGGCCATACGGGTATCTTGAATAAACATAGAACACCAAATACATGGTGCTACATCTACAAATTAACGTTCCTGTAGCAAGTTAAAAAATTTATAAAATAAATAATAAAATGGCCAATTCCTAATAAAAATATAAACAGGCCCAACTCCAGCTTTCCTCAAAATTTTGTATACCAGTCTGTTTGAACCAGGCAATAAAACTGTAAACATCTTGAAAACAATTTTATTTGCACATACATTGCAGGCAGCTTAACATATGGGTCGCAGAAGCAGTCGTGCAACAATGCCTTACTTGCTCGTCTCTATTTTTCTGATTTTGCCCTTCTACAAACAAGTCACATCCTACAGTCGCTATGAGGTTGTTCGACCTGTTAACATGTTACAAAAATAAAGCTTTTGTATTGTGCTTATTTCTAACACCATTTTAAAGTTCTTACTCTCACTCCTGTGACACCTAAGGCTGATTCAGCTGGAGAGCACCCTTATGTGGGCACAAAGTTCTATAGTGGTCCGAAGTGGCAAAGATTCGGCAAAACAAAACATTTTTTTCTGAGGAAAGGATGATGCTCTGCCAGGTGAGTACAAGGGTGGAGATTGCTTCACCTTTGCACGATAATGCATTATTCACTATTAAGTTCAGTTAGGTGTCCTCGACATTTCAGAGAAGTGCCGAGCCAAAACTGTTTTGAAGAACGACTTAGACATACTGATGGACAGAAATGGGCAGCTCGGCGGCCAGAATGTTACGGTCTCTCTTAACTCCAAACTAAAAACAAGTCAGGTTAAAACAAGTACAAAATACCTTAAAGGAGTAGCACCACTATTAAACGTTTATAGCATCATCAGGCTCTACCTAAAGGAGTAATTGAAATATCAAAGCTGAGATAACTATGCAAAAAAGTTTCCTTTGTAGCTGCAGATTGCAGCTACAAAGCAGCAGCAACCATTCAGTATAACGTATTTTAAATCAATTTTAATATTTGCATCCACAAGAAAGCTCCGAATGAATACCCTTTCGACACTGGCATAATCAAGATACGTGGAGTGCCTCGCCATGCAGTTCGACCCAAACTGCCGACATTTGGGCTCCGGTGACTTAGTTAGCCAACACACTGGCTGCTGATGGTGCACGCTGCACTGCCTTGTGAATCATGTCACAGTATTCGGACTGAGATCGTGCGGCCCAGACGCGTTCGGCCATGGCCAGCTTGGGCCACTCTAGGGCGCGCATCCAGTCTGACCATGATGCAATGAGAACAGAGACATCAAGAGTGCCATCCTCTCATGGCGACTGCCTTGGTGTTCGTTTTGTCCAAGCTGAAACTGACATGAACAAACAAAGCTCAAAATAATTATATACCCTGAGGTCGACTATCTAATGTTCCATTCTATGATTCCTGGGCTGGTAGGCAGCCATAGCAATGGGGAAAATGTAACATGAAAATTTCGTACCAGTACGTTTTAAAATATTTACACAGACACATGAACTGCATGCTAAGGCCCTTTCTGTGTACCATTCCTCAGCTGAGCATGAAAGACTGGTACAATAAAGTGTCACGTTTAGATTTGACAAGTTTGCAAGCTTAGTGATTCACATTGAACTTTTTGTGATCTTTCTTGACAAGGATTCAACCTATAACCACTTCTCACTGGCTTGGCTCATGTACAATGTTTAAGCTTCTTGCACATACTGTACTTGGCAGTTTCATTTACTAAAGCGAATCTTCTAGCCTCTCCCTGATGTATCTGTAATCCGCCCAAAAAGCACTGCAGCCAACTTTTTCTGATGATGACTATCATGGGTGAAGTGAAAAAAGGTTAAAACGCTTCCCATGATCTGAACTGAACCTGGGTCCCTCATGTTATGAAGCTGATGTCTATCCCATTTCGCCATTCCAGCACAGTCGAAGCAATTTGGATTTGCATGGGCATGGAAAATTACACAGGAAATGCACACCTCCATCTAACGACAATGGTTGTACACTACAAAAGGTCATGGATTGCCAGCATCAGTAAAGCTCTAGAGAGCACAACTGCAGTGCAGCAGACAGTACCAATAAGAAAAAGGTGCTCGTGTACTGGGCAGGTTAATTTGGTGTTGGACTTGTTTTTGGAAAGCTTCACATCCCCCGTTTTTGTCGTTTCAACAGATTGGCAGTTGATTTTTTATTAAGTCTTCCCGTCAGTAACTAGGTCACAGATACATATTTGGTTGTCATACTACCAGGATGGTCTGCGGGCAGACGTGGTCTGTCTGCTGCTAATTTAGAGTTTACCACAAAACGATGCACTTCTGGAGGCATTCACTTACTTTCCACGGGTACCCAGAAAGGATGTAGACCAAGGCTTGCCCTCCAGGCCCTGCACCAACATCCTAGGGGCCAGGTCCAAGCACTTCTTTGTTTCCACTGGAAGCCCTCCTATGCAGATGCTGCAGAAACCGGATTAAATGCTTTGTCAGCACAACTGAATGTTGGGTAGGCTAATAATACATCTTTGAAAAACAAAATGCGTAAAAGATGGCGACGTGGAATAAGATTACACAGGACAACCCACTACAAGAAAAAGAACACACAGCGCATCGTCCTGTGTGTTGTTTTCCGCAAAAGCAAAATTGGGCAATCTCTGCCGCATTGTTGGTTTAACAGGTTTATTGAGTGGAGAGGTTGGAAGCGAAGGTGCTCCCGGTTACTCCATTTCACCAATACAGGGCCATACACTCGGCTATACTAGTCCACTGTGCACAATTTCGTGAGTACTAAAAGTTGTCTGTAAAATGTCCTCCTGGGTTGGTGGTCACTGAGTCACAATAAAAATCTAATATGTCACCTAATACTTTTTCGCTATTCTTGTTGAGGTAAAAACACATTCAGGGCACGAACAACCTAATTTTGAAGCCCCGCATCAGGCCATGGTATTAGTAAAGATGCTAAACACACCACACGACGGTTATCTAATGGTAGCTTGTTGAAAAGTTCGCGCCATTGCCGTACAAGGATCATCCAAGAAAAACTTCACAGCATATCCACGGGGTGAATGATGATGAGTGGGCGAAGCTCCTGAGGGGAAATCATCGGTAAAACCGTGACTCTTCAGTGAAAGTTCGCCCACTACATCTGTGTCCGAACGTAACGTCTAGAAAGTCTCGCTTAAACCGCGCGTCGGCACCTTGGGGCTGAGCTCACCTGATGCGTTTTGCAGACGCCTCACGAGCTCTCACTGCATCGGGGTCTGCCTGCCGATACGCGCGCTTTCTCGCCGCTTCCCGTTCTCTGACGTTTTGGAGATCCTCTTCGCGCCACAGCCGTGCCGCTTCGCGTACGGCAGGGTCCTCGCGCCGTTGCCGTGACGCTTGGGCCTCTCGTTCTCGAACGCTGGGATCTTGGCGGCGTCGTCGCGCAGCCAGACGACACACTTCGGCCTCCCGCTCTCGTACGGCAGGATTTTGGCGGCGGCGTCGCGCAGCTTCACGGAGCGCTTCTGCCTCGCGGGCTCGCACATCTGCAGCCTTATCCATCGGGCGACTCCGAGCGCGCGCCAACAGCGAACGGATTTTATTACAACGCACCCCGCCATCTAGTAAACAATCCAAGAACTAAACTAGAGGTAGCCACGCCATCTAGTAAACAATCCAAGCGCATCTTTTCATCATATACAAGTACCGCCATCTAGTAAACAACCCAAGAACTAAACTAGAGGTAGCCACGCCATCTAGTAAATAATCCAAGAACTAAACTAGATGTGGCTACATACATACGTCGAGGATAGACAGACCCACGCCCTAAGGAGCTTCGCCCCTAAAAGGGAGGAACCAGTGCAGTGTTAACCATGCGAAGCCTTTATTTCGTTGTACGAATCGCATGGTTTACAAAATTCCGTTGTCATGTAAGTCCGTGTATTTGGGCCAGACAGGACGTTGTCTAAGCGTCCATCTCGGAGAGCATTTGTTTACGATAACGAATTCAACGGGCGCAAATCTTCCTGCGCATTATAAAAAGTGTGGCTGTCACCCATTGTTTGACGAGACTGTGGTGTGTCCCTCCTGCCTGTGCATTATTTGTGCGCTTTCACATTTTCAGTGGCATTATGCCCTGCCACATACTATTTGTCCCATACGCAGCTTCATCCATTCACCTTCAATGAACACTTTACTCACAGTTGGTCCTGGTGCCTACTGATAAAGGGCCCAAAATGCCACGTAACCTTCACATCCCTTTGGACGATTTGAATCTGCCGCTGTCATGTGGTCTATCCCTTCTTCCTCCCTCTTCCGTTTTTTTTGGCTCACGGTTTCACGCTCTTTTTTTCCTTTTTACCGCGATATCCTTACGTTCTCTTTACAGAAGCGACGTTTCCCATTCACCTCCCGCAACGCAACTTACCTGCCCGAAGAGCTAGAACTCTGATGCGTGCACACGACATACTCGCGAGGTTAACGCCATGAAACACACGCGTACTTACCATCGAGGGACTGCACCTCACACATCCAGGACGGCGCTTCGGGGAGTACACGCCACCGGTTCAATCAAACTTGAGCAATGTTATGGGCTCCTACACAAAAGCAACAACAATGAAACGCTTGAAACTGCGGCCGGCGTGTGTGGGGACATAGCATCGTAATTCCAATTTAGCGTGTGCTGCATACTTGGACGAGAAACATGGACTGGGAAAAGACAAACCACTGGCAAGTTGGCTACACGAAGCAGGTGTTGGTTTGTGCGCCAACGACTGGTTTGTCTTTTTCCACTGTCTCTGTCCCTCGTCCAAGTAGGCAGCGCACGCTAAATTTGAATTCAAGATTATACATAAATTGTTAACGTCACAATACTATCGGGAACGAGAGCGACCGCTAGGAGAACGAGGCGGCCACGCAAACAAGAATTCACGCAGCTGTAGGTATGCAGTACAATGGTATAAACACAAAAACTACAACAAACATAAAACAACGACGTTACTGATCTTGATGGGAAAATGAGCGCATAGATGCTCTCTTTTCCGCTCTTCCGTGTCTGTGCAAACGCCGGAGACCGGCATGGCTGATCCGGCTGATCTACGCTGAGCTCCGGCTGCAAGTCTCTCTTCAAATGTCGCAGTAGGTATACGACACCTAATCGGATACGGAGATCGCACCAATACTAGCATTCTCGGTAAAATCACGCATCTGCAACTTCGTTTAGTAGCAATCTACACAAACTGACACGCTGGTTCTGACAGCGCAAATCGTTCACTCAGGGACACAGGGAAATGCTGCGCCTACTTCGGCGTTATCCCTAGGCAGTCAAAAACAAGCCAAGTGACGTCACGTTTTGATCACGTGACCCAACGATTTCTTTCCTCCTTTTAGCCGCTCGGTCGCGACAGATTGTTCGCTATCGGAGAGGAGAGGGGTTGAGCGGAGGAGAGTGCGTACGCCGACGACGACGACGAAAGCACGCACGAAGGACACGGCCGCCGACAAGAGATGCTTTCAGCGTCGCATCTGATAAGTGTAATATAGGGAAGGGCAATGTGCGATAAAGGATAAGGGCGGAATTCAGACTGCCTTTGACTCTCCCATAGGAAATGGTAATTTATTTTGCGAAATGCGACTTGCATACATGCACAGTCACTGTGTGCCACTGCCTGTGAAACAGCACTGTCTTCACTGAGTAGATGTCTAGCACCAAGAAAAACTGTAGCAACATGAAGCATTTAGCATGCTTCATTTGGGGGTATTACATATGTGAAGCCCTCACCTGGCGATGCTGGTGGGGAAAGAGGCGGGCCAGGCTTGGCACATAATTGGGGTCAGCCAGCGCCTCGCAGCCAGCCAGCGCCTGGCAGCCAGCCTGTGGGGACACTTGGGGTGGCGGGTGTACAGCTTTACAACAAAGTGACCTCAGTTAGGGCATGTACTGTAATGTGTGTCTCTAATCGAGACACTAATGTCTACCTCTCGTACCGGGTAGGTGGTCGGGCGATTAGCTGCCCGCAGCAGCGTTCTCATCCTGCAGCACTTGCGATGAGCCCTGGGAGGAGCCCTGGGCTGCTGACATGCTGCCAAACCTGGCTCGTATGGCCGCCTGCGGGTGAATATGATTTGTGGTGCATGCTACAAGCCTCGGCATTTTTATGAAGCCATGGGTGTCATGCTTACGCGAAGCGGACACCTTTGATGCTTATCGGGTGATAGTTATGACAATTGTCCTTAGTTTTCAAGCAAGTTGCTGCAGTCAATGCAGCAACTTTTCTGCCCCTCCCTTCATACAAGCATCACTTTTTGGCATATGAGGCAACTGCTCTTGGTTATGCAGGATGACCTCTATATGCATTAAAAAATCGATTGCCTATTACAGCTTGTTTTTCTCCTCTGCATGATGCAACATGTACATGTGATTTTACATTGGAAGATGAACTCCCCAACCAATCACAGTAAAAGCAATCAGTGGTCAAAGCATTTTCCATCCTTGAATGGCAAAACAAAGAAAAGGTCACCGGTGAGACCACCAACATTAGCTTCCAGCTTGACAATATATAGTGTAACATACAATTCCAGGACATTTTTCTGCCTAAAATGCCTTGCCAACCTTTCAATGTCCACAAAAACAATCATAGGGAATTTCCCTCATGTGAGATATATTTCCAGGAGCATGGCAGGCCATGAGTACTTCACCATGATTGCCAAATGTGGCACTTTCATTCAGTTTTTTTTTTCATTGTTTCGGCAGCTACGGTTCCATAATCTCAGCCTGAATGCATGCTTCTATTCATTTCAACATTTTGCTACTTGCCTGGGCGACAGGGAAGGCACCAGGTCCGCGACATGCCCGGAATGAGGGGCCATCGCCACCCACAACTTACTCGAGGCCAGCGATGTTGACGACACGGACAGTGTCGTCGTCCAAATCGTTTAGCATGCGGGACTGCCCCGCACCTGTGACCCTGTCATGGAAAAGATACATTGGCATGTTTAGAAATTGTTAAGCATTAATATTACGGACAGGGGCACTCACATATCTTGCATGCGCACAGAAACGTAGTTTGGCAACACTTTCTTGGTCATAGCAAAAGTAATAGGTCCCAACGAATTAAGTTAACCAGGCCCAATGCCCAAGGCCCAATGGACTAACTTAAACGTTCTCATGCGACCAAGTTCTTTTATGACAATAACAGAGGCTCTTTGCCAATTTCTGGCATGCAACGTTTGTCTTGTTCAAAAGGTAAGCTTGCGTTTTGAATTCTGTGCGACCTATGAACTTTTGGCATGGCCTAGAAACTTTTGACAGACTGCAGTTAAGCGCATGCATCGGTATTACTACTGGGGAACCGTCGACGCACGTGCATGCGTAAATTTGATACGCGCGAACGGTAAGAGCGGCATTTGCGGAGAACGTCTTAGTTTGTCCCACCTGAAGTTGGCGACGGCCTTCGCTGCTTCAGCTCGTGCCACAGCCACACGATGGCGCCACAGACGCCGCCAGTTTTCCACCGAGCGTCTGCCTGGCCCTTCCCTGTTGAGGAGCCCCGTCAGGGAGTTCAACAACTGGGTCCTCAATTCGGGCCTCAGCTCACTGGCCTCCCTGCCGAGAAGTGGCTGCTCGGTCATGAAGTTGAGCATAAGCTCCTACTGCTGTGGGCTTATGCGGGGCCCGTACGGACCACGCTGCCTCAATGTACCACTCGTTGAGGGTTCGTCCATTGCGCAAGTGAAGCACTTGGGTTTGAAGCAGACGATATAGCTTGTTGATGACGATGGCGACACAGATAACAAAGTTACGTCCTTCAAAAACATATTTGCAACCAGAAGGAAATGCTAATTAAAACTCGCTCATTTTTTTACAGTGCTTTTAACATTTTACAATCGCTGTCAAACCTTTTTATTTTAAAAAAGTTTTTGTTTTGTATGGTTACCAAATGAGCATGCTAGCGACTCTAATTTTGACCAAACAATTGTGTTTTTTAAATACGTTTCAGCCCTAACCTTTAATTTTTTAATATGCCTCAGCTGTTTTGTTTCCATGCAGTTATAAAATTAGTCAAAAGACACTTCAAATTACACTACATGTCGTCAGAGCTCTATTTGCAATACTTCACTAATTGCTAGGCGTGTCCGCGCCGCTGATGCACGCACAGCGCTGCGCAGAGGGCGCTGCGAGCAATCGGAGCGCCCGAGCGGCCGGAGCGAGAGCGGCCGCCGGCCGGCCTGTGCCGCGGGCTGCTGCCGCGGAGAGCGAGCGCATATCGGGGTTTGTCGCACAGTTAGACAAGTGAAATCGAGTGGCTCGAGGTACATCATATCACAATTGAAGGTACGATAGTACAATGAGACCCTTTCATTGCGCGCCCCGAATTTTCCGCGAATCGGGCTACAGAGACTTTTTGCCGCCGCTGAATTTCGCGAGTGAGACCGAAGGATGAGACCGCAGCCACGAGAGTAGCCGTTTCGCTACCGCCGCTGAAGCCATTATTAAAGTGAAGCTTGCCGTCTCACTGATAGCGTATGTCGCGACGAAAAGGCACTGCAGGAAAGCCAACTGTCTCTGACGGCGGTGATGTTGGTGAGTGAAGTGACCGAAAAAAGCGCTACCCGTGGTCATAATCGAACCTAGGTCCTTCGCGTTACGAAGCCGATGTCTATCTGATTACGCAATTCTAACACGGTCAAAGCAGTTCATATTTTGGAGAGGGGTGCATGGACATGCACAATTAGACAGAAAAATCATCCACACCTCCGCTTCGTCTAATGCGGCAACGATGATTGAACACGAAGCTTTCTAGTTCAAGACGCTGCGATCAAAAGTAGAAAACGCGTGGGTGTCGAAGTATTAACTCGGACGGCAACCAATCGCTCACAAGAAAGCTTCGGGTTCAACCATCGTCGTCGTCAGACGGAGGAGTGCATGATTTTTCTACGAAAAGTTGACACAGGGAGATCACGTTCAGCTCTCTCCGGCGCCAGAATTAAGCAGCGCGTTACTTCCACATCAAAACTAACGCGTTATTTCCCAGCGTCATTGAAGGTAGCCAGCACGTAGCCGGCTGGTAGGCTGACAAGAATAAAAATCAAAAACTGGTTAATTCCTAAATACTTTGGGCTGATTGCGGGGGTAGGGGAATAAAGCAAGGTATATATTACCCTGGGTGTATAAATAAACCTCAATATTTTGGCTCCTTGGTTTCAAACAGCCGCAAATACATAATTATTGGCCATAACAAATATTCTCCCCCTGCTTTCCCCGCGTGCATCTCGCATCTCACGTATTCAAGGCAGTTGCAGCGATGGGGGAATTCACAAACAACGGTAATGTATGTAGTTGAAATCCCGCGTCATGTTCCCCAGTTGGAAAAGATGCCGTGTAGGCAGTGTTCCTGAGGTCCCGAGTATGTGTCGAAACCGGTGTCTTGGAAGAGGAAAGAGCCTAGCGACACAATTCCGCGGTTTTTACAATGTTCGATCGCTCATAATACGCGATAACGTACTCCTATCACTTCATGCTTCAGGTAAAATTGTTCGCAGTCGTAGCAAACCATTTATTTGGCTAATTTACTTTGTCGATAGAGACGGACAGGGTTCAAAAACGGGCAGTTGAGATGGGATGAACCCGCCCGTAATTAGGGAGTGCTACATTGAGGCTACCTAAACAGAACTACGAAGGAGCAGCAGCACGGCAGGGAGCCCTACGTGCGCTGCCCATCGCGCCGGCCCGCCGGCCGACCACGCCCCGATTGCTCGCAGCGCCACCGCTGCATGCATCACGGAGGAGCCCCCTTCGCGGCCGGCGGACGGCAGACTAACTAATATTTCTAGGGACCACACGCCTACCGTCGCTGGGGTGCTCTCAGTGTGGCTAACTGAGCATCCATGCCCAGAATCAACGACAGCATTCAGTAAACAGACCCAGTGAAGCAGCTTTGACGATTCTGCCTGAGTCAGGGGCGTTTGTTCTGCCAAAATATTTGATTTCAGTTTCCAAATACGCCAACGGCAGATTAAAAAAAATTGGCCGCGTATCTGCTCCTTCCGTTGCAAATGTCTTCAAAAGACGATAGTCTTTATCGACTTTTGCCAAGTAAATGCCTCCCTTCGCTTTCCCCCTCACCTCTCATGTTGTTCCTGTTGCGTCGCGCTCCTCCCAAGGTAAAGACGCCAAAGGTTTGCTTAAATCACTTTAAATTTCCCGCGTTCCACTGCTCCAAACCGGGTGTCTCGATGCCAACGCTGCCGTACGGCGAAGACGCGTGTGAATCGAGGCGCCCTACTTCAACGTTTATAGAACCGCGTTTCCCTAGTCCACGTGCGTTCCAAGCATAACGTGGAACCTATCTAGTGGAACCTTTCGTAACTCCTGCCACTTGATTTCTTCAAATGCCGCCAGAAGCTATATGGCGCGGGCGACAGCAGGCGACGGCGGTTGATAGTTTTTTCTTCAGTTGATGAAGTATTCAATCTCGCCAAAATCAAACATGTATGATTTTTTTATAAAGGAACGCTGCAAATATCACTTCTGTATTAATTTGTTGTCTTATATATGCGTAATATTATGTTCTTGTTCAACAATATTGACAAGTATGAACATTACACCGGACTTAGACGGGCACATTTAGCTGTGACTATATAAGACTATTGCGCAGGCATTGTTTTACTTTGGCCGGGTGGCTGAATCGAGTCAAAGACAGACAGACGGACAGACAGACAGACAGACAGACAGACCAAAATTTCTGGGTTTAAGTAGCCCAAGAAAGACTATCGTCTTTAAAAAAATTCTCCCGCACCTCCCGCAAGGGAATCGTGCAGAAATGCGAACGCATTGGGTGCAACAATGAGTGTGTTGCGAGTAATGGCGTAATTAATGACGAGAGTGTGAACGTAATCATTTATTCATCAGCACCTGTTTGTGTTATCGTTGTACCTGACGGCCACAATCACTGCCTTGTGATCGCTAAAGTGCACGGTCAAAGGGTCTTTGAGAAGCATACGCGCGTCACAGTTTCGCGTAAAGACCAGATCAATGCAACTCCCGTGAATGGTTGTGGGGCACGTGTCGAAGCCGGCAGAGGGACAATGCATAGAGTGCCTGGTCTGCATGTACTCGACCAGCCACTCGCCACTCTTCTTGCGCACGTCAACGTTGAAGTCGCCCAACCAAGACTATGGGGCCAGAGGGTTCGGAGCGCACGCGCACACTTTCCATAGCCGCGTCCAGCTGCGCGGCAACGGCGTCTCGAGCGAGGTTGGGCGCGAGGTACACGGTCACCACAAAGACTCCGTCTCCGGTGTAGGCAAGGGTGTAGAAGTCCTTGTACGGAGACGTGTCTCGAACGGGAGACATGGCAACGGCGTGCGATATCAAGTTCCCATACACGTTAGACACGAGACTAACCCCGCAGTACTCGCCGTCCTTGCCGCTTCGAGCAAACTAGTACAGCTCGCTTCAAGCGCATGCCTTTCGGCATTGAGCGCGGAGAGAGATACACCTGCGGGCGCATGCCGACGGAGCACGACAACCCCCCCGACTAAGAAATGCATTCGCATTTACGACGACGACGACGACGAAGGCAGAACTACGAGGCGCGCGCTCACGTGCGCTCGCGCTGGAGGAATGCAGGCGCACGCCTCTCCATGGACGGAAGACAACCCCCGACTAATAAATTCATTCGCATTTAAAACGTCGCGCCCGGGCAGAATCGAACTTCCCACCTCCACAACGTGAAGCCAGATTCTACCTATCGTCTATCCCAACAGATGGCGCATTCGTGCAAAATAGACCAGAGTTCCTGTATATAGCTCCCCTAGGGGAGCAGAGTTGCGCGTCCATCTGCCATCTTGAGTTCCAGGTCGTGCGGGAAAGCCACCCTTCTCGCGTGAAACAGCTGCCGCCGGGCCGCCGCGATGGCCAGCGGCAGCTGCGAGGACGAGTGGCGAGGAGCGGCAGGGCAAAAACTGGCGCACGATATTGGACCGCTTATCAGATGAGCGGCCGCCGCTGCCGCCGCTTCCACAACCGCCGATGCCGAGTAGTTCAGGGGCGGTATTCTCGAGTTTTGTCCCTTTTGCGTCCCTTTCAAAAGTGTCCCTTTTGGCGAGCCCTGATTGGCTAAAAGCAAACAACCGGAAGTGACGTAACGCAAGCACAGCAAACCTACTGCCTTTTCTCCATGCCTACTGCCAACGCTCACTGCTTAACCGGAAGTACGTCACGATGAAAGGGACGCAAAAGGGACGTTTTCAAAAGGGACAGCTACGAGAATACCGCCCCAGAACTGACTGTGCGGAGCACTGAAAGCGGGCTTTCAGTCGAACTGGAACCCGCGGCATGTAGCATTCAGACGCGCAACTCTTGCGCTACGCGATATAAAGGAACTCTAAAATAGACCATTGCATTAAAAACACACATAAAGGAACAGGAAAGCCTGCGATTCAAACTTTTTAGCTGGGGACAAGTTTTTAAATATCGTTTATTTCGCATACAGCCAAAAGTATGTTGCCGAGCTACTCTATGTCATGGTTGCCAGCATTATTTTATGGAAGGGACACATACGGCTCGTAGATCTAAAAATTTCGATTTAGAAAGTTCTAGGGCATTATCGGCAAAACCGTTTCTCGTCAAGGGGCTTTAAGTGATGTCCTTTCATTTGGGATAGAGAATGTATGCTCGACAAAAATCGGTTGTCTGTCGCAAAATCAGCGCCTGTTTTACGAAAATTTTCCGTCAAGATACATTTTTAGATGAAGATATTTATGTTGTAAAGATGTAGGTCTAAGTATTGAACAAGTGTAAATTCAATATACTCCCTCTATGCTTATTTTAGGCTAAAAATACCAAACATTGAGGGCTTATGTTTGGAGTCTGGTGGACTCGAGCTGAGCTTAAAAACAGTGCGCGGGCTCGGGTTTCTTTTATTAAATGCTGTCGGGCTCGGGCCGGGCTGGGGCCGGGCTCGGGCTTTTATCTTAATGTTTTGTCGGGGTCGTCCCGGGCCCTGGCCGTGTCTCTGCCAGGCAGGGTCGGGCCGGGCCTCGAAATTCCGGCCCGACCCAGCCTAGTCTCTATCATCCAACTATTGCTGCCCTCTTCCACTCGACCCGCGAATTACGCGGTCGTTTGATGCACGCGTTCGCTCAATTTGCTTTTTTTAACACTTGAATTCACGGGTATGACAGAGGCACGCGCGCTGGCTCAAACAGCGGCCGTGCTGATTTTCTCGCACCATACGTTCGCCGGTACTACACCACGTCCAGTCGCGGAAAAAATGATCCCGGAACAAATGGCCCCGGAACTAATAGTCCCAGAACAAATAGTTCAGGAACAAATGGTCCCAACTTCAAAATACGAAAAAATGGTCCCACCTATACTGCACCTATGCATGAGCGCCTCTATAAGAGAAGGAGGGAGGGGGTCCGTGTATTTGTATTTATATGTCTATTTGTGCACAATGTATTTTGCATCTGTCTATAGATACAGGGTGATCGAAGTTAAGTCTAATTTTTAAAATTGGACGCCTAGATGTACGTGAAGACCACCGCTACAGTGAGGTTATGCGCCAAGGGGGACGTACAAACCTTAAATTGATTAATTAACTTTTTAACGGCTGCCGTAAGCAGGCATGTTTGTGTTGAAAATTTAGAGGCAATCGTGCTTTCACACAGTTCTATTTGGCAGAATTCTTTTAGCGCATTCCTACTCTGAGATGTCGAACCGTGAAGTTTAATTGCCGTTCGCATGATTACGCATGCAAGACAGTGAAGACCAGCGCGAAGCTCCTCAATTTTGTGATGCGCCTGCTGTGTACGGTGTTTAGTTCGGCAACGAGGTGGAGTCATAAAAAAAAGTGATAACTGGCACCCTTTCAGTCTTGGCTGGCGTTATCGCAATCTGCAGTGCTCAGAGCCGCAATCAAAACAGAACAAAGGGGAGGAGCTTTGCACCAGTCTTCACTATCTAGCATGCGTAATCATGCGAACGGTAATTAAACTTCGCAGTTCGATATCTGGGAGTACAGATGCGCTAGAAGAATTCTGCCGAATAAAACTGCATGGAACTTCTCAATACAAACCTGCCTGCTTACTGCAGCCGCAAAAAAGTTAATTATTCAATTTTAGTTAATTAAGCCACCGATATCAATAATTAGCACCTCATTCTGTGTCCCCCTTATCGGATAACCTCACTGTAGAGGCGGTCTTCACGTAAAATTGAACGCCTAAAAAAACTGTCGATTTAACTTTGATCACCCTGTATAATGTATCTTAGCCTGCTAAGGCTGAATTTACTTGAGTTAAATGTTGCATACAATTTTTCGTCGTACGTGTATGTTCTCCCGCGCTTCCTTTGTTTGTGTTCTTAAGCGAGTCCCACTTCAGTCTGTGCGGGGAGCCTATTTACAGTGGCTGTATTATTTAGGTTATGTGAAGTATCGAAAATGTAAGTGGGCCGGTACTGCTGAATATCAGACAACATAGATCTTTACTAGTTCATCACGCTCGCCGATTTATCGCTATTTGAAAAAACATTTTACGCGATGAGTGGTATATTTTGTTAGCTAAGCTGCGTTACGGCGCTCTCCATCTGAAAGGCTTGGATATCTGCAGTTCGGATCAAGCGAAGCGGCACTAATAAAGATTTTGGACCATGATAACTTGGCAGCTTGCAGCTTAGATACTTTTGCTTTTCTCCGAAAATATGCAAAGTAGTGATTATACGCCTCGCATCTTGCTGCAAGGTTTAGAAGACTGCTGCTAACATGATTTGTTAATTTTGCCGGCGTGTTGCGGGAGCGTAACAATTGCTAAGGGCAGCAGATGAGCTCATCGATACTGGTCACCCACCATCAACTACCAACTTTATTGTTCGGAACTCAATTTGAGTACAAATATATGCAGTTTATTTGTGCTAATACGAAAAGAGGTTTTCGCTCGTCTTTCTGAGGGCTTTACTTTCCCAGAAATTACGAGAACGAAAGACAGTCACTTGTCATGGTTCAATAAAAAGCCAACGATTGATGCAAGTTGATGCACCACGCCGCCAGACTTGCCTTTTTTGGACGCCCCTTAAAAAGCAAAGGTCAAACAGGAAGGAGCGGGCGGGGGGAGTGTAGATGGTCCGCTTCGGTAGAATATTTGTTTGGCTTGAGCTGGCCCTCGTGGCCCTTTTTAGAAGAAATTTATCATGGTGCTGAATGTCATGATAGCCACGTTGGACCAGCGGCCCAGCCGATGGGGCGCGAGCTAGTCGTAATGAGGTGTGCCCATGTCTCCGAACTGTGCCTGTCACCAACCTCTCTTACTCGCGGCGTTGCCTCGGGATAGGTGCGCCTTCCTGGAACATGACCGGACTCAAAAAACTATCTTCCTGAGTGGGAAAGGAGCGTGGAGTCTCGCCGTGCCTGGACTTAGTTGCTGTTCGTGTAGCTGCTGGGACGAGGAAGACCTCGGAGAGGGGTGGGAAGAACTAGCGAAAATATATAATTAACGCATGTAATGGTTTAACAGTTATATTAGCGTAAATAGAGATAAATTGTATTGCTGAATTGTGATGAATACAAAATAAATGAATAAATGAATAAAATAGGAAAGAAATACACAAGTAAAAAATTTACAAACAACTAAAGAAATAAAACTATTTTCAAACATCTACAGCGAAGAATGAAATGAAAAGCTGGAAAATAACGGCGGAAACACGAATAAAAAATCATAAAAACAAGCCAACTGTGTTACTCCATGCATTTGCATTTGCGCAAGATTGCCTACTAAAATGAAGTGATGGTTTACTGACAGTTTTTCATACAGGAGGTGATACAACACTTCAGGAAGATGCCACAAAGTTAAACAAAGGGCCAACGTAAGGGTTTGTGGAATCATTTTGCCCGGAGAGTTGCCCAGGACCATTTGTTCCGGGGCCATAAGTTCCTGGACCATTTGTTCCTGCACCCCACCACGGCCTGACACGGCTGGGAAGTGTCCGTGCACCGGAATGTGCGTGCATCGAAATGTCCGCACCGAAACGGGCTGCACCGAAATGTCCTACACCGAAATGTCTGGATCCCTGTGTAGGACATTTCGGGGAAGGACATCTCGGTGCATAGACATATCGATCCACGCATATATTGGTCCACGGACATATCGTCCACGGACATTTCGGTGCACGGACATTTCGGTGTGCAGAGTTTTCGGCGACAGAATTATCCGTTGCTTGTTAGTTCGAAACAGCCGTTTTTTTATTTCCGCATAACGGGAGTTATGAACAGAAATCTAGTGAAGTGATTGCAGTTTTATATTGAAGCCGTGTTTGATTTTTGCCAGTTATTCTTAGAAATTGAGCATTTGCATACTTTTGTTTTATACTTCGTTCAAGGAAGACCTGTCATGCAGCCAACTGATCGAATTCTTTTGTACATGTTTTTTTTTTATTTAGAAGAAGTCGTTAATTTATTTTCGCTCTTTTTTTACGGCAAGCAAATAAGCTAAGGCAGTTGGGCGTTGTTCACTACGGTATAATGCATTGTTAGTGATATTTGGTGAAAATAAAAGGCACTCTCCCTTTACAAGGAAAGCAGCTTTACAAACATTCAGTTGGCCCCCAAAATGCAGGAAATCTTATGAAAAGAAGTAAATTGCGTTGTCACAAAAAACTGAAATTTCAAACACTGTTGTCCCTTGTTTTTTCTCCAGACTATTCGCACTTGCCAGCAACGGTGGCGCTGCCACGCGCCTTTTTTCCCAAGGTGTTTGTAGATGGAAGGCGTCGGGGGCGAAGGCAGCCGGAGCGTTCGGAAACTTGTGGATGGAGAACGCAAAAACCAAAAGCAATCGAATGTGCTGTGTACCGCAGTATAAAAATCGCTCAGTGCCGGAAAAAGCCAGCGTTCATACCTTTCCTAGAGATAAAAAAGCCCGAAAGGCTTGGATAACTATATGCTCCGCATTGTAAAAGGTGTCAGCAACAAAATGGGGTTGGCAGTAGTCACTTCACAAAAGCTTACTTCTTCTGGAGCAATATCCGTAAGTTTAGTTCCCTATCCCGTTATCGATGGTGTGTTTTTCGTGCAAGTTGAGTGGGTAGTTTATTAATAGATTGCCTGCAGCCACTGAAACCGCTATTGAAGAAAGACGCCGTGCCGCCACATAACATTCCTATGCGCACAAACGAGAAGAAAGTGAAGCCAAGAACCAACAGTAGAACGTCATTATACTTTTATAA
This sequence comes from Haemaphysalis longicornis, assembly GCA_013339765.2. Taxonomy (NCBI): domain Eukaryota; kingdom Metazoa; phylum Arthropoda; class Arachnida; order Ixodida; family Ixodidae; genus Haemaphysalis; species Haemaphysalis longicornis. Next base: position 90,232,317 of record CM023451.1, read on the forward strand.
ACGCGCTGGTTTATTTTATTAAATGCTGCATTCCAGTTGCATTTTGTGCTTTGTTGGGTTGTTTGTTCTTCGTTCTCTTTTTAGCGTTATGTGTGATTACTGTTTTGAACTTGCTGCTTTTTTTAGTTCTCAAACCCCCCACAGGAATGGGCGATGTAGGTATTGTTAATAAATAAATAAAATTGTTACTGCGGCATCACCGTTTCCGACAGCGCGTGAAAGCACAGCACAGCTGTTGTAACAGACCCTGCCGTAGAGGCGTCAGTGTTTGATATTTAGTGTCGATATTTTTCTTATTACCTGTAACCTGCATAAACGCCGTTGGATCTTTCCTTAAAAACAGCCCCCAAAATTATAATTTACTCGCATATTCGCACTTAACCCGACACAATTGCGCAAGTGGCAATAGCAAAACGCTGTGCTCGGTACCGTCTGCCGAGTTGTGCTTGGCGCCTAATAAATATTCGTAAAGTGTGCTTGAACAATTTTGCGAGCATGGATGGAAGTGTAGCATCCTTTATAGAACCTGCAGTGCCAACAATCGTTCACGCAGTAGGGTTGGCTGGTGACGCCATTCGGTTGCGGGCACAATCCCTCGATGCTCAGCATGTCATCGGTGGCCTCCCTGATGCCACAAAACAGTGTGACTGGCGTTATAAACTGCTTCGCCTTCGACAAAGCACCTCCGTGTCTCATCGGCAAGGGATCGGCTTTTTCCTCCAGACGCGCGCGCTTACGCGACGTCCCGATCATCCTCCCGTCCTCCATTTTGGATGCCCCGTCGCGCCACCTATATTCTCTGGAAAGTGCGAATTGTCGTGGAGGGAGAACGAACTTTTTCGAAAGTACGTGCGCGCATTGACGTCCCCACGCACGCCCAGTAATACCCGTTTGTTGCTGCTGTTGCTGTTGAGTGGGGGGGGGGGGGTCATTGTATAGTCCCGTGCAGGGATGGCACTGCCCCTTTATTCGGCTTGGGTGCAACAAAAGCCGCCCCCCCCCCCCCCTCGTTTTCACTGAGGAGAGGGCGCCGTCGAGTTACACGGACGGGGGCAACTGCTGACGTGTTTATTTGACAGGAGGGATTTTGAACACGAGTGGAAATAGCGAATATAGCGCGGTTCTTTTGAGAGGGAGATTCTGAGACTGGCAAAGGGCGTTCGGGTTGTTTCGTGGTCCACCCACCGCGATGTCCGTGCACCAAAATGTCCGCACTGAAACGTCCTGCACCGTAATGTCCTACACCGAAATGGCCGGATACTGCCTGTAGGGCCCCCTTCTTGCGTGTTTTTCCAGTCATTTTCATCATTTAATTAGCGGGCCCGACATACCCATATTTACCAGCTCAAGCAGCGGTTTGTTGATTCACTCGCGTCATATCATTCACGTTCTTTTTTGCGCGGATTCCGTGACCCCCGTGGGGGACACTGCGACTTGTTGCGGCTGCACCGACGATGCAGGTGAGATTGAACTCTCCGGCTCATTATGTCATGATTGCTTGTGCCATTACTCGCTTATTACAACTTCGTTTCCGTATATTACAAGGCGAAAACGTATGCAGTCGACGTTAACTGCTCTCTGGCAACCCGCCAGCTCAAGCCGGCCGGCCTCTCTGGCCAACGTCTTCATCTACACTCCCATTTTCCCACCGCATCAGGTTTTTCCCCTCCAAAAGATGACGACCCAAGTCAATGCAATGGCGACCGTCACTGGCCCGCGGGGTGCCCGGAACTCCTTCCTTAGAATTAATGTTCGTCTACCTTTCCCCCGCAATCCGAGGCCCGCATGTGACGTGTTGGCGAGTCTAAAGTGTCCTGAACAATAGCGTCTCAATTATTTTCCTGGGGCTCTTCGGCCGCCACCTACACTCCCCCCACCCCTCCTCACACCCACCCTCCTCTCACCTTCGGCATTTCTGGCAGGAAAAACCTACGGAGACTTTCGCAGGTACTACGAAAGCATACGCGCAGACTAAGGCAAAACAAATGCATAACTGGTGCACCTAACACGTTTAACCTCGGCTCCGGTCTTTTCGGTACAGGACGTTTCGGTACAGGGCATTTCGGTAAACGTCTTTTCGGTGCACGGGCGTTTCGGTACACGGGTGTTTCAGGACACGGGCGTTTCGGGACCCGGACCTTTCGGGACATGGGTGTTTCGGTACAAAGACGAAGCGCTTTAGGCTGCGCGCATTGTTTACAGGGTGGTTACAAGCACGCAATTCGTACCTATTTATTACAAATGTTCTTGCTCGAAATTCTGCGTTATTTTAGGCCAGCAGTTGGTTTTTCTATAGCGACCTCTTATCACCAGTATTTTATATAACAAATCAGTTATAGTATCATCGTGTTTTCTCACTCGTTTTTTACATGTTTTTTTTTTAAATCAGTGACAGTAACTATTCTCTTTTTGCACTTTCCGGAGTCTCTAAGACAACGGCTGCGGAAATGAGTACCACTGCCTGGGCAAAGGAATTCATGTGCCTTTATAACGTCATGGCGAAGAAGTTGCAATTTTTTGGAATACTGTATTTGTGTGCGTTGCTTCCTTCGGATTAGGCAAGTACTTAAGGCGTTATTAGCAATGGATTACGGAGGGCACCTATTGTATCTTGCCGCACGGTTCCGTCCTGACTTCTTCGTAGTTAGCAGAGACTGCGGCGGGTTTATTATGTTTCTGAACCAAAAGTTGGAAATGCTGTGTAATGACGTTCAAAGCACTGTGCAATGTTTTCTGCAGCATACATACACATATTCATCTTCGCAAGGGCTGCTCATTTAGAATTGTTCGCGTTGTCGTGATGTTATCTGAGACCAATGCTACCTGCAGCTCCCCAGCAGTACTTTGTTGAGCCGTACAATATCACCGACTAAATGATATGTTCGCAGAAGCAGGTGTCGGCGTGACATTATGATGTAAAAAACGCCTGGTGTAAAAAGAACAAGTGTCGACTGCAACAGGCATGCTGCAAGTTATCATGAGCTGCTGAACTCAACTCGCGTGGAACGATGTAAGTGAACAACCCGAAGTGTAACAATTTAGTGCCACTATTCCGACTGGTAATGTGTTTTAACAGCACTGGTAAACCAGTTCATTCTCATTTATAAGATAGGTGTTTACTTTTTTAACAGCACGGAATAGAGCTCAGCGCGCAAGAAATATTTTCCGCAGCAGGTATGCACGTCAAAGCAGCGTCCCCGATTAGGAGCGACGTTGGGTCGCACCTTATTGGTATCTCTGAAACTCACATTCCGTACTTTTGTGAAAAAGAACTTCCCTTCTCAGAAAACAGAATAAAATAATCTTCAGTAATTGAAAAATCAATTCAAAGAACATTTATGAGAAAAGTAAATACACAAATGAAAGAGGATCCAGGAACTGTCCTCAACAAATCTTTACAGGAGATATCACTTGAAAAGTAGGCGGATTCACAAGTAGGCGTGTAATAATCCCAAAAAAGAGCTCAGATGCCGTCTTTAAAAAAATACATCCAGGAGATCCTGTGCAAAAAAAATCAAAACAAAACAAAATAAAGAACAAACTGATATGTTCATGCACCGAAAACTCCATAAACCCGTAATTTTTTTATTCTGTGCCAAACGTTTGGACCGAAGGGGCTGCGGAATCCCGATGGACGATCGCCGTGGGGGTCAGTCACCTGTCTTCCCCGAATTTCTCTGGACGCACGGGAAGTGGCGGAGGAGCGTGCATGGTGCTCGCTTGCGCCGGAGCTTGCCTAAAATGCTCGCCCTTCGATCCGGCCACCCCTGCCATTCTTGCCGCTAATTACGCGCTGCAGCTTCAGCTAGCCAAGGCAACAATTCGGGGTGGCAGGCATGTTTTTTTTTAGCAGAATCCGCCGAAGCGAAAGCGATCACGAGGGTGATGACGGGATGGGAAACGCCAGGGTGCAAATAAAAAATAGTTCATTCGCCGCTACGGGGCTGATACAGCCGTGTGCACCTCGTCTCGGCTCCCGCTGCATGACCAAAAATCAGCGGATCTATCTCAAGAAGCGCCAAACCTGTGCAACCACAAGGCTCCTAACCTCACGCGGCAACACCCGACACCCAGGTGAGCCATTAGGACCCAGAGAACAACGAAAAACTTGCCTTCAAAGATCTCGCCCCGCCACGCCGACGCTAGTCCTACTTTGTAGGCCTAGCAGATGCACAACAGCCGCCACGTTGGAATTCCTCGCCACCACGACGAGTGAGCCAGCCAGACTACCCATGCTGACGCCTACTAGCACTACTAGCACAATGGAATTCGACCCCCAAAGTGGGCGCACCATTCCTGCCGAGAATCCCTGGGTCACAATCATCCGATCTCGCCCCAAGACCTCTGCGCCGATGACGCAAAGCAAGTCATCAGTACTCCTCTGCAAACTCCGACTAAACAGTACCCTACATCGAAACAAGAACTCCCCAGTAACCCCTCGCCGCGTCTACCAAGCGATCACTATGCAATTGTGCACCGCCCACGCTCAGGCCTCAACCTACCCAACTGGTCACCGAGAGAGCTGGCGGAAGGCATCGCAATAGCCAGTGACATACCTCAACAAGAATTCTATGATCACGTCGTCGTCCGAGTAGAAACTGCCCAGAATCTTATCGTCGCCAGCACCGCACAAGCGGAATACGCAATAACGCTCAGCACGATTCAAGTCATCCTCCTAGGCACCACAGAACAAGAACTGACGATGAAGCCACCACCGGACACGAGCCGAGGGCTCATTCATGGACTTGACCCGGAAACAACCTCCGAAACCGTGCAAGCACTAATGCACGCTAACAGGCCTGAACTTCTACATGCGCGCATGATGGGCCGTACCACATCGGCCCTGCTTACCTTTCAAGGAGCCCACGTGCCATTTTATGTGAAGGTTGGTAGCCTACTCTACCGATGCCGCCCATTCAGACGCCCTGTGCAGGTGTGCCACCTGTGCGGCGAAGTCGGACACCGCCAGGATGTGTGCCCCAACCCCGACCACCCCAAATGCCTCGGATGCGGACTGAAAGACCCTCCACAAGACCACCACTGCACTCCCACGTAAAAACTGTGCGCGCTTCCTCATGCCAATGCAGGAAAGAACTGCCAGAAAATACTCCTACCAACGATCCCCAAAAGCCAAACTCGACCACTTCCAGGCCCGCAATCTACAAGCTTCAAGAACCCATCACAGGTAAGTTGGTCGGCAATAGCCCAGAGCGCTCCTACTGCTCCAACACCCCCCCCCTCCTACCTGCATGCGACTCCTACTTCCCGCCCATTACAGAAGCTCCCTTCCCAACCACTGCATTAGAACAGCTTCTTACAGAAATCAAGGAACAAAACGCTACCATGCTCGCCAGAATAGAAGCCCTCGAGAGAGCCAACAGAGCTCCCCCGCCATCCCCCTGCGCCCCTACCCATTGCATCAACCACAGCGCCTACGACTCCTTTAACAGCCGAACACGCGGAATTTCTCATCAACAACACAATGACAACCAAAATCCTCCCCCAAATCAACCATTAAATTAAGACCACCACCGAGATGCTCCGCAACATGATCTCAGCCACCACCGAAAAGCTGCTACATTTCACTGAGGCACTCACGTGTCGCATAGCCGCCCTTCAGCAAACAAACAGCACGACTTGTCCCCCCGAGCAAAAGAAACACAAAGCATCACCGACTAATGACCACATACCCATCGATGACTGTTGACCCCTCCACCGTCACTATCTACCAGTGGAATTGCCGGTCCTTTAAAAGCAAAAAAAGCCCAACTGTGGCACTACATCTCCACCCCGCCTCCTGATATTATCGCCTTGCAAGAAACCGATACACCGAAGCCCGAACTACGAGGATACGATACCTACACCCAAGACTCTACACACATGACTGCAATTCTAACAGCACGAACGCTCACCGCTCAACAGCATCACATCTCATCACCCATAGCTCATACATTCGTCGAAGTGATCCCACGAAAACTTGGACAGCCCAGCCTGTTCATATTGAACGTATACAGCCCTCCACAGCACGCTCTCCGTGAAATTGACCCCCTTCTGTGTGAATACATCAATATCGCCAGCGCCAATCCACTCATTCTGCTTGGGGAATTCAATGCCCCGCATCATTCCTGGGGATATCCCACTGCCTCCAACAAAGGAACAGCACTGCGTCACGCGACCCAGCATCATATTTTTACTCTGTGCAACGACTTGGCGATGCCGACAAGACAGGCAACAAGCGTTACAAGAGACACCATCCCGGACCTCACGTTCGCGCGACAAGCACCACACTTACAATGGGCACTCCTCCCAGACACACTTGGAAGTGACCACTACGTCCTTGCCATTACTCTACCTCAACTCCCTCTTCGCCGCCAAATTGGACAAGCAACACTCATCGATTGGCCTTCCTTTCGCGAAGACCCTACCTCCCTCACCCCAGCTGACTCAGATCTAGACCAATAGACCACGGAGCTCGTAGCCCTGGTACAAAAACACAGCAACACCGTAGCTCTTACACCGGAAAACCCATCCGTTGACCCTCACCTAGACCACCTGTGGGCTGCGAGACGCGGCTTAGTCAACAGATGGAAGACGCGTAAACATATTCGTTTCTTCAGACGACGAATCGCCGAAATCACACAACAAGCAGCCCACTACGCCAGAACACTTCAAACACAGAACTGGCACTCATTCTGTGACCAACTAGGAGGCACTCTAACCACGAAGCGCACCTGGCACATACTTCGCACTCTCCTGGGCTCCAAACCGACCCAAACAGCTACGCAGCAGCAACTTCTACGGCTTATCCACAACTACAAGCATCCAGCGCAACAGCTCTTAGAGGAAGTCCGCGAAAAACGTTTTGGGCCATCTTCCCAGTCTCTTCCTCCTGACCCCCCACATACCTGGGGCTTCCAAATCCGAACCTCGACGCCCCCTTCACAATTCAGGAACTGGAACACGCGCTCGCCCATCTGACGAGAAACACAACGCCTGGCAAAGACAAGATTACAAACAAGATCCTGCGCAACCTCGACAATCACGCCCTCACCTCTCTCCTCGCACTCTACAACAAGCACTGGGAAGCAGGAACCCTTCCGCCCCAGTGGAAGCATTCAGAAATAACTTTTATACCCAAGCCACACAAACCGACAACTCCTAACAACCTCCGCCCTATTTCGTTGACGTCGTGCGTCGGTAAGCTTTTAGAGCACATGGTACATTACCGCCTGACTGCGTATCTGGAGGACAACGACCTGTATCCCCACACCATGTTTGTTTTCCGCAACCACCTATCTACTCAAGACGTCCTTCTCCAAATAAAAGAGCAAGTAATTGATAACCACAGCAAAACACAGCCCAGCTGCATACTTACCCTTGATGTGCAAGGCGCCTTTGACAAAGTTACACATACAGCCTTTCTTCAGGGACTTCAAGCAACCAACTGTGGACAGGCAATTTACAACTATGTTCGCACTTTTCTCACAAACCCGACAGCCACCATACGTCTCGGACCAATCCATTCTGACAATTTTCCCACTCCCGCAAAAGGAACACCACAAGGATCTGTAATCTCCTCTCTGCTATTTAATATCGCCCTTTTTGAACTGCCAGCCAAACTCTCCAACATTCCTGACCTGCACCATGCTTTGTACGCCGATGACCTAACGATGTGGACGACAACCGGCTCCTCTGGACAACAGCAAGACAACCTCCAACAAGCTATCAACGACACGCTCGAATACGTGAAGCAACGGGGACTCACCTGCACCCCTAACAAATCCGCCCTTCTCGTACTCCGGCCTAGAACACAAGGTCGACCCCCAAAACCTGCGCCGGACCCAACCGTGGCCATCTTCACTGCTTGCGTACCACAGGTCCAAACGCTCCGAATTCTAGGAGTCCCCTTTCACCCAGATGCAGAGGGGGCGGGACTTTTACCACAATTAAACCAAACGACTACGCAACTGACTCATTTAATTCGACGCATCTGCACCCAGCGCCATGGCCTAAAGGAAAAAGACACGTGCTGTATCGTCCAAGCACTGCTGACAAGCCGCATAGCATACGGGACACCTTATGTTCAGTTGAAACCACAGGAGCATTCCAAACTTGACGCCCTGATATGTAAGTCATATAAAATAGCCTTCGGGCTTCCGTCCTTCACGCCGAATGATCACCTCCTTAAACTCGGCCTTCATAATACACTGTTAGAAATACTGGAAGCGCAACAAGCCAACCAACTCACGCGATTGTCTCTAACACCTACAGGCCGCACCCTTCTCGCGATACTTGGCCGCCACGTCATAACTCCGGCAGAAGCACCCACCCGTATCCCTCCCGACATCCGTGCCAACATCAAAGTAGCCCCTATTCCACGCCATATGCATCCCTTTTACAACAAAGGCTGACGAGCTGCGCGAGTCCGCTACCTCCAGAGGCGCTATTCGAAGGACCCCGACACCAGATACACCGACGCAGCTGCATATCATAACCGCCTAGCTCACGCCCTTGTAGCCCTCAATACCCAGGATACCCCTGACGTCCGCCACGCTGTCTACTACCACCTCCACGACAGCAGAAGAAACTGCCGTAGCTCTAGCTGCAACCACAGCCACGACAGATTACATTGTCATCATGACAGACTTCCAGGAATCATGCCGCCACTATCAAAAAGGATGTATCTCGCCTCAAGCCCTCAACATACTACGACGCATACACAAGCTGCCCTCCGTCTACGTCGTGTGGACTACAGGCCACGCCAACCTTCCAGGGAATGAGGCGGCACATGCCGCTGCCCGCGAATTAACTACCCGGGAATTCCCTGAAGGCAGAGAAGACCCACCGGAATCCCTCAATCACCCCCCAGTCCCGAGTCGTTACACAGACATCTTGTACCACTACCGTCGAAATGGGCTCGTCTACCCTCCTCCTCACCCATCTCTCAACACCAACGAAGCACGCCTTTGGCGACGACTACAAACCCAGATATAGTACAACTCAACAATTCTACACAGCTTATCACCAACCATGTATCCCTACGAATACCCATCCTGTAAAACCCCCAACACCACATACCACCTTGTCTGGGCTTGCCCCTACCACCCAAATCCCATCCCTTCCCCCTCCCTGGAGCAGTGGGAGTGCGAGCTGACCAGCTGCCTGCTAGAGACGCAGGTTAACCTCGTGTCTCGGGCAAGAGCAGCTGCCACGACTCGCGGCTATCCGGACTAGGAAGGCCACCCACAATAGCACTTTCGGCTCCAATAAACTTTTCTCTCCTCCTTCTCCTCCCCGCGAGACGACGAATATTTAGTATTTCCGTATTTTTGTGTACTTTGCGCTGCTCCATCGGCTTCTCCGAAGAGGGATTCGTTCCCTGGTAGACAATTCCAATGCTTCCCCCTTTGTTTCTTATTTTATACGAACGCATACACTTTCTTGCTATACTTCCAACTTCGGTCTTCATGGCCCTCATTTTACTTTGCCTGTCATCGCTAGACATAAGGGGACCGCTGAGTAGGGAGACCGCGCTGCTCAGTACGGACCCCCAGATCCGGAAGAAAGTAATCCAGCCGGCCGAGGGTGCCGCTGGGGCCCACGGGCTCCTGGCCGCCACCTGATGAAGAGGATAAGTCACATCCTCCTTTCGAAGTGGATTCGAATTAAACTTATTCTCTCTCTCTGTGTGTCGACGGAAAGCCTCGTATCCGGAAGAGCGCACAGAGGTGCAAGGCGGAAAATGAAGGAACAATCACTCATTCAAATTTTTCAGCAACACTGAGAATAAAAGATTGGGGCTGTTCATTTGAATAGTAAATTTTTAGAAAGTTCAACTGAAGTAAATTTTGAAAAGCGAACACACAAATTTTGACCGTTAAAATCATGGCGGTTATTCTAGGTGGACAGTCTTTCTCTAGCTGTAGGGGGTGGGGGAGCGAAGGTTTAAAAAATACTAAAAAGAGAAGCTTCTTGCCCAGATTTGTCAAAATTTTTGTGATTTACTGTTTCAGGGGACTTTTATAACACGAGCGGGCTTACAGATCCGCGGCCTTTACGGGCCCCGATACGTTTGAAGTACCCACGAATGTATGATGCGAGCTAATAAACAGTCACAACACTTTAATCGACAACGCGTTTATAAAAGGCTACCTATAAACGTATCGTTCAAGCTCTGCAGTAACTTTGGCCGGGGGGGGGGGGGGGGGGGGGCTGTATCGAGGGATATGGAGGCAGGCAGACAGAGAGAGAGAGGAAAAAAAATATATTTTATTTCTCCAGCAGAGGCTGATTGTGGGCCTCACTCCGTGGAAGGCGTCCCTACTCCGGGATGCCTTACCTTAGGCTGGCCGTCCGTGCTCGGGCGACCAACCTAAGCTGGATATCCGGGTCCGGGCAAGCCAGGGAAGCCCTCCACTGCTCGAAGGTTGGGTTCGAAAGGGCGGGGAGGGAGTCTGGAGTTCGTTGGCACTAACTGACGCACAGAGAGGCGAAATGTTCCGCGTTTAATGAGCCCAAGAAAGAGTATCGTCTTTAAAACATACTGATTGTTGGGAGCTGCAGGTGCCATTTATCTCTGATAGGAATACAACCCGACAAAATTATGACAAATGTAAATTCAGCCAGAACCGTCTGGAAATCACAAGCGACCAGTCCTTGCAAAGAATATATTTATGTAGGTTGCAGAAAACATTGCAGATAGCTTTGAATATTATACAAGAGCCTTTTCAACTTCCAATTTACAAAAAAAAGTAAACCCAGCATTGTAACTGATAACGACAATAAGGCCGGCACGGAAGCGTGCGACAATGTACAACAGGTGCCTTCGGCAATGAATTGATAATGAATCAGTATTTGCACTGCGTTATCAGGAGAAAGCAACGCCCACATATACGGAATGCCAAAATATTGAAGATCTTCTTGGTCATTACGTTGGAAAGATACAGGTTCCATTGTCCTGCGGTGCCGCTTAATTACGCAGCTGTTATTGTAGTTTCTGAAAAGTGCAAAAAATAGTTACTGCCGCTGATTATTGATGAAATATGCAAGAGAAAATATATCATCGAATGATACTGTCGCTTAAGAGACGAAGTAATGAACGAGCTATACTTTTCTAGCTACTGTTGCGCAAATAGAGGCATTTTTTGGCTAGGCCACATACATTTTTACTGGCTTAAAATAACGCAGAAATACGAGCAACAACCGTTGTAATAAACAGGTTCGATTTGCGTGCTGGTAACTCCAATGTTAAAAACGCACGCGCATTTTGCTGCCTCAAACGCTCGCTCGAATTAGTTTTCGTACCGAAGCGCCCTGTAACGAACCCGCCCTGTACCCAAATGTCCTTTACCGAAACGCCCGTGTCCCGAAACGCCCGTGTCCCGAAACGCCCGTGTCCCGAAATGTCCGTGCACCGAAAAGAGGTAGACCCGCTAAAACTTTGTAACAGTGTGACCGGAGGCAGTTGGTCAAATGAAGTTTTTAACGCCCAAGAATAGAACGAACAACGTTACAAAAAATGCTTAAACGAATAAAAAGTGTGCATCTTATACATACATATTCTAAAATTAACAAACACTGAAATAGAAAAGCGCGGGAAATGACATTGGAAACATGATTGAAATAGCGAAATTATAATTGCGCGTGTTTTTTGAAACAATGTCTTCTGCGATTGTTTAATGAGGATCGCTCGTTGATCCCTTTTCATTGGCTGAACTTTCTTTTAAACGATTTTTCAACACGCACTCACTGCAATTACGCAGGGCGTGGCGCTGTAGTACTGAGTTGTGGTCGCAGGTTGCTCAAAGCATTCCTAAAAAAAATACGGCAATAGGTCTCTACAAGAAACCAGGAAAAAAAATACACGATGGCATTGTTACTGATTTTTCCTATAAATTAGGTCCCTAGAAAAAAAAACATAAAGAACAATCGAATTGCCTGAAAGCATTAGATATGTCGGCACATACTCCACAAATAAATGTACATTTTTGGAAAGGCCGTATAACCATCCGATGGCCTAACATAACGCAGAATTGCGAGAAAGAACATCTCTAATAAATAGTTCAGAGAGGCATGCTTGCTCCATCGAAATATACTCCAAGCCGCTCTAACATCTGAATAAATGGAATTCAAAAAAACGAATCGTAAGCGCCACTTTCTTCATTTAAAGCAGAGAAATCTCGGTGTTTCAGCCGTCTTTATCGTTAAATTACTGAATATTCTTTTCTGGCCTGGAGCTGTATTTGCATAGAGCATTTTTTTATTTGCGATAGAGTTCCCGTTGACATAAAAATAACTTATTTACAAATATCCATGGGCATCCGTCTCTCGACGGAAGTCAAGGAGCGGTGGTTGGGTCCCCAGAGCCACCGCTGAAGGTCATTTGAAAGGTAGCAATTGAAACAAGGCATGCATTTTAGCCATGCTAAGAAAAATGCAATCAACTATCCCGCAGAAGCGAAAAAGCTAAGCCCTTCTTAGTTATAAATTTGTTTTGAAAGAAATAAATGAGCGGCATGTGTGCCTACAGTGTACAACAAAATAAGAACACAAGATTGCTGTCGAAATACCAACTTTAAAGGCAGTAAGCGTGAATATAATACAACAACCTCGCTTATCTTTTGTCAATCCGCGCAAAAGACGCTTCTCTAGATGTGTACGATGTAATTCCGATGTAATGTAAAACCAAACGCCATTCGCTAAAAAAGGCCTTATTTTGTGGCGGTTTATTTCAGTGCGCTAACTGATTGTAGGCTTACTTGTTTAAAGCCACCGCTATGGTTTTATGCACACGGTGGAAGGGTTTCGCCTTGAATATCAGCTGTGCAAGAATAATTAGCGTTGAATTGAATAACTACATTGCTTCCCGCAGTGTCTGCGTGTATACTGTTTAGTTTGCAACCGGCTACACTGAATGTCATTTATGGTAGGTTGGAGCCAATGATGTGATTCTGTTTTATTCGCAATCGCTGTCCAGTACGTTAAGCCAATCATCGGTCACTACTTCATCTACTACGTTATGTGTATTTGCTCGATGTTTTTTTAGGGGCGAAGCCTCTTAGGGGATCGGGCTTTCTGCGTCTCCTGTATTTGTCGTCATTGGAGTCACGGTGCTAAAACACCGGAACACTCGTTTTCCAACGACTCGCGCTAGAAAGCATCATCACCATGGGAAAAAACGCGTACTAAAAGAGCCCACCGGGACACTCGTTTTCCGATGCCTCGCAGTAGAAAGCTTCCTGCTTTAAAGACACACTCTTAGGCAAAAAGGACTAAAATAGGGTTTAAAATACAGCTGTTTGTCTTCAGGGGTAACCATTCATCTTCAAGGGGAGTGTCTGCGGCAGAGTATGTGCCGTGTGCACAAATACGGACTAACTGTTCGTCCCCGCCGATCGCTAAGGAGTAACGGGAAGACGAAACGCATGCAGTTAGTCTCTTTGCTGCGTCGTTAATCCCCTCATGGCGTCGTCGTTGCCCTTTCGCGCATATGTCTGTGAACAGTTTTAGATTTCCAAAACACACGTCATTGCAGTCAGCAAGTCCTAGATAGCGCCACATGGGAAAATACCGATGTTAATTATAAGAAAATCGCCTAGGGTTAATAGACCGCCGGGTAATGGCAACTAGCGGCGAAGCGCGATGACCAGACGCTTCTCGGTGAGGTTATGTTGATACGCTGGTTGCATACGATTTGTGCGCGGTAATAACGTTCAATGAAAGCTTTCAAGCGCGTTAACAGTAACACAAAAATTAGTGACAATAGCAAACGTGGATTCCTAAGCGTAATGAATATGTGAATATTTAACAGACGAGAAAAAACGTAGTGGTTACTGATGACAACTGCAAAATAAAAACGCTCGCTACAGGTAACCGTTTCGAAGTTATCTTTTGCGCTCTGTACATAATTGCCTTCTGCACCACATCTAAGACAATGCTGCAACTGCTGTAAAACCCGCTTGCATTTACCAGTCCCAATCGTCTAGCTACGCGAACTTGAAGAATTCAGGCTAAAGAAACACCGAATTTGGTTTCGCCTATGCAGGAAAATATGGTCTGCTTCCTTATTCTAACACTCAAACAGACGACACCTTTCACACACGTTACATAGAGCACTTAACATAGGTATCGAACACTAAGATACACCTAGTTTGCGCTATTTGTGCGGAAACAAATGTGTCGTCCGATCGCCCAGCTCCTACCTCAACTAGGCGACGACGAGTTCATGGTTATTTACGAGAAAAAACTATGGTTGTGAGGCTGTACTTGGAATCAAACTGAGCAATAGTACCTAAAGTTAGCAAAGCGGTAAGCGCGTAGCGCAAATTGCGGTCACGTTCGCTTGCACGGATAGAAATTCGCACTCGAGTTGCTATGGGTCTGCCGCGTTATGCACAGAACTAAACGCTGTACACTTTAATATCTACCACAACCTACCAGTTTATCGAGTCATGCCGGAAGAGCCTGAGTGGTTACCCATTCTGGATGTTCTAGCGCAATTTAGGATGTTTTAAGCCACTTCCTTCAGCCGATTAGTGGCTGGAGCTAGTCATTTGTGTACTGAACAGTGCGTGGTGTGTTGGCGCCAAGCAGGCAATAAAGAAAAAAAGAAGCCAGCGTTGTCCAGCGGTAGCGCGTCGAGTTCATAGCGTCTATTTCCGGGCGTCGGTGGTTCGGTCCCTGGTGGTGCTAACGTTTTTTTTCTTTTTTCTGCGACTCAGCAGTTCGTCCTTGAGGAGCATCGGAACGGACCATCCGGGTTGGGGACTAACCGTTCCTCCCCTCGCAGTTATTCCCCAAAGGACGAACTGTTAGTCCTTTTTGCCTAAAAGTGCACGAGACGGATTCATCTCCGTGGGCAAAAACGCCAAGACGCCAAGAATACTGTTATGCAGTGCATGCTTTGCACCTCCCCAGGCTTCACGTGAGTGGAGTTAGTAGGGATTTTTTCTTCTTTCGCAAACACTGTTCGCTATTATGTTGAAACTTTGTTGGTTGCTATAACTTCTTATCCTCGTATCTAATGAATTTCAATTTGCAAATTTTTTACAAGGGACATATTCGAGAGAACACCGTATTTTTTATATTGTAAATATTTCGGCACTATAGGTTTATGCAGTGTAAGCCATGCCATGTATTGAATCCTTCCTTGGGCCCAGTCAAGCTATGTTTAAATTTTTTTTGCCTAGGAACCCATCTAAGTCTTTTAGAAAATAGGTAGGTAGCTGGGTTAAGTGGTTTATTCAGAGGAAGGGTTGAAACCCAGTAATTCCCGGCTACTCCATTTCACTAAACAAATAGCCATACACCAGATTAAAAAAAATCACAAGTACACGACAACGTCCACAAGGTTCGCGAGGTTTAGTTGGTCCTTCAGGGGGTTCTCAGACAGTTTATCGAACGCCGTTTTATCGAACGCCGCTTTATCGAAGAAATGCCCGTTTTATCGAACGCCGTTTTATAGAATACCGTTTTATCGAATTACCTAGTTCCGTTTTATCGAAAGTGTAGTTTTGCGGCTTTCATTGTAATTTTCGGTGTTCATTTTATTTGACTGGCCATCGCACTAACCTAATCTGCAGATAGCTTTATTCTCCATTTTCTCGGCCGTGCATTACATCCCAGACATGGTGGGGTGCAACGAGGGGGGGGGGAGAAATGAAAACGAACCAACCTGCAGTATGGTGACTAATTTTGTAACCAACTTTTTTCTCGTTAGTTCTATGTAAGGCATCCAGAGCAACAGAACAAAGCTTGGAACCTCGTAGCAACTGAACTCAGTGGCCATTAAGAATTAGGAATGCAGAAATCGCGAAAGCCTTTGCCTAGCGTTCCACTGAGGTTTTTCACATTGAACCCACAAACGCCCAGAAGTGCCTAACTTATGCAGAACATACGCGGCGAAATAATTAGATTGTGTGTCGACACAAAAGCGTTGTATTAAAAAAATACGAAGCATTTATCGAGGCATTCCATTATACAGGCCACAATGCGGTGATATGCTTCGGATCAGAGGGGGCACTAGAGACACAAGGAGATCCGTTATTTCAGTACCACTTGCGCAATGAGCAGCGCAAAAACATTGTGGAGAGAAATTTCGCCCATCACAAAAACAAAAAGCACGCAGAAAATAATAGACAACTTCTACAAAGATTACAAATTCTGTTAAATAGGCTCGCTGTGGAGACAAGATTTGCAAATTACATAGCGGGAAGGAAGCTAGAATACGAACGGCAAATTTTGTTACACGAAAACGCCGGGAAAAACACTTTCGATGAAACGGTTTCGGGGGAGAGATGACAACGAACCAACCTGTAATATGGTGGCTAATTTTCCAACTTTTTTATCGTTAGTTCTAAGCAAGGCATAGGGAACAGTTAGTCAAGGCTTGGTAACCTCTTATCAACTGAACTCAGCGCCCGTTAAGAATGAGGAATGCAGAAATCGGGAAAGACTTTTGCTGGCGTTCCAGTCAGGTTTTTGACATTGGACCCACAAGCGCCAAGAAGTGCCTCACGTATATAGAACATACGCGGAAAAATAATTAGATTAGATTAGATACAAAAGCGGTGTATACAAAACAGTACGAAGCATATCGAGGCATTCTCTATACGCCAAAATGCCGTGATAGGCTTTGGATCAGAGGGGGGACTAGAGACACAAGGATATTAGTTATAGCAGTTCCACCTGCGCAATGAACAACAAACAATTGTGCAGACCGGGTTGCAGACAGTCCATCGAACGCCATTATATCGAACGCCACTTCATAGAAGCCGTTTCATCAAACACCGTTTCATCGAACGCCGTTTGGTAAAAGGACGTTTCATCGACGACATTTCATCGAATTTGGTCGTACACAATACAGCAGAACCATGAAGGCGCATGGACAGCAACAAATGAGATTGCTAGTTTTTGCGCGCTTTAATATTCAAGCTGATCGCTTTGGTATGCCATTTTAATACGTATGAAATCGTTTATTTATTTTTCTGAAGCATGACAGCAAACACTTTGACACGTAGCTAAGTTTTCATGAGTTCGCTTTATACTGGAACCTACGTAAGTGTCTCAGCCTTAGCAAGCGACACCGATTTTTTGGCCTCCGTCCGACAAACCTGCGGTTTGACCGCCCTGCCACACCATAGACTTCGGCTGAATGCAAATAAACTACAGTTTTTGCGCGTATTGCTGAACTCCTGCTGGCTAGCAGGCGTTTGACGAGTTGAAGAAGGAGTTTCCTCAAGCCGTCTCCGAGCTAGTATGCTAGTTCGGATAAGAATACGTCGTTGGTAAGCCACAGAGCTGGCCGAGCTGCCCGGTGGACTGGCGATTCGCGTGCCACCTCGGTTGGGTCTGCCTTCTGTTTCGTTCAGCCCTTCGCAGAACAACGGTTACCAGGAGTAAATACGTTGGCACAGCAGGTTTTCGAAAGTTGTTGGAATCTGACATTCCGGCGTTGGGCTGTTCCACCGCCGCCTGCAACAGGAACAAAAAGCTACGGACGACCAGCTGAAAGCACTTTTCCGTATCCAGCAGCCGCTTGAGCAGAGGAAGGTGGTGATAGCCAAAAAGAGGCCATCGAGCGCATCTCGAACCACCGGAAAAACATGCCAGCAAAGTATTTTTTGAGGGCAAACGACCATCAATAAAAAGCGTTACTGCGTTTTCGTACATTTTTATATCATTGTACATTGCAGTTACATATACAACCCGTCTCGTGCTTGCAATATAACGTTATTTTGATTTTTAGCAGTGGGTCGATAAATTTAGTGTTTCCTGCCATGTGTGCCTTGTGACAATTTGTACGATCAGTTACTTTGTATAAACACAGTTCCACAAAACCTAAAGAGAGGCAATAATAACTAACTTCAATGAACACAAATCAAAAGGCACCATCACCCGGAGCAACTTCAACTCATTACATGTTACATATAATCAGGAAAGGGGCAGTCACAAAGCCTCGTGCTTGAAAAGTACGAGGTTTCCTTACGCAACCCTAAATTACACAGCCTTCAAGCTCTATGTACTTTATGACGAGAGAGGATGAACTTTTCTAGAAGCAATACTAATCACTAATCGCGAGTGCACCTCCCTAACAGCATTCGATAAAACGGGCGACGTCAGTTCGATGAAACAGCGTTCGATGAAACGGTTTCGATGAAACTGACGTGCCTTCGATAATACGGCGTTCGATGAAACGGCGTTCGATGAACTGTCACGTACCCATGCAGACCGATTTCGCGCATCACAAAAACAAAAAGGCACGCTGGAAATAAAAGACAACTAGTACAAAGACTACAAATTCTTTTGAATAGGCTCCCTGTGGATACAAGATTTGCAAATGGTAGCGAGGAGGAAACTAAAAAACGTTCTGCAAATTTTGTTACACGAAAATCCCGGGAGAAACACTTTCCATAAAACGGCTTCAATAAAACGTCCATCGATACAACGGCGTTCGCTAAAACGCGTTCGATAAAACGGCGTCCGATAAACTGTCCGGTCACCGTTAGCTACTAGTGGTACAGTTCCCGTTTTAGCCGGGAGCATATTGGGCAATCTAAAATAACACGCTGGAAACACCTTCCTTGTGCTTTCCGCATGCGCGGGATGGTGAATTTTCAGTCGTTTTAGCAGCAGAACTGGTTAGGCCGAGCTGTGTCCGTCAGTCTCACCAAAAAGTCTCGAAGCCTGAAAAATAACTGTAGTTCGGGAGGTTATGAAACCAGAAACCAGAAACGCCATGAAACCGGAAACCCAACACTGGGCCACCCCAAAGGCCCGATGGTGGCACAGTTGCAGCGGCGGCAGTGAACAACACGATAACAATAATTGTAAAGAAAAAAATCCTGTGCCATCCCCACTGTTGGGACCGCGCGGGGGCACCCGATCCTTGTTCCATGGCCTCCAACATACGATGGGTAGCGTGTATGATGCGAGCGGCCAGCCGCTGTTGCAGCCGTGAAGAAGTCCAGAGCAGTAGGATAACGTAACTGTTTACTTCATAGCGAGAGGTGAGCCGAAGCCCAAAAAACATACAATGCCCTGACGGGTGAGGTTACAATACAGGACTCGAGCAGAGCGACCGCATGGATTCGCTGCTCAGACAGGAATGATTTTCAACGTTTTTGCTGCTTCTATTAATACCCAAAAAAACGCCCCCAAGAGTAACACGCCATGAACATCACAGACACACACACACACTCTTTCCAAGTTCGTGAGTCATGGCTTCGCCCCTCGTGGCGTCCGAGAGAGGGGAGAGAGTGTCCTTGAAAGGTGCCGGGGTCACGCTATCTAAAGGTTGATCGTGCCGATAGCGAAACGTCTGAGCCGGGTATGTCAAGGCGGGAATCTCCGACGCGCAGTTGCCTGAAGGGTGTGGCGCTGGCAGCCGCCGGAGGCACGTTGCAAAGCGAGGTGACTGACCCGGCATGGCGAGACACGAAAGTACGATTCACCGACACGCGGGCGCACATGGTCGATTCCCACGAGGTGGCTGATGCAGGAAAACACGTGGCGTTGGCCGATTCGTAACAGCTAAACACGTGGCGTTGGCCGATTCGTAACAGCTTCTCCGCCGGGGGTCCGAGATCCCGATGGATAAGGGTCTTCAACCGTTGTCCGGAGGGATGCTTTCGAAGTGAAGTGCTCAGCAGACGCTCGACTCCAGGCCTGGGCTGTACGACACCGTGCTGGAGCTTCACAGGGCCGATCACTGGACGAGAAGTGGCTCCCCAAGAACGTCTCTGGATTGGTCAGGCAAGCAACAGAACAACACAGCAAGACACAACCGCATCGCCGGCCAGTGCAAAGACAAATCCCCACTGAATATCTACCAGGCTTTTAGATGCGAAAAAATACGCTAATAATTAACTACACTAGTTATATTTAAGCCCAGCAGTACTTTAGACATGTGCACAAACTTGAAAAGTGACATTTCGCGTGATTGGAAATGTCCCACAAAAAAAAACGTAATCGTAAAGGGCGAAACCTGCTTCAGGAAAAACAGAAATTTAAGAAAGTCAGGCGTCTACAGGCCATTTCTCGCGCCGAGAGCTGCGATTTGAGCTCTCGTCAATGCCCCGAGCTTTTCCCCTTCGGTACCGCACTTTAGGTGCAGCCGTTCTCTCAACGCTGCTGTGACCGCGTGAAATGACACCGGTCGTCTTGTTCGACAAAGGTCGAGCGCGCGGAGGAGCGAGCGGGATTTTCCCCCGTTCATACGTTATGCGCGCACTGCTTCTAGGCGGCGTTCCCTCGGCGCGATGCGAGCTGACGGCTTTGCTCGCACCGAAAGACTCGCCACAATTACGCGCTGAAGTTTTTGCTACCTCCTCGTTGCTCGTCTTTTTACGAACTCGTTCGGCAAGCAAACGCCGGAACGCATTTGCGTTCTCTCCTCTAGGCCGGTCGGTTCCCGACTTCGGTTCAGCCACAGGCGGCACCGGAACCTCAACTAGCTCAGCTGATGTTGGCCTATCGACGGGAGCATCAGCTGGGAGTGAAACGGGCACGACGAGCCCATTAGACACCTTGCAGTTCCCAACAGTCACTACTTCGTCGTCCCTCGCGCTTTCGGCGACAACCTCGGCACGCGAAGACCGAAGCGTGTTTCCGTTTTCCTTCCTTCCTGCCTTAACCACACTACACCTAGGCTGCCCTGTCTCAAAAGACGGCTCAGTTACCCGCGAACTGCGCGCGTTCGGGTCGACAGCCGTTTTCAAGGGTTCCCGTGATCTAGCGCACTTCGAACATGGCGATGAAACATCTCCGCTCATCGTAGGGGCCTTACACACAGTGTACGTATGCTGGCCTCCATCGTGAGCCTCTGGAAATGCCCAATCATCGCTCTCGGTCTTAGTTTCGCCATTCCTCACAGCGGTTGCGACCCTATCGTTACTCGAGCTCTTCGCAGCGAGCTCAGCTGGTTCTTTCCTCGGCAGTTTCTCAAAATGGTACCCCTTTTCCCTTAACAGCTGATCCGACCTGTTCGAGAATAGGTACTTGTACTCCGGAAGTAGTTGTGGGGATACTGCTGCCTGCGTGACAAGTTCACCAAACGGACCTCCGATGCTGACCTTAGCAATCGGCAGACGAACGTTTCGTGCTCCTACGGCTGGCTTCACCCAAACACACTGCCCTGTTAGCTGATCCGGTTCAACGTACGAAGGGTGGACCATGTCTACCGTCGCCGCGGAGTCACGAAGAACTCGGCACGGTTTACCATTGACGACTAGCTCCCGTACGTACGGCTCTAGAAACTGCCTGCTGTCCTCACTCTGCTCTAGTACGTGAAATACTAGTTTTCCCTTCTTACAACTGGCAGCGAAATGTCCCGTCTCGCCGCAGTTGTAACACGCAGCCTGTCTGCGCGCTTCGAAAGCTTACTTTCTGCGCTGCTCCTCAGCGTCTGCTGCTCTCTCTTCGTTATCCTGGCCAGTTTCTCTATCCACGAGAACGACTTCCCTTGCTCCACCGTCTTCCCGGGGAGCTCTGCCTTTCGGCCCTGACTTATCAGGCCTCGGCCTGAACTCTTTTTGGCCGTCTTTCGGCCCCTGCGCACCTCGACGTGCGACGAACTCGTCGGCTAGCTGAGCTGCCTGATCCACAGTTTTTACCCCTGGCCTATCTTGCACCCAGAGTCTCAGGTTCTCTGGTAGACGGCGGTAAAACTGCTCAAGACCGAAGCACTCAACTACCTTGTCGTGCTCTCCGAAAGCCTCTGCTTCTTTGAGCCACTCTTCCATATTTGCCTTCAGCTTGTAGGCGAACTCCGAGTACGACTCGCCCCTAGCTTTCTCGGCTTCACGGAACTTCTGGCGAAACGCCTCTGCTGACAGCCTGTACTTACGCAGGAGGCTCGACTTGACTTTTTGGTAGTCCTCCGCCTCCTCCTTTGGCAAGCGGGCCATCACGTCGGATGCCTCACCTGGCAAAAGCGTAAGCAGCTTTTGCGGCCATGAGTCTCGGCTAAACTGGGCCCTCTCACACGTACGCTCGAAGTTGACCAAAAAAAGACCGATGTCTTCTCCTACCTTGTAGGGTCGCATTAGGTCACACATTCGCAACGTAGGTCGCTCAGTCGCCGCAGACTGCACGCTGCTGCCACTCTGACGTCTAGGTCGAGACGCCTCGACGTCTAGACGCTTCATTTCCAGCTCATGCTGTCGCTCCCGTTCCTTCTCCTCGCGTTCCTGTTCTCGCTTTCTTTCCTCGCGTTCCTCACGCTGGCGCACAGCCTCTGCCGCTGCAGCCTGACGTTTAGCGGTCTCCCTGCCATTGATCGTCTCAATGCACTCAGACAGCTCGTCATCGTCAGCCCCAACAGCGAGTATAGCCTCTATCAGCTCTGGCTTTCTCAGCGCGTCCGTAACATCCAAGCGCAACTCTTTTGCAAGCTCCAACAACTGCGGTTTTTTCAACGCTTTCAAATTCATGGCCGGTCTAGAGTACTGCTTTCCCACTGTTCCAAAAAATGTTTTGCGCGAATAACCCACGCGACAAAAACCGACGCCCTACCAGCTATCCTCAGAAGCCTGGTAAAACTTAGTGAAGAAAAGTCCCGCACTGACCCTTGACCGCCGTAAATTCTGCGAAGTCCGAAGCCGCCTTGACGTCCGTGGTGTTGGGTCTCGCACCGCTGGCTCCAGGTGTCACGAAGTTGTCATCCGACCGCTGCCAACCAGTTGTTGCGACTGGGCGGGGGCACCCGATCCGTTCTCCGTGGCCTCCAACATACGATGGGTAGCGTGTATGATGCGAGCGGCCAGCCGCTGTTGCAGCCGTGAAGAAGTCCAGAGCAGTAGGATAACGTAACTGTTTACTTCATAGCGAGAGGTGAGCCGAAGCCCAAAAAAACATACAATGCCCTGACGGGCGAGGTTACAATACAGGACTCGAGCAGAGCGACCGCATGGATTCGCTGCTCAGACAGGAATGATTTTCAACGTTTGTGCTGCTTCTATTTATACCCAAAAAAACGCCCCCAAGAGTAACACGCCACGAACATCACAGACACACACACACACTCTTTCCAAGTTCGCGAGTCATGGCTTCGCCCCTCGTGGCGTCCGAGAGAGGGGAGAGAGTGTCCTTGAAAGGTGCCGGGGTCGCGCTATGTAAAGGTTGATCGAGCCGATAGCGAAACGTCTGAGCCGGGTATGTCAAGGCGGGACTCTCCGACGCGCAGGTGCCTGAAGGGTGTGGCGCTGGCAGCCGCCGGAGGCACGTTGCAAAGCGAGGTGACTGACCCGGCATGGCGAGACACGAAAGTACGATTCACCGACACGCGGGCGCACATGGTCGATTCCCACGTGGTGGCTGATGCGGAAAACACGTGGCGTTGGCCGATTCGTAGCAGCTAAACACGTGGCGTTGGCCGATTCGTAACACCACTAACGTGAAACCTTGGCAGGGGCGAAGCACTCAGTGTGTAAGTGTATTCTTGCCGCTTCGGTGTTTTTGGCAGCGGAGGTGGAATTGTTTGGGGGGTAGAGGTATACGGCTCTGCGGTAAAAGTCTCTTTTCTTTGAAGCACAGAGCTCTCTTGTGCGAGGCGTAAACGAGTGTCCCGGTGTTTTTTAGTACGCGTTACGAAGCGCTCCAGCCCGAGCGGTAAACGGGTGTCCCGGTTTTTTTATTACACGTTACGTGCTAGAGCAAGGCGTAAACGACTTTTCCTAAGTTTTTGCACCATGACTACGTTAGACGACGATTACGACGATGGTTACGATGATCACGACAACGACAGGAGACGCCAACATCCTCAGCTCCTAAGGGGCCCCTGCCCGTGGTCGGTATCGAACCTGTGATCTTCGCGTTATGGATACTGATTGAGCATCCCATTCCGGGTCACCGCATTTCCTTTGGGTTCGTATCGTGGGAATTTACTTTAGACTCCGCCGCGAGGCGTTGACTTTAGACTCCACTTTGGGAAAGATGTGGAATCCTGCGGACGAAACGATCCGGGCCTGCCAGTCTTGGAGATCTTTCAGCGGTTAGTTCGGAATTAAATGTGATATGCAACAGCCTGGTCTCGGACGAAGGGAGAGGGCCGGTAGCTCTGCTTTTTCTCCTGCAGTTCAAGCTGCGCCATTTTTTAAACAAGAAAAATGTGTAGACAACGCCGAGTCGCATAGGGTGGAAGAGAGCTGCCACATATTGTGGCACCTCCACATTCAATCGGAACTGTGAAACTGGAAAATATTTGAATAGAATCGAAAAAACTGTGATACGCAGAGACTCCAAAACGTTTTGTAAGGGGGTCTTAAGGCAATAGCTTGTTGTTATTATTATTATTTTTATTATTATTATACTCTGGTATTACCCCCAAAAATTGAAGGGCTACTTCAAAAACGATTAGTGTAAATGATCGTTTCTATAAACCTTCATTTTGAAAAGGAATCAACAGCCATTTTGGGTTGCATATACCCCAACCTTTCGTCTTTTCTTTTTGAATTTTTTGGTTCTATAGAAATGCGTTTTCTCGCGGTGTCTGCATAGTTTTACCAAATGGCGGCCCTGGCATTTGCCGCTTTCATTTCACACATCATACATAGTGTAAAAATTAAAGCCGGAACATGAGTTTCGAGAAAGTGTACCAGAACGTGAAGAGAAACGCATACAGGGCATCTTGTGCCCTCTATAATGTTTGTACACGCTTTAAAATCTAAACAATTGCCCAGTTAGCCATTCCATAAAATCGTGCCTTTCTGTCGCTGTGCTATTTTGACGCTGTGCTGTTTTTTCGATGTGATCTTCCGTCGCGTGCGCTTTTGACGCCGTGCTGTTCTGTCGCGTGCTGTTTTGACGCGTGCCCTTTTGACGCCGTGCTCTTACGTCGGTGCTTTTCTGTGGCGTGCCCTTTCGTAGGGCGCTGTTTTGACGCCGCCCCCATGTACCATGTGCCCTTTTACATCTAGGTATATGTATACTTACGTATAACGTAGGTATACAATGTATTATATACCCCATGAAAAAGTGTATGATGCTCCCATTGAAAGTAGGTGTAGACCCGCCGGGCACGCTTACGATGGAGGAATAGAATACATTTTCCAAACTGAGTTTGGCACTCAGTGCGGCCAGTTATCGAGCCATAGTTTTTCGAAAAATGCTTAAGAGGTATCACAAATGATACAGTGGGCATTTATGATATGGCGTATCTGATATGATAAGTTGGGAATTACAGGGTTAAGGATGACCCCATGGTTCTGGAAAGATATATAGCTATTTTGACGTTCGCTGTTTTTAACTCCGTATGACGCTTTTGTAGCGCTTGCCTTCCGTAGCCAATGTCCGGCCTTGCAGAGCTTCCATGCCGGTGGTGTCGAAGTAAAGATGTATAGTACATTGTATTTGTCCTTCCTTCAGTATCAGGTTCATATTACCGTGATACCAGCCAGCTTCACTCGGTAGTGTAATATTTTAGATGCGAATCATCTCTTGCTCTCGGCTCCGTCATCCGTCGTCCGTCCATCTGCCGGCCCAGGAAGACACCGGCAACACTGCCGCTCTAGGAGCCCTTTAAGGGGAGGCGTGCTCGTCTCGTGCCAGCCCAGGAAGACACCGGCAACACTTTCGCTCCAGGAGCCCTTTAAGGGGAAGCGTGCTCGTCTCTTGCCGGCCCAGGAAGAAGGAAGACACCGGCAACACTGTCGCTCCAGCAGCTTATGGTCGGGGCTATGTACCTCCCTTGTGGCGCCGTCCACACCCCCACTGCGCATGCTCGGCTCATCTCAGGCCGGCCCAGGAAGACACCGGTAACGCTGTCGCTCCAGGAGCATTAGAGAGAGAGAAACAACTTTATTGAATAGCCTCCTGCAGAGAGAGCAAGCAAGAGCTCCGCGGAGCCAGCCTACTCTCCGACGAGGCCGCTCACGTCTTCAAGGCTGTGCCCTGCCGGCGTCCGCCGGTTCGGCGCGCGGCGGGTCTCCGGAGAAGTCGCCTCGGACCCCCCGCTCTCGCCTCCCCACGCTTCTTCCTGGCAAGGGCTGTCTCGAGCTGCTGGACGGCTTGTAACTGCACCGCGTAGTCTGGCGATGCAATCGCGTTTGCAATATTGTCCAGCAGCCGCTCCTGTGTGGCCGCCTCCACCGGATTGCGAGTACAGTCCCACAGAATGTGAGTCAAAGTTGCGTTCGTAACCGCGCACACACTGCACAAGGCGCTCTCATAAGCGTCCGGGCACACGCGTCGCGCCAGCGCCGGCGTGATCCCCGAGTTGGTCTGGATCTGGCGGTAGAGCACCGCCTCCTTTCTTGATAGCTTCGGGTGTGGTGGTGGCCTGGTCCGACGGCATTGCCGGTACCATCTCAGGATTTCGGTGTATTCGACGAGAGGTACCTGGTGAATGCTGTCTTCGCTCGATTGCCGCCGCTCCGCTGGAGAGACGGGGGAGGTGGGAGGGGCTGCCGCGCGGTTGGTGAGCGCGCGCGCGGCGGCGTTTGTCGTCTCGTTTCGGTTGGGGTGACCGCCCTTGTAGTTGTCTTTGCCTTCCCGTGTGTCCGTGTGCGCCGGGAACCACCGCAAGTATGTGGCTGGCACCGCTTTGTTCACTGCACTAGCACCGACGCTATTACGCGTGTAATTCACAATCGCCGAGCGGGAGTCACTCAACACTGTCGTGCACCCGGGGTTCGTGAGGGCCAGGGCAATTGCGGTCTCTTCCCCGTGCCGTGCCGACGGTACGCGTACACTGCAAGCACTGTACACCTCCCCGCTGGTGGCTCGCAGCGCCACCGCGACGTAGGCTCCGGGTCTGCCGGGGTATTCCGCTGCGTTCACGAAGAGGGTGCCAGTGTCCCCGGCGTACAACTCCGTGAGGGCCTGGGCCCTAGCAGTTCTCCGGGCTCTGTTGTGCTCCGGGTGCACGTTCTGGGGTACCGGGGTGATCCGGAGTCTCCGTACGACATCTTCTGGCAGTTCCTTCGAGTCGGCTTGCCGGGCCGCACGGTCCGCGAAACCCAGCCGTGCGAGAATGCTACCACCGGTTTGTGTGGTTGTAAGACGTTCGAGCTGGGCCATGCGCTGGGCCTCGCTGATTTCATCGAGCGTGTTGTGCACTCCGAGTGCCAGGAGTTGCTCCGTGCTGGCACTGTTCAGGAGTCCCAGCGCCGCCTTATACGTTTTCCGGATGGCCGCATTGATCTTGTTCCGTTCTTGCGTCTTCCAGTAATGGTACGCTCCGATGTAGGTTACATGGCTGACCTCGAATGACTGGATCAGCCGGAGCAGGCTGGCTTCCTTCATCCCTTGGTGTCGCGTTGCCACCCGCTTGATGAGGCGAGTGGCCGTCCCGAGTTTGGTGATGAGGCGGTCTGCTGTGGCGCCGTTGCACCGGCTGCTTTCCAATGTCATCCCGAGGATGCGGAGTGCGCTCACCTTCGGTACGATCGTGCCGTTCTTCGACCGTATTGTAATTGTCGCAGAGTCCGCCGCCGCGCGTTTTCGGTACGCGCCCGGCGGGGGGATCACCAGGAGTTCGGATTTCTGCGGGGAGCATGTCAGGCCGGAGCCCTCCAAGTGTGACTCGATGGCGTTCACCGCGCTCTGTAATGCCGCCTTCGATGTGGCCGTCACTGCCCCCGGAGACCCACAGGGTGATATCGTCCGCGTAGATGGTATGGCGGACTTGCGGGATCTCCGTGAGGCGGTTGGCCACCCCGATCATTACGAGGTTGAATAGCAGCGGCGAGATCACCGAGCCCTAGGGTGTCCCTACGCTGCCGAGCTTCGTTAGCGGTAGTTCCAATTCTCCGGCCTGGATTTTCACCGTCCTCTCCCACAGGAAGTCCTTGATGTAGGTAATTGTAAGAGCACCTGCCCATGCCCAGCTTCGATACCTGAGCCAGGATGGCCGAATGGCGCACCTTGTCAAAGGCGCTTTGTAGGTCGAGGCCCAGCACCGCCCTGTTGTCGCGGGTGAGGGCCTTCACTGCGAGCACCTCATGCTGTAGTAATAGCATGGCGTCTTTTGTCCTGAGCCTCTCCCGGAACCCCAGCATGGTATTGGGGTATAGCCCTTCTGCCTCTAGGTAGCGCTGCCATCTATTCATTAGAACATGTTCCAGAACCTTCCCTACACACGTAGTGAGGGAGATGGGGCGCAGGTTCTCAATGCTGGGCGGCTTCCCTGGCTTGGGGATTAACACAGTGCGGGCCGTCTTCCACTGTGGGGGCAGCTCGCGCGTTCGCCAACACTTGTTGTAATACCCTGTCAGGGCATCGATGGCACCGTCACTCAGGTTTCGCAGAGTCTTGTTTGTAACGCGGTCCGGGCCCTGTTGCCGACTTGCAGTTCAGCGTCTGCAGCACCGCGCGAACTTCCCACTCTTCGACATCTCTGTCCAAGGACGGGTTGTCCGCTTCTTCGTGCTCTCCGTGCCGTTCGCTCGGGGTACTTGGCAAATACCTTGCATTAATTCTTCTGCGCGTTTCGCGCTCGCCCAACGCTCGGACGGTCGTGTGCATCATTTGGGCTAGCCGATGTTGTTGATGGCCCTTGGTCCCGGTTTCGTCCAGGAGGTGCCGGTGCAGGTCCTAGGTTCTCGCCTTGTACATTTGCCCGTCCGCCTCGTTACAGACGGCGGGCCACTGTTGCGCACACAGTTCTCGGCTGTATTTTTCTATGGCCTAATTTAGTAGCGCCACTTTCTTGCGCAGCCGGCGGTTCGTGCGCTGCGTCTTCCATCACCGCTGTAATGATTGGTGGGCTTCTAGCATGTGGGCCAGGCGGCTGTCCACTTGTTCGATGGTTTCGTCCGTTTCCACCTCGGTGGTCGCGTTCTCGGCCGCGCGGACGATGGCGCCAGCCCATTCGCCGATGTCCGTGATCTCCGCTCCCTGCTCCGGTTGTCCCTCGAGGACTTGCCGAAACCGGTCCCAGTCCGTCATTCTGTGCTTGCGTAGGGGTTCCGCGATGGACGGCACGGACGCGGGCAAGATCACCTCGATTATGTAGTGGTCGCTGCCTAAGTTCCGCCCCGCGTTCCGCCATTTCACCCCTCGCTTCGCTCTGCTGGCCCTTCGGACGAATGTCAAGTCTGGGTTCGTGTCCCTGGCCGCTGCCGTGCGCAGCCGGGTGGGGTTCGCGAGGTCCGTCAGCAGCAGGACACCTGCGTACGCGGCATCGTCCAGTAGGTCCTTTTCTTTCACGGTTGCTCTGCCATACCCCAGGTCTTTATGCGGGGCGTTGAAATCACCGCATATCAGTATCGTGTTTTCCGGTGCCAACCGCAGCGCCTTGTGCAGAAGGGCCTTGAATTTTTGCTGCCGATGTGCCGGATTACTGTACGCGTTCACTAGGAGAAAGGCCTCCTTCTTCTTTTTGCCAATCACCACATCGGTCGCGCAGTATTCGAAGGTGCTGCGTCCGAGGAGGTCTCTGTGTTCCATGAAAGTGATTCCCTTTCGCACGAAAGTGCACACCCCCTGTCCGGCTCCCTTACCACAGGCCCGCGCACTCGGGGGGCTGGCGTGCGTCCGGTATCCGGGAAGGGACGGCGCACTCTCCGCGTGCGTCTCCCGCACCATTATTATGTCCGGCGCTCGGTCGATACTTCGTAAATACTGTTGTAGCACCGCCTTCTTGCACTGGAAGCCGTTGGCGTTCCAGTGCCACATATTTAGGCCTGAGCTTGCTGCTGGGGTCCTGGCCATTTTGGTGTTAATTGCGGGGTGGGCTGGTCGTGGTTGCCTTCTTCCTTGCCGAATTTGCTCTGCAGAAACGTTTGTATCTGTACTAGGGTGTCCTGTATGGTCTGCACCTTCTTCTCAAGGGCTGCGAATCTCTTGTCTACACTGTGTTCAAGGGCCGTGACGCGGCTCTCGAGCCTGTCCAGCCTCTCCGTGGTGCGCCGAAGACGAGCCATCTCAACTGCTCTCCGTTTGGGCTGGGGCTCGGGCGTCACGCCCCTCGATCTTGGGTCTGCGATTACCTCTTCTTCCCCTTCCAACATGATTGCTTCGGGGGATTGCCGGCTGGCGGGCTTGTAGGGTTGCGGGGCTTGCGCTTCTCCCTTCGGGAATATTGGTGGGGGCTGCTTCTGTTGTGGTGCCGGCAGCGGCGGCGGTGGTGGTTCCTGCAGTCGTGGCAGTGACGGTGGTTGTGGAGGTTGTGGTGGTTGCCGTTGCTGCTGCTGGGCGTGTAGCAGTCTTGTGATTTCTGCCAGCTGTTGGCGTAGCTGTAGGTTCTCGGCTCGCAACGCCGTGAATTCCTCGCGGGACACCGACGACCCCATTGTGTCTGATCGCTGCGTCGATCTCTCCCGCTCCTTGCGCGGCGTTTTGGACCTCGATCGGGCTGCAGGCGCCTTGGCAATATCGGGCCACGCTGCTCTTTCTCGCGAGCGTGACGTTCTCAGACTTGGCCTGCTGTTGCCGCGACCGCTCCCCCATCTGCTAGCACAGCGACCCCTTGCGGAGCGCGCGCTGGCGGAGCGCCGCCGCGAGCGGCTGCGCCCGCGTTGTTGAATCAGCGGCGGGAAGCTCGCAGCATCCTTTCTGCGAATTCTGCTTCTCCTTGGTGACGTCATCTCTTTGCGTTCTCGCTGCCTTTTCTTTACCAAGTATGGCGTTTTATATCTGTTTGAGCACCCCGGCGAGCCGTTTGGGTGTGACCCTCCACATGGTTTGCAGTGTGGCTTACATTCTCCATCGTGGTTTCCGCCGGGATTTGGCTTGCCAAATGCGAAGCACACCCGTGAGTTTGGCTGCGGACAGACATCCGTGCGCACATCCGCACTGCCGGCAGATCTCATAGTGTTGCCTGTAGAGGCTGCACCTGACCAGCACGGCGCCATATTTGATGGTTGTGGGTACTGTTGTCCCGCTGAATAAGATGGCCACTGTGGTGGAATGACCGATTCTATGCGCTTCTAGCGCAGTCGGGTTGCGGGGATTTACGACATTGGCATTGATTTCCTCTTCGGTGTCATCGGTGGAGATATTTCTGATCACTCCCTTTACTGTGTTGTCCCTGGCCGCGCGGTAAACGCTCACTTCATGGACCTCCCCTCCGATGTGAAGCGCACGGAGCTGGAGGTATCGCGCCTCTCGCTGCTCGCCCGGGGTGCTCACCACGATTAAATTTTGCGCTACATTCGCGCATATTGTGTCTACCATCGCTAATTCTTTTGGCATCCCTGTGGCTGCCATGATGGCCGACATGAGTACTGGTGCTTCTATCCTACCCGTATTAAGGCCTCCGCGTTGTCGCACAATGATCTTGGTCTCGCCGCGCGGGATGTTGGTTGGCATGCGAGCTGCTCTCGTCAATGCTGCGTTGACCCGCCTAGCGAACTGGGCTTTGCTGGTAGTAGATTTTGGTGCCTCGGCGGCGGACTCACCAGTGCCTGGCTGTTTCATCGCTGCAAGCTGTTGTAGTTGTCTTCCCGGTGTCGTCCACCCGGCGATGTTGGTCGGCGACAAGTCCTCGCCTTAGACGGTGACAGTTGTTCGACCGGCGAAACGATCGAGCTGAACTTGCGGTGTCCCGTCTTCTCCTTGGTCGGGCTCTACGCCCATGTCCATCTCAGTTGCCATGGATGTCGGCTCGGCGGCGACGAAGTCGACCGGCATTAGGCCTAGCGGCCGTGGACCGGCACGGCCGGGGGCCGTACTCGTGC
The DNA here is from genome assembly GCA_013339765.2 of Haemaphysalis longicornis. Classification (NCBI taxonomy): domain Eukaryota; kingdom Metazoa; phylum Arthropoda; class Arachnida; order Ixodida; family Ixodidae; genus Haemaphysalis; species Haemaphysalis longicornis. The sequence goes on from CM023451.1 coordinate 90,263,933, forward strand.
TAGGCCTAGAGTAGGCTTAGCCCGGGAGCCACGCTGCCGCAGAGAAAATCGCCCGTAAGTCGGGAAATTCTCGTACCACTTGGTCCAAACTGGTATCAGTCGAGTCCACGAGTGGTACCGGTCACGTTGTTAATGAAGAATCCACAGTATTTACTAATTGGCACTGCAATAATCCATGAAATAGCGGGAGCCCACATGAGGTGCGTCCGCACCCCGTTCGATCGCAGCCTGGCAGGAGCATTTAAAGGGTATGACACCACGCCGAGCATGCACAGTGGCGGTGTGGACGGCGCAACAACAAGGGAGGGACATAGCACCGTTGCATCTAATAAAATTAAACCATATTCCCGGAGGGGAATCCTGAGTAGTATGCGAAACAGCCATGGGCTCAACGCAATTTCCCATTTCGTAGTTCCGGTAAGTGAAAAGTGTGGTGGTTACCATGGAAAACAAACTGTAAATATGACGGTAGCTTATTACCTCAACCTAACGGAAACGACTAACTGAAAACTAACGGGCACTTGAATCGACCCCATGGCTGCTTTGCATACTACTCAGGGTTCCCCTACGGGAAGATGGTGTAATTTTTTTACCTAAGCGTGCTTAGACATCTTAGGAAATGGTGGTTTACCCAACGGCTAGGGGAAGCGGTTCACCAGTGACGCTGTAATAACTTTTCAGAAAAGGTATTAGGCGCTCGTCTTATAATACTAAATATGAATGCCTCCGTATCCTACTTACCGCTCCTCAGAAAGGAGTTACGATCCTAACTCATCTTTACACAACCAAGTCTCGGCCACAGCCGCCCGAGAAACCTAGCTTTGACCCCGATACACAGGATATACGGACATGGCTGAAATCAATTCATGAAAAACTCGAGTACTTGATGCCATTGAAGGAAACTGTGGAAAGCATTGTGGAAAGCATACTGTGGAAAGCATACTGTGGAAAGCATACTGTGGAAAGCATTCATGAGCGAACGTTACGACGAACTATTAACACGCACGGAGCTCAACGAGCAGGAAGTAAGGGATTTGAAGCGGAGGCTGGAAAAAGTGGAAGCTCAGGATGACGAGCTTCCAGATGGTGGTATGACTGGTTGATCTGTGCACTTGTGAGATATGTCAAGATTGTTATGGTCACACACGTTCTTATATATTTCCCTTGTGTAATAAACTCTTCTGTTGTTAGTCAGCGCTCGTGTTGTTGTCCTCTTCTTTCTGTCATGGTTTTTTGCGCGCTGTTTCACCACTATGAATCTGTACCAACTGGCCCAGTTCGCTACACTTTTGAACCAATATCACTTCTTCAGAGGGCTTTCAGGGGATATTTTCGACGGTGTCTTTCACTTCAAAGCACTCGCACCTGACCGGTTGCCGGTTTATGCGTGCGCACGTTTGTAGTGGAAACTAGTGGGCGGCAGGATGTGGGGTGTGCACGTGCAGCTATAGGTTTCATGTCCGTAATGATGGATGTCATGCCCGTTGTGCTGGTGCGAGGTTTAAACGCGGACGTTAAACGGCTTAATGGGACATTTCCGGAGTCAGTGGTAGAGCAGATTGGGTTTGTGTGTTAGGCTATGTTCAGACTACCGACGCAAAAAGTGATCTATGCACGTAAAAAATAGCATGTTACGGAGTTCGGTTGGCTGAGACGTGAAGTGACGTCATTCTTTCAAGTCATTACGACAGTTGCGGCAACAGTCTGAACCCGGCCTTACACAAACAGTAAGATGCTTCCGACGCAGTTCCATGTTTATCTCCAAGAACAAAGCTTGGATCCTTCAGGGGTTTTCATACAGATAATGGGCTAGGAAGTATTCTCCACCGCAAATTATTATAAACGTGTTTTGTTTCGTGCACTACTTGGACTGCGCCGAGGTTTGCAGGTCATCCTTCTTCACAGAGTGGAAAGGCACTAATTTTTGTGTTCGTCTTTGTGTGTTGGTGTGTGTAGGCAGGTGTAAAGAAACGATAGCCGTGCAGAGACTCACCCAGCTACTGCGACTTCCAGCATAGACTGCCGACCTTCAAACAAGCGAACAAAAGACGCAGAGTGTTTCGCCGTCCGAGAAAGTGGTACGCAGTGGAAAGCAGATAACTCTTCAAAAGTGAGACCGCCTGGCATTTCGACACATCTTCCAAAGCCCGAGAGTGTACACCCGATCCGAAACTTCGCGGAGACTGATGCGCCCTCTACAGTGCCCTGTAACGAACAATCTTTTCCGGCCGAGTGAAGCCCTCTTATTCAGAACAGGGGAAACCAGCGAGCAGAACGCAGGGCAAGAGGAGGAGGCACACACACAACACCGCCAAGGTAAATATAACTGGTAGCGAAGCTTCCATAGAAGCCCATACGTTCAGAAAATGGCGGCTCTTTAGCTGCTCATGGGGCTTAGCGCCATCTGTGTGAGGAGCGAACACTCCCGGCGGAACAAAAAATAAACAGGATGTGACACAAGATCCGGTCAGAAAGTGACGTCATTTTGGTGGCATTAGCGGGAAAATTTGACTTTAAAATAGCCTTAGCAGGCCTCCTGACGCAAGTTGGCGAGCCCTTGGCGTGTGTGCTTCAAGTCAACGCCAGCTTATACTCGTTACTAGAGAAACGTACTTTAGCATACTGTCGTATGATTCGCCTCGCTGTTTATAAAAGCATCTTGCATCTTCTCTGAAGCTTTATTCTGTATTCATGCCTTCCACTGCTGTATAAAAGCAATCAGTTGCTTATTTTGATTGCAGTGGGTGGCAAACGTACCTCTCCCCCCCCCCCGCCGCCCCCCCCCCCCTCCTCGACCGGTATTTTTTTTCTGCCTTGGGATACAAGCACAAAATGACACTTGACCACTCTCCCCGGCCCCCCTTTCATATAAAAAACGTAAAAACGTGCCCACTCCTTACCCCGATACCAATTTCTACCAACGCCACTGCTTGGTTTAATTGCGTCTCACATACGCAGGTTGCGTGCGTGCCTTAAGTATAGATCAAGGTTATATCACGCTTGCTCAGTTTGTGTACTTCTGTTCTAAGAGAAGAAATAACGCATAGTCATGCTATAATCAAGACATTTGAAATTTATTCCAGGATAAACATCAAACAAATTTACCACACTGCACAAAATCAGCACGTATACAATAAGTAGAAAATGTTCGTGGGCACTACATGCATTATGATTTTCCTTACGCGCCGAAAAATTGACTTTACCCGTAACACATAGCATTATGAGCAATGAAAGCGTCAACAGCACAACTACTTCGAAACAAGAGAAAAGAACTAGGCACTGCATCTTGGCGCAGAAAACCGGGCCGCAGGAATGCCGATTCACGAAAGTGCAGCGAGCACACTGCAGCTGCACCGGCGGCTTATCAAGTAGAAATGGGTTTCTACAGAAGTTCACTCAGCATTTACGCCTGCAATTTCCTGGTTGCATTATTAGGCAAGTGTCGCAACAGATAAGTAAAAAGAGGAAAAAGGGATCAATTCAAACTAAAGCGACGGCAGTATGTAAATGCACATAGCAGGAAAGATCTGGCAGCAGCACAACACAGTACTTCGATGGAAATAATGCTTGCGCATACAAGTGCGGGAAGCTTACTACAAGCGTTGTAATGCAATAGAGAAGACACGGAGATAGACACTTAAAGCGACTCGTTTAAATTCGAGTGGTACTAGGCTGAGAAGTCCTAGAAAAACTGACACCACTTGCTCCGAGCCAGCCTGAGGTGAAATCAAGAGATAACTGCGACATAACAAAGCTTTAGACCCTTTTTTTTTCGAAGTACCACCACGTTTCCTTACACAACCCCCGTGCACGTATTACCAGTACTATAGTTTCGCGTTACCTGTGGAAATGAGAGGAAAAGGTTGCAGTAAAACTCCAGGCGTACGGTAGTTGTTGTTTCAACCTTTTGCAGCACATCGCTTCCGTAAGTACCGAGAAAAGCGCTGCGCTCCAACCGTTGGCAGCATCGTCCCGTAGTTCACCGTGGCCGCCGGGCACGGTACTAAAGCTGTTCACTGACGATAGAACGCACCTCGCAAGTCCACGCACAGCAAAAATTAAGAGCACACCAAATAACCAAGGAAGAACGAATGCAAATGCGCACCACCAAAACACGCGAGGGGCGTTTCCCAGCAGACGAACTTTAGGAGCGCCTTTCCGAACACTACAAGGACTGCATCACAGAGCAATGACATGTGCCATTCTTCAGAGGCCGCTACAAAAAAGGTTTTTGAGAATGAACAGCATTGTCATAAATTATTTGCACACTGAACCTAAAGAAATGTGATTCAGAAATCAATATCGTTTGTAAAATATACATGTTGTTTTGTTGTAGAACAAAACTTGGTTTTTTGTTACTAGTGTTTGTCCCCTCCTCACCCAGTCGCGCTTTAATCGCAACTCCCATAAGCCCCCATGCTGAGGTCGCTGGCAATAGGTTCTGAACCGCTTTTCGGTCGAAGCTTCGCTACCATTTATATCTACCTTGACACCGCTGGACTAACAACTGGTTTATTCGGCAGAAACACATCCCATTTATACGCCAAAACCTGCGCGTGAGCACACTTTTGAACAACGTGAAGAGGTGAACTATAAAGATAAGAATTCAAATTCCTTTTCCGTGATAACAACCGAAAGATCACTAACGCAACTCTGTTATTTTTTCTTAATAAATACGCTTCTAGCAGTTCACGCTCACGTCTAGTTTGCCCATGACCGATAGTGTTAGCGAGGTGAAACCGTGGGGTACAATTCTGGCGATCTTTTACATGTGAAGCTAAATTGCTTCCCGTGCTCGAGCCTAAGGTTCCTCGGTGCTGCCTCAGGCATTCATTTGGGCACCCGCCAGTCTGCCCAATGTATATTTTCCACAGGACAACGGGAAAGAATAAACCACCCCCCACTGCGCACACGGTGAACCTCGTCTGGTGGTTAGTTTTGCAAGTCTCAGCTTGCCTCTTCCCTCCCGAGGTTTGGGGGCACAGACCAGAAGGTTTGCGGGGAGCAGAGAAAACTGTGTTGAAACCATATTTTTGAGCCACTTTTTTCAGCCCATGGAAAGTCTTGTTGAAGTAAGGGATTACTTCAAACTTATTTCTCCCTTCTTCTGCTGGGCAACCAGGCCTTGCAGTAAGTTTTTTCTTCATTTTCTGACCCAAGGATTCGCCCACCGCCAGCAAAACCTGAGAGGGAAACCCCGACGCCTTACACCGGTCAACCTGTTCTGCCAGACTTTGGTGCATCACATGCGCGCAACTTTTCTTCACAGCATTAATGAAACACAAATTTACTATGCTGCGCTTCACCAATTTCGAGTGTGCCGAATGATACGGCAAAAGTGCCTTTTTAGACCGAGGGGCATATTTCCAACACACGTGTCGGTCGGGTAAAAAAGAAATTTCTAAATCTAAGGAGCTAATGGTCTTGTCACAAAGCACCTCTTGTATAAAATCCAGGTTCTTGAAACATTTACTAAAAACACTTAAAATCTGGTCTGCCACAAGTGTGAGCTGGTCGGTTTTAGTTAAATTTAAAAGTACTAAAAAATCATCAACATACCTAAAAACCCTAACCACCCGTGCATCTCGAAGTACAACCTGTAGCACCAAGTCCAACGTGGCTAAAAAAATGTTACAAAGAACAGGCGCGACACAAGAGCCAATACAAATCCCTCCGTTTTGCACAAAAAACTTGTCGCCATGCTGTACAATCGTTGAAATCAAGTAAACTTTTCAAAACTCTAGAAAAGAATCCAGAGTGATGCCGCACGCATTCTGGAATGAAACAATCCCGGTTAATTCAATTAGTTTGCGCACTGCCCTAAAAAGTTCGTAATGGGGAACCGAATAAAACAAGTGCACAACGTACACTGAAAAGGCTGCATTGGCACGGGGAAAACCGCGTTTAAGGCACTCAACCAGGCTCATTGTGCTCTGCAGCAGAAAAGGGTCTGTAGGCACCAGGAATTCTAAGGATTTTTCAGGAAACTGGGCAGTACTTTCTGCCAGGAGCCTTCTTCTGTGACGATCGCCCTGAGGGGGTAATAAGGCTTGTGAGTCTTCGCGCTGAAAAACACTCGCAGTACACCCTGTTGGCTATTCCGGACTTCTTTTTTTCAGCCTCTCCAAACTCAAACGGTTTAGAAGACTCAAGGCTAATGCCTTGGCCTTACGCGGTTTTAAGTCTGACTCCCTGAAATTCTTGTCGATAGCTTCAGTCGCTTTTGTCTTGAAATGAGAAGAGGGGAGAACCACAAACCAACCTTCCTGGTCGGCTTGCAGCAAGGAAAGACCTTCCTGTTGAAAGTGGGTGACGAAAGAGCACAGATTCTCGCTCGTCCCGTGGCGGCCAGTCCAGGTCCTCCTAAGGCAATCCACACCCTCCGAGACGCAGTCGGTCCTTTCCTTTTGCTGCAAGCCGACAAGGAAGGTGGGTTTGTGGTTCTCCCCTCTTCTCATTTCAAGATAAAAGCGACTGAAGTTATCGCCAAGAATTACAGGGAGTCAGACCTAAAACAGCGTAAGGCCAAGGCGTAAGCCTTGAGTCTTCTAAACCGGTTGAGTTTGGAGAGGCTGGAAAAAGAAGTCCGGAATAGCCAACAGGGTGTACTGCGAGTGTTTTTCACCGCGAAGACTCACAAGCCTGATTACCCCCTCATGGCGATCGTCACAGAAGAAGGCCCCTGGCAGAAAGTAGTGTCCAGTTTCCTGAAAAAGTCCTTAGAAGTCCTGGTGCCTACAGACCCTTTTCTGCTGCAGAGCTCAATGAGCCTGGTTGAGTCTTCAACGCGGTTTTCCCAGTGCCAATGCAGCCTTTTCAGTGGACGTTGTGCACTTGTTTTATTCATTTCCCCATGACGAACTTTTTAGGGCAGTGCGGGAACTAATTGAAGCAACCGGGATTGTTTCATTCCAGAATGCGTGCGGCATCTCTCTGGATTCTTTTCTAGAGCTTTTAAAAGTTTACTTGATTTCAACGATTGTACAGCATGGCGACAAGTTTTTTGTGCAAAACGGAGGGATTTGTATTGGCTCTTGTGTCGCGCCTGTTCTTTGTAACATTTTTTTAGCCACGTTGGACTTGGTGCTACAGGTTGTACTTCGAGATGCACGGGTGGTTAGGGTTTTTAGGTATGTTGATGATTTTTTAGTACTTTTAAATTTAACTGAAACCGACCAGCTCACGCTTGTGGCAGACCAGATTTTAAGTGTTTTTAGTAAATGTTTCAAGAACCTGGATTTTATACAAGAGGTGCTTTGTGACAAGACCATTAGCTCCTTAGATTTAGAAATTTCTTTTTTACCCGACCGACACGTGTGTTGGAAATATGCCCCTCGGTCTAAAAAGGCGGTTTTGCCGTATCATTCGGCACACTCGAAGTTGGTGAAGCGCAGCATCGTAACTTTGTGTTTCATGAATGCTGTGAAGAAAAGTTGCCCGCATGTCATGCACCAAAGTCTGGCAGAACAGCTTGACCGGTGTAAGGCGTCGGGGTTTCCCTCTCAGGTTTTGCTGGCGGTGGGCGAATCCTTGGGTCAGAAAATGATGAAAAAACGTACTGCAAGGCCTGGTTGCCCAGCGGAAGAAGGGAGAAATAAGTTTGAAGTAATCCCTTACTTCCAAAAGACTTCCCATGGTCTGAAAAAAGTGCCTGAAAAATATGGCGTCAACATGGTTTTCTCTGCTCCCCGCAAACTTTCTGGTCTGTGCCCCAAAATCTCGGGTTGGAAGAGGCAAGCTGACACTTCCAAAACTAACCACCAGACGAGGTGCACCATGTGCGCAGTGGGGGTGGTTTATTCTATCCCGTTGTGCTATGGAAAAATATACATTTTGCAGACTGGCGGGTGCCTAAATGAACTCCTAAGGCAGCACCGACGAACCTTAGGCTCGGGCACGGGAAGCACTTTAGCTTTACATGTAAAAGATTGCCAGAATTGCACCCCACGGTTTCACCTCGCTAGCACTATCGGTCGTGGGAAAACGAGACGTGAGCGCGAACTGCTAGAAGCGTATTTAATAAGAAAAAATAAACGGAGTTGCGTTAGTGATCCTTCGGTTGTTATTACGGAAAAAAAATTGAATTTTTTTCTTTATAGTTCACCTCTTCACGTTGTTCAAAAGTGTGTGCGCGCGCAGGTTTTGGCGTATAAATGTGTTGTGTTTCTGCCGAATAAACCAGTTGTTACTCCAGCGGTGTTTTGTGTGTGCCTTCTCCTCTTGTCCTGCGTTCTGCTCGCTTGTTTCCCCTTTTCTGAACCAACTAGCCCAGCAATTCACTCTCTTGAAGCCCTCTTCTTCGTGGGGATAAGCGAACAAAAGTGAGAAGACGTGAAAGCTTTCTCTCCGCGAGCGAGAGCTTCCAGGCGGCTGACATGTGTTTTGTGTGAGGGAGCGTTTTGAGGGAGCGATAAAATTAGTCATGGTCAGATTTCTTTTTATTCATGGTATCCTCAATGAAATGGTAACATCACCCGGTTCATCCTTGTGATACAGCTGATGCAGGTATAAATGGGAGAAATACCCAGCACAAGGGAGGTGGTCTGCTAATGAAATATTTCCGCATTATCATTTCAGTATGTACATAAAAACAAAATGTCACGTGCACTTTCGTTTGTTTTCGCCATTGAAAGAGCGTCAGCCTCAGCTTATTCCCCTCTGCTGGTCTTTTTGCTGATATTGCCACATCGATGTGCGTGCACCGTTCTTGTTGGAGCTGCATCTGCTGGCCGCTTCGTGAAATTACAAACATGAAGCTTTTTCGTAGTGTGGCAAATAGCAGCCGGAAGATAGAACGTAAAACTAAAGTAGCTCGCTATGAGAAATTATGAACTAAAACTAAAGCAGCTGTCGTTTTTTTTTGGGCGTTCTTTTACGGTGAGTGAAATTCGCTGCACAATTCGGTTACACGTATCAGCATTTCATATTACTTCGCGATGGAGCATGCGGGCACAAAGCGTTCGGACAACTTTCCTTATTTTGGCCCGATAGCGAATCTGGAACACCATACTTTTATTTTGAATTTGTCCAGTCAGAAAACGAGGAAGTAAAAAGAAAAGGCATACGCCTAATCTGTAGAAGGAATCGCGCACTGCTCGCATTCAGATTACTCCCCGAGTTCCGTCTGAGCTACCAGTACATCTTTTCGCCATTCGATATGGTTACCAAAGTGCGCTTGCATTTTCGGCGACAGACGAAGTAGTTTCAATTTTTGTACTTCGTACTCTGTGCGCTGTTCAGGGAAGGGGGAGGAGGGGGGGTCTTCAATTTTTCCTCACTGTGTGGCGGGTGCCGCGTGCGACACCTTCAGATAGGCATGACCAGCGTCGCATAGCGGGTACAAAAGCACCTGTGATCTTTTGTCCCTGGAGCACAGCTTTCTATTGCTGAAAGATGAAACAGGGGAAAGTGTGACTGTTCACAACAAGGTGAATATTATTTCGTCAGTTTTATACCTGTGCTACACAGTTTTTCGAACGCAATGTGTATGGAAATTTACAATTGCTAAGCTATAGTGCACGTACAATCTAGTCGAGTCATTAGTCACTTCAACGCGTCCGTGTAGGACAGGTATTACTAATTTTGTGAGTGACAACAAATTCTACTTTGCCTAAAGCATGGATGAGTTCACATCATACTGGAAGTCCTGGCCTCATTGGATATAATTTGAATTTCAGTTTTTCCTGTTTGTATGCACAATCCATAGCAAATAACACCCCATACCTGTGTGGAAAATTGAATGAGTTGTAAGAATATAAGTTTCAAGCCATATCATAAGAACAGTGTTCATGACTTGCTACGTCCTGTTCTTTCATGGCAACATGCCGTATTTTTACATATATTGTGCAACCAAGAGAGCAGACTTTCGGAGGGTAAAATTTTTTTTTTCTTAAAATGGCAAGCGACCACGGAAAACCGGGAATGGCACATAAATAACATGTGCCTCCAGGGTTCTATTCAGTCACCACGAACTGCCGCACAAAGTGGAAATAGCATGCAAGGAAAGCCACTCTGCAGCCATGTAACTGACCACATTTGTCACCTACTTGAGGCACCCAAGCAAATATAAGGTGCACTGTGAAATAGAGATCAGAAAGTTGCCATATATTTGTGCAAATACGGTATGTAAAAATAGAATTATCTGCATAGAAATATTGTGACGATATTATTCTAAGGGCTACTTGTTTCGGCTGCGGAAAATCGAACCAGACAACTAAATTATGTGTGCTTCTCTCGGAAAGGATCCCCACTGCACTTTCTTCCTGCAGCAGGATATTACTACTAGAAAAAAGGAGTGAGACCTGCTTTATAGTTCAGGTAACCATGATGTTATCAGCCTGTTTAGGGGACACCCCCAAGGTGTAGTAAGTTTCTATGAAGAAACATTTTGACATCCACCCGAAATGCAGCCGTACGGCTACAAAGGAAAGCTATGTTATGTAGCAAATTCACAATTGTGGTCTTGTTTGCAGAACATCAGTAACTTGGCAATGCTCAGGCGTCGTATATCAAGGGTGTGTTTAATTTGGCAGCAGTGGACCATGGCTGTATTTTCCCTTGTGCATGTTTTTTGGTGCTTCAGTTTAAAAACTGATGAGAGGTGAGGTCTTGGCAAGTTTTCCACACATTGTGGATTACCTGTTGCTCCCAACTGAATGTAAGCGAACGTAACAAGGAGAATTGGCCCTACAAATATTTAGAATAATTTGGTGAGAGCGAAAGACTGGACAGAGGGACTCGTTCACACAAGAAAACATTCCACAGTACATGTGCAAAGTCATGCAGAAACAAAACCGCGGGGCATGCAGGAGTTTTTACCTTTCCAAGCGCCTCCTCTCGACGCAGGAACGTTCCCTTGGAAATGGCAGGAATTTCCATGACAGACAGTGCCTCCTCCAAATGTGAATGCCCGGACCCGATACTCGTGAACGCCCAGACAGCATCATCGTTTATGCCAAGAGCTGTATTCTCTGCGAGGGTAGTGGGCTCGCAACATGGTCGGTAGTGACTTTTTCTGACCTCACGACAACCGCTGCACTGGAATTTATACTCCGACACAGGCCAATTCCTTCGTTCCGCTTGAAACTCAAAGTGCCCTCCACCAGAACAAGGGCAGCGATGTGCGCTGAGCTATTGAGCAGCCTGCATGAAGTGGCCCACAGACACAAACTCTTCTTCCACTTATGCCTCCATCCTGCGCTGGTCGGGATACCGAAGTTCCTCTCAAAGGAAAGCTCTGGAAAAGGCTCCCTAATTCCAAGGCCGGCCCAGTACTCAGCCGTGGCTTCGTTACTTGACACAGACTGAGGTGATGTGCAATCAGCTGTGATGATTTCATTGTTGCTGTCCATCAGAGGCGCTGCTTTCTGAATTTTTTCTGCACGATTTCTGTAAAACTCAATGCCTCTTTACTACATTTGCTGCAGAAAAATGAATCCCGTGAAAAAACAATATGTCGAATAAAGCACTTAGTAGGTGTGTGTCATGCAAAACAATGGTGAAAAATAATTTCGCTTAGAGCAGTCTTTCTTGATTTTTACCCTACCGGCCAGACCGCGTCCTCTCACTGGCTATCCACGGCCGTTATTAATCACTATTTAATAATTACAGATGATCGGACTTCGTCTAGCTCCGTCCGGATGGAACTACAAACATCTACCCCACCCCTGCTTGACCACATGCAGCAAAAACAGCCTTTCTTGATCTTTACGCAACGGCCAAACCGCTTCCGCTCACTGACTAGTCATAGTGAGAGTTAATTGTTAATGACTATTATTAATTAGTTAATCCAGACGGTACTCCAAGCCACTACCCTAGGCCCGCTTCACAATACGCAGCGAGAGCAGTCTGCCTTCATCTTGCCCAACCATCCAAACCGCTTTCCCTCACTGAGTAGCCAAAGTCACTGTTATTCATCAATACTAAAATTACAAATTATTGTTAGTAACTCTAGCGTTGGCTGCGTCGGCCTTGGCTTCAGTTGTGAGCCGTAGCGGTTCGGCCGGTTGGGTAAAAATCGAGAGCGACTGCTCTAACCACGTGAACTGTAAGGCAGGCATGATGTGCAGCTATAATAAAACACTAACCTGGGTGCGCTAATGGTGACGGGGCCCACACGCGAAGAGACGGGCGGCGAATAAAAATTACACCATCTTCCCGTAGGGGAACCCTGAGTAGTATGCGAAGCAGCCATGGGGTCGATTAAAGTGACCATTAGTTTTCGGTTCGTCGTTTCCGTTAGGTTGAGGTACGTAGCTACCATCATATTTACCGTTTCGTTTCCACGGTAATTACCAAACTTTTCACTTACTGGAACTACGAAATGTGAAATTGCGTTGACCCATGGCTTCTTCGCAAACTACTCAGGGTTCACCTACGGGAAGATGGTGCAATTTTATTGGAGGGGGGGGTGTGTTAGAGTGGAGAGGCAATAAAGAGAGAGAGAGAGAGAGAGAGAGAGAGAGAGATAGAGAGAGAGAGGGAGAGAGAGAGACGTTGTACGTGGTATGAGTTTGCCTTTATTTAGGCATTATAATCACCATGTTCAACGTAGGTGACATCGAGCTGTGGTGGGCGTTCCGCTTTGATTGTGACCGCCTTATGGTCTGTGAAATCTAAAGTCAAGGGCTGTTGTAGTGGATGAACCCTAAAGATGCTGAAGATGTGGTCGATGCACGTTCCCCGGATGGTTGTGGGCTGCTTGTAATCACGGTCCGCCGAGACTCGCCGACGCACGCCGCCGCCGACGACGATGAAACGTCGAAGGCGCGTGAAGCGTGCCTCGTGCCGGCCCAGGAAGACACCGGCAGCAATGTCGCTCCAGCGGCCATTAAGGGTAAGACACCACCGGGTGTTCAGCAAGCTGAGCATGCTCAGTGGGGGTGTGGAAGACGCAACAACAACAATAAGGGAGGGACATAGCCCCGACCATGAGATGCTTCGCATCTAAAAGCGCAAGCGGTGGTGGAACAGCTTAGGCTGCGAACTAACCACCCTGAGCTTTTAACATTGAGACATCAAAAGTGAAAGGTTAAACATGCAGCCCCACGCCCGTGAAATTGGGGTGAGAAATAAGCGCACTTTTGCATTTTTATAACACATGCGAACAATTCGACCTTCATTCCTTGCAAGAATACAGCAACAAGACGGAACAGCACTAATTACACCTGCAGCACGCTAGCGCGGAGACTGCGTGCAATGACAACCAAAAAAGGAATTCCGTACCTGTGTGCAGCGTGTGAGGCAGCTCTGAGCTGCGTTCAGTGACTTGGTGAAGCATTTTTCCGCCTTAGAGGAGATTTTCGCGATTTACCCATCGCAGATCACAAAACCACGCACCACTGTACACCGGAAAACGACGGTACAGAATGCTCAAACAGGTAACAATCAAACTTGGTACTAGCGTCTTTCGCATGGAGTGGCGACCCAAATTGAATGGACAGCGTAGCGACCGAGATCCCCGCAGTCTGAACCATAGAGTTTCATACAATAATATGTAGAGGGGAAACTGGCGCCAGTGTCAGCGCGAACACGGCGGCGGCGTTTACGCTGCAATGGGAATGATGGGTAGTTATGGAACCGGGTTGCGTAGGATCAAAACGGGCCTATGGCTGCGCAAATTGTGTTTTTTGGCAAAAAGCTCTTATTGCCCGGTTCTTCGTTTACAAATTACGTGCAAACAGGAAAGTTACTGACCAAAAACTGGTTTTGTTCGAAACAAACTGCGCGTTTAAATAAAAATCAGACGCGGAGTCGAGGAAGTTTGTGGAGCAGGTTTTCCATTTGCCGCCAACTACAGCAGGACGCGGTCGTCTTTAAAAACTGTTTGTAAAATTTTCGGCGCTGGTAGTTTTTAATACTAAGAAAAGTTTTGTGCTCGTAAAAAAAGAAATCCATTACCTTTGGAGAAGTTATTCTTTCCTGAATTAGTGACATTCATCAAGCTGCGTTCCTATCAGCCGCCGGTACTGGGGCGGTATTCTTGAGTTTTGTCCCTTTCGCGTCCCTTTCAAAAGTGTCCCTTTTGGCGAGCCCTGATTGGCTAAAAGCAAAAAAAAAAACCAGAAGTTACGTAATGCAAGCGCAACAAACCTACTGCCAACGCTCACTGCTTAACCGGAAGTACGTCACTATGAAAGGGACTCAAAAGGGACGTTTTCAAAAGGGACAGTTACGAGAATACCACCCCTGCTGTTCTACGCCATAGGAGCCAGCGTTCGCACGGTAGGTGTGGCTGTTCCAAGCGGTTCGCAACCGTCATCAGCTTCGACAATACATTGCTCTGTCCTTTGAGCAGCGCCGCAACTCCTAATTGGCAGACCACTTCGCCGCACAGAGCGCCATCATTTGTGTTTTGGTGCTCGCTATGCAGGGAATGAATTGATAACCCACCCAATTCGCAACTCTAGTTATAAAACATTCCACTCAGGGCGGCGTCAGTGCGCGCGTGGCATGCAGTTCAAGGAGAAACGCATTTTTGTTCGCTTCTTCCAACACCCCGCGTAGGCAAATGCGTTCGTGTAAATCGAAAACGAAAACGAAACGGCCTGCAATCCATAGTAACTCCCACAAGCCATCGAGCAGAAATCCTAATCCAGAACTACCCATCACGCCCAGTGAGGCGTACGATCGCTGATTGATTGATTGTAGGGTTTAACGCACCGACGCAACGCAGGCTCTGAGGGGCGCCGTAGTGGAGGGCTCCGGATTAATTTTGACCACCTGGGGATCTTTAACGTCATCGAAACATTGTACACACGGGCATTTTTGCTTTTCGCCTCCAGCAGAAAAGCGACCGCCGCTGCCGGGAATCCAACCCGCAACCTCGTTCATGCTCAGCAGCGCAACGGGCCAGCGGGCGAGCCGTACGATCGCAGTGCCAGATTCCTCTCTAGTTGTTATTGTATGAAATTCTATGGCCTGAACCATAGAGTTTCATACACTAATAACTAGAGGGGAAACTGGCGCTAGTGTCAGAGCAAACATGGCAGCGGCGCTTACGCTTCAATGGGAATGATGGGTAGTTCTGGAACGGGATTGCGTAGGATCTAAACGGGCCTCTGGGTGTGCAAATTGT
Organism: Haemaphysalis longicornis; assembly: GCA_013339765.2. Classification (NCBI taxonomy): domain Eukaryota; kingdom Metazoa; phylum Arthropoda; class Arachnida; order Ixodida; family Ixodidae; genus Haemaphysalis; species Haemaphysalis longicornis. Next base: position 90,279,009 of record CM023451.1, read on the forward strand.
GTTTTTTGACAAAAAAGTTCTTATTGCCCGGTTCTCCATTTACAAATTACATGGCGAACAAGAAAGTTAGTGACGAAAAACCTGTTTTGTACGAAATAAAACGGCGCGTTTAAATTACAAGCAGACGCGGAGTCGAGGGGGTTTGTGGAGCAGGTTTGCCATTTGCCGCCAACTACAGCAGGGCGCGGACTTTAAAAACTACATGTAAAGTTTCGGCGCTGGTGGTTTGTAAAAAGACGAGAAAAGTTTTGTGCTTATAAAAAAAGAGGGGGGAGGGGAAGTAACGAAAGAGGGCGAAAAGCGCAGCGCCAGTGAATGGCATCCGGGTGAACGCTTCTTATTACTCCGGTACATGTGTGCATGTGTTCGGTAGAATTCTGGAAGCCAGCCTTAAGCAAGAAAAATTATCTTGGGTCCTTATTTTCCCGCATTTAAGTTCCTCTAAATTAGGGGTGGGTAGGGGATTCAACATGCGCGCTCGTTAAACGCGGCATGTGGCTACCCCTTATAGCTCAGAATGTACCGGGAAGCCTACATGAAATTTCTGTTTAGAAGCCGCTTTCACATTACACACGAAGGCAAAAACCTGAGAAAATGCTTTATTGATTCAACGAAACGAAACGGAATGTCTAACATACCCGGGATGTGGTTCACTCGGTAGCGCGCCTCTTGCAGCAGTCAGCAAGAAGGGCGATGACCCCGCGCCGGCGCCGGTGCCCGCGGAGGCCGCAGACGCGGCCGCGGAGACGCCAGCGCCATCTCTCGCCCCCGCCGCGGATCCTCCCGCGGCGAAGTGCGAGGAGGTGGCGCCGCTCGTCGGCACCCCAGCAAAGAAAGAACTGAAACTAAAGCGTGGCAAACTGTTCGCATGGCGACGCAGTGAAACATCCCGATCGCGAGGGGCACAATCAAATGCAGAGCATTTCCGGGGGCGCACGACGTTAAGTAGTTTGCGTTACGTTAATGTTGTTGCACTTGTGGCAACTGCTGACGAGAGAGCGCTCGTCAGCAGTAATTTGAATGAGTCAACGATATAAGGCGCGTTCGTAGCGTCCCATTTTGTGTCGGCTTTGTGCCGCAGTGGGTAAAGCACCATGTACATTGCGTTCTGCACGCAGGGTCGAGGGATCGAAACCTGGTGCCAGATAGTCTTTTCTTTTATATAGTGTAGGGGGAGGGGTGCGGACAAGGACGGTGCGGACTACGACGGGACAACGTGGGTGACAACGTGAGTTACTGAAATGCTCTGCATTTAAAAGAAACCGATTACCATTGGAGAAGTTATTCTTGCCTGAATTAGTGACATTCATCAAGCTGCGTTCCTATCAGCCACCGGAGCCGGCATTCGCACGGAAGGTGTGGCTGTTCCAAGCGATTAGCAACCGTGGTCAGCTTCGACAATACATTGCTCTGCCGAATGAGCAGTGCCGCAACCCCTAACACGCGTACATTTTCGCCGCACAGAGTGATTTCTGTTTTCGTGCTCGCTGTGCCGGCAATGAATTGATAACCCACCCAATTCGCAACTCTGGTTATAAAACATTCCACTCAGGGCGGCGTCAGTGCGCGCGGCATGCAGTTCAAGTAAAAACGTATTTTTGATAGCTTCTTCCAACACCCCGCGTAAGCAAATGTGTCCATGTAAATCCAAAACGAAAACGAAACTGCCGGCAATCCATAGTAACTTCTACAAGCCATCGAGCACCAATCCGAAACCAGAACTACCCATCACGCCCATTGATGCGTACGATCGCAGCGCCAGATTTTTCTCTAGTTGTTATTGTACCAAACTCTATGGCCTGAACAATAAACCAACTTTACTTGTACATAGAGTATCAGCACCCCGAAAAAAAAAAGCTGGAATAGGCCGTTTGGCCGCAATCTCCTTAGGGAGAAGGTTAAAACTAATGAACGCAGCTTCACAATTTCGCTACATGCCGGCGCTTCATTACAACGTTCGGCTAATATTGCTATAAGATCGTGGCTGGAATAATTAAGAAGTGTTATTTGTTATTTTTATTAATATGTTATAAAGATAAAACTAAAGATAAAGATGAAGGACTTGAAAACTACAGGCCGATCAGCTTACTGTCAGTCGTCTACAAGGTATTTACCAAGGTAATCGCTAACCGAATCTCTGCAGACCTTAGATTTCAGTCAACCTAAAGAACAAGCAGGGTTCCGTAAAGGTTATTCAACAATGGACCATATTCACACGATCAATCAGGTGATAGAGAAGTGCGCTGAGTATACTCAACCCCTATATATAGCCTTCATAGATTATGAGAAAGCATTTGACTCGGTCGAAACCCTAGCAGTCATTCAGGCATTACGAAACCAGGGGGTAGATGAGCATTATGTAAGAATACTAGAGGATATCTATAATGGGTCTACAGCTACTATCATCCTCCACAAGGAGAGCAGTAAAATACCTATAAGGAAGGGTGTCAGACAAGGAGACACAATCTCTCCAATGTTATTCACAGCATGCTTACAAGAAGTATTCAGAACGTTGGATTGGGAACAGGTGGGAGTAAGGGTTAATGGAGAATACCTCAGTAACCTCAGATTTGCTGATGACGTTGCCTTGCTAAGTACTCGGGGGACGAATTGTAAAGCATGCTTTCCGCACTGGGCGAACAGAGTAGAACCGTGGGCCTGAAAATTAATATGCAGAAAACTAAAGTAATGATCAATAACCTCGGGACAGCACAGCAGTTTGAGATAGGTGGCGAGGCAGTGGAAGTGGTAAGCGAATATATCTACTTAGGCCAAGTTGTGACCCCAGATCCCAACCATGAGGCAGAGATAATTAGAAGGATCAGAATGGGGTGGGGTGCATATGGCAGACATTATCAGATAATGAATAGCAGCCTACCATTGTCGCTGAAGAAAAAAGTGTATGACAGCTGCATCTTACCGGTACTCACCTACGGGGCAGAAACTTGGAGGCTCACTAAGAGGGTTCAACTTAAATTGAGAACGACTCAGCGGGCAATGGAGCGGAAAATGATAGTTGTAACATTAAGGGACAAGAAGAGAGCGGAGTGGGTCAGGGAGCAAACTGGTGTTAAAGACATATTAGTAGAAATTAAGAAGAAGAAATGGACTTGGGCAGGGCATGTAATGCGAAGGCAAGATAACCGCTGGTCATTAATGGAAACAGAGTGGATCCCTAGAGAAGGCAAGCGCTGCAGGGGGCGGCAGAAAGTTAGATGGGCAGATGAGATCAAGAAGTTTGCGGGGATAAATTGGTCACAGTTGGCACAGGACCGAGGTAATTGGAGAATAATGGGAGAGGCCTTTGCCCTGCAGTGGGCGTAGACAGGCTGGTGATGATGATGATGATGAAAGATAAAACATCGACGTTATATTCCATGTTACGCACTTCCACGATTTTCGTGTATATTGGTAAGTGGACGTGTTAGCGCATTTTCTAGCGAGGAGAAAAAAATCAGCCAATTTACCGATCAGTTTGTAAGTTTTCTACTTATTGCATCACAATAATTTGCCGTAATTCCGTAAAGGAGGTCTTCAGGTTGTATAATGCAAAACTGCTATATTTAAACCGAAATAACTTTAAAACCCCGGAACCAAATTCAGAAAAATTTGGATAGTGTACAAATGCATAAGCTGGCAACACGCACACGAAAATACATTGCGTTACGTAAAGCCACTTCAATCTTTACTGCGAGTGAATTTTCCCTATTTTAGACTTTTTCGGACGGTCTTATAAGAAAACCTATTCTCTGGAACAAGAATTCCCGCCGCAAGTATCTGCATAGACATGCATTCTAAGCTCATACAAAGCCTCATGTAATTACAAGGAATAGTTATCTGTAATTATTGCAAATGAAGACCCAAGCGAAGCAAAAATACGATTTTTCTTTCTTGCGACTTGGCTTCTTCTTCTAAAGCCAAATGAGCTAAAATACACTGGTTAGCCAGATCAGAAACTAGAAGACTTCTGCTTTCTAATTATATATTAGCCATCTGTGTGGTGCAAACTGAAGCGCACATCGGCTACACAAATATCATCTAAAACTGCCAGCACGAGCCGAGGGAGTGGGACCGCCACCTTAAGGAATGTGCAAGTTAGAAAAAGAAAAAAGAAAATATTTAAAAGAAAGAAAATAGTAGAAAAGGAAAATATTTACCCATTTTAAGTAAGACGGAAAACCGCTACTACGTTATACCTGTATTCTACTGTATTTGCACGATTGTAACTCGCCCCCAATTGTCACGCACAGTCAGTTGTAGAATACCCACAGCACCCGAGAGTTGCTGTGGGTATTGTAGAAAAGTGGTGTGTAACTCCAAAGTATAGCATATCCAGCTTTGCGTTTCACGTTCAATCATCGTCGTCGACACATGGAGGGGTGCAGAATTTTTTACTTCAATCGCGCACTAAGGTCTACGAGACGCTTTGTGCATGATGGTGCTCCGTTGTCCTCTCTGTTCTGAAAATAAAATTACATCGCGTTCTATGTACGTTTCATAGTGGTACGTCTTTGGAGCCATAACGGCTGAAACTAAATCGTACTTGCAACATCAGAAATGTGTACAACAACCCGCGAAGGTATCCCCATTGCGTAACAGGTGGTGGTGGTGTTAAAACATCTTCGGACCACAATTTGCTAATGTATGTTGACGGATTGTTTAGGATTATATTGAGTTATGATTTAGATGGAAGTTCGTGTCCATGGCTTCCCTGCTGTGTCATTTCAAAGCCGTCTTGGGTTTTGAGTGTGATTATAACGGGCACACAAATTTGAAAGCTACCTTTAACAAAAAAATGTGTGCGTTGGGATTGTGCAAATACGGTATATGTTCAGTAAAGCGATGTGGGAAAGCGACACATGCATGCTGTTGGTGCCGCTGGCAACATGTGTCTACTAGGTGTCTGCATTATCGCTCTACATGCACGATGTGTGCCGCGTAGGCTCTGTCTTCTACTACTATAAGGTGTTCGCTGCAGCTTTTTATTAGCGCCAACTTCCTGCAGCCATGCACCTTCAAACCCACCGCGACAAACCGCTTCGAAGAAAATTGGTCGCCATCTCGCCCTGTGAAAGTGGATGTCAGGCAAAGCGTTCGTAAATCACTACAAATGGTGATAAAGGAGGGTATGAAATGTTTCTTGTCGTCCCGGCGGTCTTGTCGCTTGCGCTCGGCTAGTGTCAAAAGACGCGGGTACAGAGTTACGGCACTCGTTTCATCTATTGTTCTGTGCCGCCGCAATGATCATTAGTCAGTCGCATTATATTTGTTTACACTGCGACGGCTCATGGGCGCCGCCATTTTGTTGCTCATGTGTTTTAGTCGGTCAACTCTGGTAGGCTCAGCTTTTCCTCCCTGCTCTTCGGCTGTGCACGACTGACGCCGTTCCGAATTCTAATCGCAGGTAACACGCGTAACAGCACACTCTAAGAAGTGAAAGAGTTCTGGTAACTCTTCAAAGAAGTTCAATTGCTTGTCCCATATATTGGGCTCCGTGTTTTCGGTGCTTATTTTTTCTTAAAAATCGGCGGGTGTTTATCGGAGTTTATATTTTTGGCGGAAATTCGGCGTTTATCGGAGTTTATTTCCATTAAATCCCAAATTCTTCGATATTCGGAGCTTTGCATTATTTTCAAAACCCAAAATCTTAGATCAATTCATATCTGAATACTAAAACATGAAAACACACGAAGCACATTTTATTTTTTCTAGAAGGTTTTAATGCACAAAATACTTGAACACAGAACACCTGTATTTGTGCGTATAACAACTTTACCTCAAAGCTTGTTGTAAAACACGCCAGCATACTTTGCGAGGTTGCCGTCAGTGATCGAAAAGCGCTCCTTCCGATTGACGACTCTCAGCTTTGAACAGACCCGTTCAACGTTAGCGCTAGAAACAGGAAGCGCCAGAAGACGCAGCGCGCATAAAGAAGGCGCTGGCCACTCGACATTGTGAAGTCTCCAAAACGACAGGGGTTCAACAATGTTACATACCTCATAGCACTGATAGTTCGCAAAATCACTCAACAGCTGGCTCATGTCGTCAGTTTGAAGAAGCACTAATTGAAAAATAGGCGCATAGGTTTCGAACGCGCAGGGCAGCTCATGCTTCACATTTGGATTCACAATTTGAACACAGTACCAAAATGATTCTTTGGTGTACTGGAGTTTATTGCACAGGTTTCTCTCAGATGTCTGTCTCCACTTTTCGGCGACAGCAGCGTAGTATCTGTGAAAGCCTGCGACAGTCGTTAAGCGGTCATTCTCGTTAAGGAGGTCTAACAGGCTTGTGACATCTGATGCGAAGACCTCGGTTGGATCACGCCATTGGGTGGTGAGTGCGTGCAAACGAAGCCCCAGTATGGGATAAACTTGGTGTACCAGGGTACTCTCTGCCTCAAGTTCATTAATGATGGAGAGCACGGCACACGAATTGGTCTTCACAAACCTCATCTTAACAAGCAAGTCGTGCACAGCTTCAGGCGATGAAATAAGACTCTTGAGCTTCTCACACTTCGTTCTCTTGGCTTCGTCGCTTCTCAAAAAAGACAAAATGGCACGCCAGTAGTCCAACATATCTTCTAGAGCTTCATAGAAAGAGAACCACCTCGACGGACATACGCTTTTCAGCTACTTGATGGTCATGCCCATGGCCAAGCACACAAGACCAAACTTTTGCGCAGCTCCCGCGATGATTTAAACAGGGCAGGAAAGTGCACAGCAAAATCGTGAAGTACGTTAAACGGGCTAGTCCTGATTCCTTCCTCCAGAGCGTTGTTGAGTAGGTGGCACGGATCTTTGAAGTGAAGCGCTTTGAATTCAGGGTTGGAGAGTTGCAAGTCCTTGTGAAGCTCCTGCATGTAGGAGGCTGAGTCGGAGCACAATACAGCTATGTCACCTAAGGTCTTTCCGATCTTCTGTAGGGCAGTTTGCATAAACATGGCAATTCATACTGCGTTACACTGCTGAACTATTTGCAAGTCTATCATGAGGGTTCTACGTCCAGGAAGGTCGTCATCGTAGAACGTTGCAAGCACCGCCACGGCCGGACGTCCGCGAAGTTCCGGCGATTCGTCGATGGTGACGGAAATTGGCTGGTCTTTCATCAAAGAGCTTATCGTCGCAAGGTCTTTGTCACTGACCTCATGTACGTATTTCCTATATAGTTGGTCACTACCTGGCATCGTGCTTGCCGCCGGACACTTGCCTCCAAAAAGGCTGCCAAGAGGTCCATCAGCCTGGTGCAGCGGAATCCCAGCATGACAGAGTGCACGGCAAAACTGGTGCGGGATGTCATTCGCGTTCCGAGTGATGCATTCTTCCAGCGAACTTTGCTGTGGCGAGTTGCCTGTGAGATAGGAATAACAAGACGATGTGAATAAATCGGACTCCGAGAATGCAAGTCTGTTTAGACCCTGGCATAGAAGTAAGCGTGCACGACGAAACCTCGTGAAACTGTACGAAACATGCTACATTCACTCTCACGTAGCCGTAAATTCAAAGCACCAACAATTCAGCAAGGACTTACTTGTGTCCGGACGGCGCGTCTTCATACGGACGTGGCGCTGCGATTGTAAATGCTCCGCAATTATCACGTCGCCCTAGCCGTTGGCAATGCTAACTGTCACACGACAAAGCTTGCAAACAAAGACTCCTTCAGAGGTCGTTGACTATTCAAAATCACTATACTCCTTTACGTATTCGCTGCAAAGCTTTCGTTTCCTTCCCATTTTGCTTGCATGAAATTTCTGTTGACGTGCTACAGAAATGCGTCATGTGAGCATGCCACGCTTTCCACCAGCAGGCTTTCCGCGCTTGACCCTCACTGCCGTGGTCTCTGAAACTGTTCTCTCTCGCCCGCTCATGCTAGGAAGAGCAGACCAATCACAGACACCCAATGCGCCGCTCGCAGAAGCGGGCGGCGAAGCCTGGGGACCGTATATTCGATGTTGTCTGGGCGCCCTAGTGCCGCTGTTGCCTGGCGCCCCCTAGTGTCGCCAGGGGACCGTAAATCAAGAAGCCATCTCGCGCTCCCCGGGCCCGTGCATTCGGTGACCTGTTGCCAGTCACCGTGCCAGTCACCTGTTGCGAGTCACCGTGCATTCGGTGACTCGCTTCGTGCACGACAATGTCGTTATTAAATATGCGTTGGTTGCGCTCTCCGAGATACTGTCGACGCGCGGTAAACATTACATCGGTCAAACCAGAGGATGTATCAATGAGCGCTTAGAACTTGCCCTTTAGATAAAGAACGGAACCAGGTTATTTTGGCCCGTGAAATCGGAGGTTATCGGATAAATCCGAATTGTCGAAAATTTTACCGGCGAATATTTACCGGATTTTTTCGGATAAAACCGAAAACATGGAGCCCTACCCATATACAATTCCCTTCTCAAGCATCAGGTAACTCCTTTTACTAATAGCCGTACCCTTCAACCGAGAGTCCCCGGTATCTCGTGGGGAGGGGGCATGTGTGTAAGAAATAATTTAGGTGGTGAAACTGCGCCTGGCGAGGCGACCAGGGTGCTCCGGCACACTTTTCGCTCGCGCCGGTAGGTGGCACTAGTGGATGGCGGCCCAACCCCGCTGATACAAAGTTGTGCCGGCTTGCGCGTGGTTTGCCCAAACGTGTAGCCGGAGCCCGTAGGCGTTCTAATTGCAACACAGAAATTTATTAGCTTTAGTGTAAAAATCTTGTCGGTGCCTTTAAAATTTACTCGTCGCTCTGAACGCATTAAAATCAAACGATACGCCGCGATACCTTAGATGATGTGCGATGTAAAGAGCGTCACCTGTCACCAAGTTCGGCTAGCATTGGTGTATCAGTTTATTATTTCATATGCAGTTAGTAAACGTCTTGACACATTATCAGCGTCCATCTTGTGCGTCGTGCGAGCGCAAGGCCGGTTCCAAAGCGGTTAGTCAGTATAGGTACTGCGGGCTTGAAGACATCCGAATAGCTGTACGCCCCAAAGATGTTGGCTGCAAAAGGCATATTAAATTGTGATTAATGTAGCCTAAGATAAGGTCCGAAATGACCCCGCTTCGTTCCACTGTTTTTCACCAAATCCATATTGAAACGGTAAAAAAGAATCTGTAATTAGAATTTAGGAGAGGGAGAGAGAAGTAGATTTCTTCAAATATTTATTTTGTGGTGTTGTCTGGCTTATGTATAGGGAATAATTCTATCTAACGAAAAACATTAAGAAATACAAATGGCCGCTAGTTCTATTGTTATACATGTTTCCTTAGTGCACTTAGTTTAAAATAAACTAATTACTATCTTCACTCTGAAGGAAAGTTTAAAATCCACCTGAGTGCAGCCATACGGATACAAAAAAAAAAAGCTAACAGCTTTCTTAGAAACTTCGTAGTTGAATAAAAATTCGTACTGGTCCAGGATTCGGACCCGGGACCACCGTATAACCGGAGCAGTCACTAATTGATCAACAACTCGAAGTGAAGGACGGGTGTTAATCGACAAGATTAAGGGGAAATCTCCAAGGTGGAGTAAGTTTCCACGAAGGAAAGTTTGACATCTACCTGAGTGCAGCCATACGGCTACAAACGAAAGCTATAAAGCTTCTCAGAAAATTCTCAGTTGAAGAAAAATTCGTCCTGTTCCAGGATGCGAACCCGGGACCACTGCTTAACCGGACCAGTCGCTCTACCAAATGAGCTAACGAGGAGGCTAGCAGTTTGTAGCGCTAGAGAAAATTGATCAACAACTCGAAGCGAAGGACATGTGTTAATCGACCAGATTTAGGGGAAATCCACAAGGTGGAGTAAGTTTCTATGAAGGAAAGTTTGACATCCACCTGAGTGCAGATGGATGTCAAACTTTCTTTATTAGAAACTTACTCGCGTAAGTTTCTATGTGCGCGTGTGTTTGCATGAGAGCGCGTGAGGGCGTGTGCCAGGCACGTACCCAGGATTTTTTTAGGGGGGGGGAGACCCAAGGTAACTTTTCTATGCAAATTAGGGGAGAGGGCCAGGGTACCCACATTACTAGTACAAACACGATGAACGCCCAGCGTTTACCATAAAGGCGCGTAAACCTGCATAGAGATATGAAATGAAGTGTATCCGCCCTTGTGATGGAGGCGAAAAGAGAAAAGACTCCTATGTTAGAGATTTCTGCGCACGTTAAAGGTCCCTACGCGAAGCTTGCCAAATTTCAAAAAAAAAGAACGGCAGTAATTAAAATATTTACAGGAATAAATACGCGCATTACACAGTAAGTATACATTCCCTGTGCTAATGTTAAGGCATATTTCCGGAGCATCCCACATGTTATACGCAATCGAAGTCGGGACAAACGGAAGCCCATGTAGGCAATAGAAAGTTCAGATCTCCATGGCAAAACTCCAAGTGGCCGTAGATAGGCTGGTGATGATGATGATGATGATGGTAGTCAAAGAGGTCCCGGAGCTCCCTGCCTGGTAGACAGGCAGGGAGCCCATCGGCCGGAGCTTGATCAAGGATCCGACGGCCACCGTTTACGGCTTCTACCCTTCACCTTTCAACACCTCTCCACGGTTGGACACGGCTTATGTATTGGAGCTCGGGGTCCGCGGTGTCGCTGCTCACCGTCACCATGAATACTCAAGGTGCCCCGTGCGGGGCAAAAATAAGTAAGTGCGTAGCGGAATGTGTTGTCTCTATAATTCCTTAAAGTGTCTGTGTCTTGTGTCGAGTGCCTTGGATGTGATTAAGATGTACACTACGGATAGGCCCTCCCCACACATACTACTCCCGGGTCTTGGAGAGCTAGTGAGCAGGTGTGAGTGTGTTACATGTGTGTGTTCTATCTGTAACCTAGCTAAGGTAACTTCATGTGTCTTTTGTGTGAGTCAGTAGTGTATGGTCCCAAGCGTGGTTTTATTACGTGTAACTTGTTTTCTGTCAGTTCACTCCAGTGTGTTTGCCATGCGTTGCGAATTTGGTGCCTAATGTTTGGCTTCATGTCAGTGTATGGCACTGTTGCTATGCCCACTGTATTCAAGAGTGTAGCAGCAGTGGCCATTTTTTGATCTGCGGTTTCATTCCCGGCTATTCCACAGTGGCCAGGAACCACACCTTTTGTTATTTCCATACTTGAGGCGTATGCCGACATAAAGGCCTTAAAAACAAGATTGGTTACAGAGTTTTTGAGCGTTTTCTGGATAAAAGTGTTTGTACAACACTAACAGCATCTGTAAACACTATGTACCTTGAAATTTCTTGTTGAACGATGGTATGTAAAACAAGTAAAATGCCGTGTGCGATAAATACACACATACATACAGCCGTAAAAATGCTGTTGTGGGAGTTCATTCATTTTGCAACGCTAAAGTTCGGTCCGTGCGCAGCACAAGACACAGCATCAGCTGTCTTGTATGCGTCGGAATAATACTCTGCACACTGGTGCTTACCTTGCAGGAAGAGGAAATGCTGCATAATAGCTGCCCTTAGCTGTCCCTGTCCTTTGTGCATAATAACTGCACAAAGGACAGGTCACAAGAAATATCCCTGACTTGCCATGGTGCAATAAAATCAATGATGGTTGTCTTGTGGATGTATGAAAATGACACTGCTAGCTCAGAAGCTTCTGCTCTCACTCTGAGAGGGAACGGCATCGGAATAGATGGACGGTTTAAAATGAGCTGCTGTGAGGATGCATCATGAATGGTCGAGTTAAGATACTCTGGGGATACAGGCACCATTTGTGGCACTATGCATAGAGGCTTTCAACAGGGCTGGTGCAAAAGGTGCCACAAGCAAGGCGAAGCCCCCAATGCAGAACTGGGTCAATCATTTTAAGTGCCGTTTTCGTTGCCGACTCATACACGACGCTGCCGTAGTCCAAGCCAGATCCTACCAGTGCAGTATAAAGACGCAAGAGGAGCTGCTTGTCTGCACTGTGCGATTGGTGAGAGACGACTTTAAGGATATTCATAGTTTTTAGGCATTTTTGCTTGAGTATTTTCAGATGCGGAAGAAATGTTAGTTTGTTGTCGAATATTGGGCCTAAAAACGTGTGCTCCTTTTTACCAGGAATCGACACGCCATTTATAGTAATCTCAGGGTCCACATGGATCCCCCGCACACGGGGTAACACAACGCAATTACTTTTTACGGGTTCATCTTAAAAACTTTTGTGTCTGCCCAGCCAGTAAGTTTGTCCACGCCGAGCTAGACTTGACGTTCACATATTGACATATTGCATGATTTAAAAGATATTTGGACATTAACAACATAAACTGAACAAAAATGGTTGGTCGCAATTCCTTAGGAAGCGAGTTTATCTTCACTATGAAGAGTGTGCAGCTCAAAACACCGCCTTGAGGCACGCCATTTTCCTGAACGTGCACATTAGAAAGGGCACTACCAATTCTTACACGGAAAGTTCGTTCAGTCATGTAGCTAGAAATAGGGTTAATCATGTTACCGGAAACACCGAATGACTTCAAATTACTCAAGATGCCGTATCGCCATGCCATGTCGAAGGCATTTTCCACATCGAAGAAGATTGTAATGCAGAACTGTTTGTGCATGAAAGCATCTTTTAGGTAGGATTCCAACGCAACAAGTTGATCATTGGTGGAGCGCCCCGCCCTGAAGCCTGCCTGGCAGCTCTCGTGAAGACTGTTGTACTCAAGGAATTACACGAGCCTGCATATTGATCATCTTCTCGAAGAGCTTCAGCAGGTAGATCGTCGGGGCTATAGGACGGTAACTTGAGGGGGACGACGGTTGCTTTCCCTCCTTCAGGAAAGCCACTACTATGGCCTCCCTCCAAGACTTTGGAATATGCCCGAAAGCCATATTTTAATAAACAGATGTAGAAGCGTTTCAAGTGTGTCTGTGTGTAATTGTTGTGCCATTGTGTATGTGATGTTGTCTGGGCCTGGGGCTGAGGGTTTGCACGTGCTCAGAGCAGCCCTCAGTTCATGTAGTGAAAACGGAGTTGTAAGAAGTGTGTGGTTTGTTGTTGTCGTGTAGGGAATTCTTTTCACTAGAGTCTTTATACTTCAGGAGAGTGTTCGTGTAGTGTGCTGACCTGGACACGTGTTCGAAGTGTTGTGCAAGTGTGTTAGCCTGGTCTTTTAGTGTGACCCCTGTTGTACTGACCAGGGGCAGGCTGTGTGAATGTTGTCCTTTGAGTTTAGGTATACGTGTCCATACCTTGCGTGTGTCTGTGTATGGGTTTATGGATATTATGAATGAGGGCCAACTATCTCTTTTTGCGTCACGGCGAACACGTTTTCCGAACGCCTTGGCCCGTTTGAACAAAATAACGTGTTCCGGTGTGGGGTACCGACGGAGGATACCCCACTCCTTGTTGTGGGCCTCTCGCGCTCGCCTACAGTCCTCATTCCACGACGACCTCCGCTGGTTGCGCGGGGCACCAGAGGCGTGGGGAATGGACTTTTCGGCGGCGTCGAGGATGTGCGCCGTGAGAAGTTGAGCGGCTTCATCTACGTCTAGTTGTCTTATGGTTGTGTAGTGTAGTTTCGATGTCTCTGTAAATGCGTTCCAGTTAGCTCGTGCTTCATTGAACCTATTATGGGAAGATGACCTGCTTGGGCCTTTGCCTATATATGTTAGTGAGGAGAGGAAGTGGTCACAGCCATATGGCTCAGTGCCCACAGCCCACTCGAGAAGAGGAAAGAGAACTGCAGAGCCAATAGCCAATTCAAGATATGAGTATGTGTTGTGTCCTATGTTATGGTATGTAGGCTGTTTATTGTTGAAAAGGCATCCTCCAGAGGATGATAGAAACCTCTCTATCAGGCGACCCAGGGCACCCGTACGAGAAGAGCCCCAAAGTGAATTGTGAGCAATAAGGTCATCTGTTAAGATGTATGGTTAGGGGACCTGGTCAACCAGCGCCTCGAAGTCAGACCTCGAAAGTGAATATATATGGAGCATACCGTTATCAACCTATTAAATAATATTGTTTGAATTGCTACAGCCTCAAGGATAGTATTGAGAGTGACAGGGTGGGAGGCTAAGGATTTCCAGGCAATTTTGGCCACACCACCAGAAGAGTGTGTGCAGCCATTCCTGTCCTTTCTGAAGACCGTGTAACTATTCAAGCAATTTGTGTGCTTGGAATTCAGATGTGTTTCCTGAACGCACATTAACTTGGCTGATTAGCATGCAGTATTTCGTATACAGAGTCAAGATGTTTAAGAAGGCCTCTACAGTTCCATTGAATTATGTTTTCTCTTCCCATTACTTAGTGTGAGAGCAACTGGAGTGTGTATGTTTATATGTCGTCTTTCGGGGCTGTGCCTCTCGTCTTTTAGATGTAACGCATCTCTTTAACTCGCCTTGTCCCGCGACGTTGTCGCGGCATAGTCCGCATCCCTCCCCCATTCTCCTCACCACGGCAGCTGCTCGCTCCGCCGCTCTCACCGCACCGCCATCTGTGCGTCAGCGTAGTCAGCGCGCAGATTCCGCTCGGCTGCGCTCGGTTCCGTCGCCGTGCCAGCTGTGCGTTAGCGCGCAGGTTGCGCTCGGTTAAAAATTTACACCATCTTCCCGCGAGGGGAACCATGGGGTAGATGCGACGCATCGGGGCTGAACATGCTGTGTAAATAGGATACACAACAACAGCAATCCACAAGCTGACATCGCTAACATAAGGAAACGCACCGGATAACCCCCGATACGTTGCATCTACCCCATGGTTCCCATCGCGGGAAGATAGTGTAAATGTTTCGGCTTGCCGGAAGGTTTTCGTGTCGGGACGCGTTCCTAGCGGTGCACCGCAGGCAAGAATGGCCCGACGCATATTTTATCCTCGGATGTCCTCGGAGCGCCTGAGGGATCAGGCTCCTTAGACAGCGGACCCTTTGGGGCGCGCTTTTCCTTGCCCGCAAACGCCGAGGGTTTCAGGAACGCCTCGGATGGCGCAGGCGGGGCGGTGGAGGTGGGAGCTGCCGCTGTTTCCCCCATCTCCATCTCCTCCGTGCCCTCGCATGTGGTTTGGGGCGGTGGAGCGGAAGTGGAGGATGCAGCATCACTCCCACTGGACGTGGATGCCACCACAACCGCTGCTGGCTCAGCGAGCAGTGCGGAGGCGGGTTGGGCTGCCAGAGGCAATGCGTTGGGGGGGGGGGGGGGGGGGAAGGGGTGGCGGAGGCGGTACTAATTCCGACTCACGGTACTGGGTCCCTGCCGAAACCTGACGCCGCTCCGCCCCCCCGGTGAGCTGAGTCGGTGTACCTTCCCAGGGAGAAAGAGGCGAACCTCTTCCGTGCCTCTGGGAAGGTGATGTTTTCGGTTGCCTTTACGTTAATTACTGTTACCTTAAGGTTTACGTTACGTTACCTTTACGTTTGGTTACCTTTACGCGTTAACAAGCGTGAGAGTATGCTGCTTGTGGACCCTGGCAATTCGGGCAGGTGAAGTTGGTTGCAGTGCAGTTGCCGGAGAGATGATCATGCTCGGCTCATTTGGTACATGTTGTTCTGCCGCGACAGGAGTTGGTACCATGCCCTAACCGCTGCCACTTGAAACAGCGCCGCGCGTTCGGGGTGTATGGCCGGAAAGAACAACGGATGAAACCTGCATTGACATGCTCGGGCAGAGTTCAGCGGTAGAAAGTAAGTATCAGGTGTTTTGTAGCTATTTCTTTTCTCTCCTAATGACGATACGCCTTAGTGCTGTCAGGCCTTGATCTTTTAGGCCTCCGAGCAGATCGGTATCTGTCTCGGTTAGGAGGTCTTGCTCAGATCTCACACCCTGGACGCTGTTGAGGCTCCGGTGAGGTGTCACGCTGATATCCTGGTCGGCCATGCGGGTTTGGCTTATGAGAGTTGTGGCTTGCTGCTGCATGTTGACCTCAACTAAGACCTCATCAGTTCTTAGTTTTTTACCATTGTATGTCTTGCAAGGATATATTCAAGAATTTTTGATACAAGGAATACGGATTGTGAGGAAAGAGGAATGGATTTGTCAACCGATTCAACTATAAAAAAACAGGGGTAGTTGTCGTGTTTCGGGGCATGTTTCCCACCTCTTCCTGCCGTGATGGCAGGAAGATGTGGGAAAGATACTTCTGTGCGGACCCTTTTCAGGGTCCGATAAGGTTTGGAGGGGGGTATTCGATTTATCATATGGCATAGGAAAAAGCAGGGAGACGGGGGTACTTCCTTGGCTCGGGTTACCCTGATACCGAGAGAAGTCCCGGATCTCCCTGCCTGCTGAACAGACAGGGAGCCCATCCGCCGGAGCTTGACCTGGGCTCCGACGGCCACCGTTTGAGGTTTCTACCCTTCACCTTAAAACACATCGCCATGGTTGGATCCAGCTTATGTATGTGGGCGCGGGGTCCGCGGTGTCGCCAACACCGTCACCAAGACTACTCAAGGTGCCCCGTGCGGGGTTCATGCATCATGCATTACTTTACCTTACCAAGAATATCTCTTTGAAGTAATAGAGGGTGTGGTTAAGTGCACTTCACTTCTCTTCTATTTCGCTATTTGTAGAGTGACGTGAGTGAATTTAACTGATGCCGCATGGGTAATCGTCGAAGGTGCTTTTTACAGCTTTGCTTTTCAACCACATTCACAGGGTGGATTGGCACTAATTTTTTTAATGCTGAAGTATTGTTTGCCGAGTACTTTAAGGGGCCGAGGAAAGCTTTGTGAAGGTGGCATTAAAATGCATTCAGGTGGTATAACACATAACAGGGGATTTGTGAGCCAAGTGTGAGCCCCATACGTTGTACGGATAATTTGTAAACGATTATTGAAGATCGCCTTTCTCAGCCGATGAGGGCGATGTCGCAGCGAGCCGACCGCGGCTGCCGTAACGCCGGTCGCTGTTGACGCAACGGCGATCGCGGCTGACGCAACGCCGAGGCCCTCCCCCTGATTCGGCTGATCGTCAGCCGCCGGCAACGTCACTGCCATCGGCTTCCGGCTGCTTTTCCTTCATCCTGCGCGATCCCGAGTAGGCGAAGAGTTCCGGATTTCTGCAGACACGTTCCGATACGAGCGCTCCGCGAACTCTGGGTCTGGATAAAGATAAGTTATCCGCTGCTTGAGGTCCGGATCCATCAGTTGAATGATACGGACGATTGCAAAGACGGGTCCGCAGCGATTGACGCGTGCCTAGGCGCAGGAATGTAGCTAGCGAGAACGGCAGTCGAGCGTCGCAATGTCATATGGCTATTCCCAGTGTTTCTAGCTGCTTTGAAAGAAGTAGAGAGGGAGGATGCGGCAGGTCGTCTTGAGCGATGGGCGCTTCGCCTACAAGAATGTGACATACGCGTCATATACAGGTCCGGTCAGAAGCATTCTGATGCCGACGCTCTGCCCCGTTCACCAGTTTCTTCTGACCTTGCGAAGCCGTCGGGTGACCTGCTGGCCCTTTCGGTGACTGATATGGCAGCCGAGCAACGGAAGGATCCCTGGATCGCTTCCCTCATCAGCTGCCTATCCTATCCTTCCAGGGCCGCTATGACTCGGGCTCTGCGTAGGCAAGCATCACACTTTGGGGTACGCGATGGGGTGCTTTATCGCCGCAACTACCGCTCGTACGGCCGCAAATGGTTCCTTGTCTTCCCTCAACATTTGCGATCCGATGTGTGCGCCTCTTTTCATTCCGATCCCACGTGCGGTCATGCCGGCCTTCTCGAAACCTATCAACGTTTGCGCATCCGTTACTTTTGGCGTGGGATATACAGCTATGTGCTCAAATACGTTCGGTCCTGCCAAAACTGCCAACGCCGAAAGGCGCCGGTGCACCATGTGAGCGGTCCTTTGCAACCGCTGCCTTGCCCGGCCAGCCTTTTGACCGTGTTGGCATTGACTTGTACGGCCCATTACCTTGCACAGCCACCGCAAACCGCTGGGCTATAGTGGCCATTGACCACTTAACACGGTATGCAGAGACCGCTGCTCTGCCAACTGCCACGGCACATGACGTTGCCTCGTTTCTCTTGCATCGATTTATACTTCATCACGGTGCCCCTAAAGAACTGCTCAGTGACTGGGGCCGTGTCTTCCTGTCTGACGTCATTTCGGTGCTTCTTAAAGAATGCTATGTCATCCATCGCATGACCACTGCTTACCACCCGCAGACCAATGGTCTAACAGAGCGCTTTAACCGCACCCTTGGAGATATGTTGTCTAAGTACGTGGCGTCCGATCATAGAAATTGGGACCTGGTGCTTCCCTACGTGACGTACGCCTACAACACCACCATTCAAGCCACGACTGGGTTCTCTCCATTTTTCCTTTTATACGGGCGTGAGCCATCGTGTATGTTGGACACCATTCTGCCGTATCGTCCCCATCTATCTGAGTGTGCTCCGGTCTCGGAGGCCGCCAAGCGTGCAGAGAACAGAAGAATGCCGGCAACTTGCTCGTTCTTTTACCAGGGAAGAACAGGGCCGCCAAAAATCTCACAGTGATGGCAAACCCGTGCCGAGCTTCGTTCCTGATTCTCGTGTATGTCTCTGGGTACCCCCTCGGACTCCTGGTCTCTCCTCGAAATTCCTCTCAAACTATCAAGGCCCTTACCGCGTCATCGAACAGACTTCCCCAGTCAATTACGTTATCGAGCACTTAACACCTTCCCAGGATATCCGACGCCGTGGTCGGGAAACAGTGCATGTTGAACGTCTAAAACCCTATTACGATCCATTTGTTTCGCCAGCGCCTTGAGTCGCCAGAATGGCTACCCTTTTCGCCCGGGGGTGATTGTAATGCAGAAGATTGGCAACGTTCAGCGGAAGAATCAGGACCGTCACCAATCCCCTGCAGGAGATGTGCGCCACTTTATCGCCGTCGGTAGCGGAAATTTACACGGATTCAACGACGGCGATACGTGATCTACGTCGCGTTGCGCGTAGCACCAGCATGTCGGCACGTATTCACGCGATCCTGGACACATACCCATGCCCTGTGCGTGTATTGTGGGTTCGCCGGGACATGCTTCCTGCCCACATAGCGGCGGATCGCGCCTGTCGCCGTATAGACCTACAAAGGCCGCTGCCACTTCTTCCGGTGTCCACCCGAGAAGAACTGCTGGTGGAAAAGGAGAACCTCCGCCGCGCCACGCGTGCTTTACTTCCACCGCGTGGAACCGACCTCCCCAGTGGGCTCGCTCGCTGGGAGGAGGTCCTGCTGCGGAGGCTTCGAGTTGGGGTGGCATTATCCCCAGCAGTGACCCACGCTTGGCCTGCCGCTATCACGCACCGTTTGCGGACACCTGTCCTTTTGTACGGTCCCTGCGTCTGAAGCCGACACGAGCCACCTTCTATGGACCTGCCCTGCCCTTCAAACCTCTCGCCTGCAACACCTCCGGGGCACGAGGGCTCCATCCTGGGAGACCCCCTGATCTACAGCGGTGGATATGGGGCCTCAGTACCGGTCTCTGTTGACGTTTCTGCGTGAACCAAGTAATGTTGTATATATGACTGTTATGCCGTAAGGCAAACTCTCGCAAAAAAAAAAAAAAAAAAAAAGCCGAATATGGAAGCCGCACCGCCGTCGCCTGGAGCGACGGGGCTCTCTCTCGCTCTGCTTTCTCCAAGCGTCGACTGTGCTCGGACTGTGCTCGGCATGTGCCCTCCTTATCTTTCGCCTGCACAGCAGCCTTTGCCAATAAACCCCATTTCAGTACTGTTAATACGTGCATGGGGGCTGTGTTAGGGGACGTGGTGGTGCTTCGAAAAATAATGGGTTTAAAGCTTTGTTATGTCACAGTTATCTCTTGATTTCACCTCTGGTTGACTCGGAGCAAGTGGTGTCAATTACTCTGGGACTTCTCAGCGTATTCACACTTGAATTCAAACAATTCGCTTAATTGTCTATCTCAGTGCCTTCTCTGTTGCATTACAACGCTTGTAGTGATCGTTGATTCCCGCACTTGTATACCCAAGCATTACTTCCATCGCAGTACTGTGTTGTGCTGTTCCGTGCTGCGCTGCTTCCAGATCTTTCTTGCTATGTGGTTTTACATACTGCCGTACTTTCTTTTGCATTGATCCTTTTTTTTTCTTTTTACTTATCTGTTGCGACACTTGCCTAAACAATGCAACCATAAAATTGCCTGCGTGAATTCTGAGTGAAGTTCCGTAGAAACCCATGTCTACTTGATACGACGCCGGGACAGCTGCGGTGTGCTCACTGCACTTTCGTGAATCGGCATTACTGCGGCCCGGTTTTATGCGTAAAGGTGCAGTGCGTAGTTTTTGTTCTCTTGTTTGGAAGTACTGCTGTTGAGGCTTTCATTGCTTATAATGCTATGTGTTACGGGTAAAGTCAATTTTTCGGCTCGTAAGGAAAATCATAATGCATGTAGTGCCCACGAGGATTTTGTACTTATTGTATACGTGCTGATTTTGTACAGTGTGGTAAAGTTGTTTTATGTTTGTGCTGGAATAAAATTCGAATGTTTTGATTATAGCATGAGTATTCCTTTTTTCTTCTCTTAGAAAAGAAGCACAGAAACCGAGCAAGCATTATATAACCTTGATCTATACTTAAGGCACGCACGCAACCTGCGTATGGGCGACGCAATTAATCAGTCCGGTAGTGGCGTTGGTAGAAATTTGTATCGGGGTGAGGAGTGGGCACGTTTTTGATATGAGGGGGGGGGGGGGTTCGGGTAGAGAATTCGAGTGTCATGTTGAGCTCTTCATCCCATGGCAGAAAAAAATTCCGTTGGCGGGGGGGGGGGGGGGGGACGGGGGGTACGTGCCCGGTTCCCGGTTTGCCACCCACTGCATTCAAAATAAACAACTGATTGCTTTTGTACAGCAGTGGGAGACATGAATACAGAATAAAGTTTCGGAGAAAATGCAAGATGTTTTTATAAACAACGTACGTTTCTGTAGTCACCAGTCTGTACTAGTTAGGCTGGCGTTGACTTGAAGCACACACGCCAAGGGCTTGCCAAGGGCTCGCCAACTTGCGTCCGAATGCAATGACATGAGCCCTCAGCAATCAGAGGCGTGCTAAAGATGTTTTCAAGTGACATTTTCGCGCTAATGGTACCAAAATGACGTCACTTTTTGACAGGATCTTGCGTCACATCCGGTTTATTTTTTATTCCGCCGTAAGTGTTCCCTCCTCACACAGATGGCGCTAAGCCCCATGAGCAGCTTGAGAGCCGCCATTTTCTGAACGTATGGACTTCTATGAAACTTCGCTACCAGTTATATTACCCTGGTTTCAGTCGGATTTTCGCAATGCTCCGAAGAGTGCCATCCAGTGTCTAACGTTGATGAATGTAACGATGCCATACCAACGAAATATAAATAGGGACGTGCAAGTTCATACCGATGCACAATAAACATTCAACTGCTCCTGTGAAGGCACACTTCACTTTCGTATTTTGCCGGTCCCTGTGGAAGAGCGAAATACCACATTTTTTTTTGAAAACCATTTACCAAGCAACTTGCCAGCAACCATTGCAAGTCTCGTAAACATGCTTTGCCACGACAAGCAGTAACGTTCTACTATCCTGCCATATTTATTCTGTAAACAATTC
Source organism: Haemaphysalis longicornis (assembly GCA_013339765.2). Lineage (NCBI taxonomy): Eukaryota > Metazoa > Arthropoda > Arachnida > Ixodida > Ixodidae > Haemaphysalis > Haemaphysalis longicornis. The sequence goes on from CM023451.1 coordinate 90,300,509, forward strand.
CCGATGACTGCAGTAAACATATGTATGTGAAATGAAACACGTTTTAGCCTAGTTAATTAAGTTACGGATCGTCGTCCTTCACAATTTCTGCTTTGGGGTAAATCTTAGAAGTCGCCCCAACTTTGTATTTCGCTTGTGAACTACGCTGTTTTGTCATCAACTGCAAAGGCCAGCGAAGCAGCGCTCCTGGATCGGCTGCACACGGCGGCTTTTTAAAAGCATTTTGCTGCAATATATTCCTCGATACGCCAAATTGCATGCAACCATGAAACATTTGCGCGAAGGAACAGACTTGCACTTCCACTTCCAGCTTGGCGCATTGAGCATCGTCTGCTATGTTTAAATATTGCGTATGGTCGTAAATCACACTTGTGGCATGCCTCGTAAATGTCGCCTCTATATGCAAGATTTACCGATCTGAAAAAGTACTCGTCGTTATCTACGCTTTGGAAGCCTCGCCGTAGCAGTACGACCGAAATCCATGCACAAATACGCTGCGCTGACTGCCGCCGGCATTCCACTGACGAGCGGTTCGCCACGGGCGTCGCTGTTCGCTGATGCGACGGTGGTGCCATGCAACAGGAGCCCGGTCCCTATGGTGCGATCCTGTAAAGTACCGCGTTCACGATATTCTTTCCCCTCGCGTATGCTTCGCAAATCTGCCGCAGCTTCGCACTTGTTTTGTTGTGTACTGCTGCCGAATGTGCCGCTATTATCTTACCCCTTTTTGGCTCCGTTGTTTGAATGGGGAGTAACCAGCTGCAATGCTTGATAGCAATTCTAAGCAGGAAATACTGTTGAGACAGGATTGCGGTGTGCCTGATGAGTATCCGTGTAATTGTGACTTTCAACGAAAGATTTATGCCCGTGAGTGGTCAGTTTGTTAGCAGAATCGTGCGAGTACCCTCTTGCCGGGCGTGCTGTAAGTGGTCTCTGGCCTGTGAAAGTAAGATTTTTCCTCTATGATAGCTTATCAGTATGTGTAAAACCGTCGTGCGGCGAAAGAATATTGTTCCTGTAAGCTCACCTCACGACGTAGTTGATTGCGGGTCATCCGACATCTACCACGTTTTAGCGCTTAACTTGTGGGCAATCCGCATCGTTTGAGAAACCATGATGTTTTTTCTCGGAGTTAGGTGGTTCTGATGTACCCTGGGGGCAATCAATTCCTACATTCGTGGCCTGTTGGATTGCGTTAGGCTGAATACCTGCAACACGAAGAATCCTGTGGCTGCAATTCTATGCACGTCCGTTGGAGAGCAAATTTTGCTTGGTCAAGGCATTCTAACAGTGAAGCTGTCGTTTTTGGCCCTAATGTGTCCGGTGCGAGGCGTCACAAGAAAACTCCGTCATAGTTACTGCCGCCGTTCACCGCGTGCGTGAGCCCGCGCCTTACGAGGAGTTGCCGGTGTCCAGGCTTGCACGTGGCGCTCGCAAAAAACAAATGCCAAGAAAACACTTCACGTGCGTTCACGCCTCAAGGGGAGCACAAAACAGCTCGCGCTTCAACCCGTTCAGTTCGCGAAGCCAGTTTTTTTGCCCTCGGTCCTAGCACCTGTTGACGCGTTCCACTTTGGTAGAAATGTGAAAGCCTGCGATCCGGGCCCGCCAGTCATGCATGTGGAAGACGGCGTACGATATATATGGATATGATGATGACCTCTACTACCGATGTGAACATGTAAATAAACAAGTTCAAACCTAATACAATGCGTGGTGGTGTGTCCTTCAGGGCTTACATAGAAGGAAATCCTCCAGCTTCATTGTGGGTCAAACTTTGCGCGACTTAGTGCAAGCTTCGCCCTTTTTTTGGGTGTCGTCATAGCATTATTCCACGTTCAAAGGAATTCACCCGCAAGTTCATTTCTCGTATCATAATTTAGAAAAAGGGCGTTCAAAATTTCATGAATATTTTAGAGTAATTGCGTTGTAAAAAAACGCCGGTACCGTCATATACTTCACCACCAAGCAATTATGAATCGGGGTTAGCTGGAAATGACGTGAATCCCAGTAAACGGTAAAAAAAAACAGCTCCACCTGTAAAGAACGTGCCTGCGGGTAGATTTGAACTGAATGTTATATACATTAGGAAAAACGAAGAAAACTAAAACCAGTCGCTTACAAGCGTTTCTTTTTAAATGATTGATCTGCATGTGTCTTGTAAGACACCCTGCTGCTCGAACAAATTTTCTATGGAAATGTAGACTGGCTTCTCGTCCGAGCCAATTTTGTGGAACTATTGAAATTTCACTGTAGCTCGCAATCAATGCCTATGGTAATTAGTGTCGTTACAATATATAAGAAAGAAGAAAGCATATGCTGATTAGTTTTCAGCCTGAGCTCTAAATACATAGTCAAGCGTGCACCCGCAAAGCTTCCTAGCGCGTAAGACACAATTAGGTTTACAAGGGCCGTAGGCATACGATGTTCATATAATAAAAAAGTTTGAACGAATTTGAATTTTTTTCTGGCTTGTATTTTGGCGTTATTGCCAAGTTGCCCTTCATTTATTCTATATACAACCACGTGTTTGTGTCTGTCTGTGAGAAGTAGCCACAAGGGTTTATGCAGAATTTAGGTTTCCAAGTGGTGGCGAAATCCTTCTGGTATTTTCTTTTGGGGGGGTGATGTATAAAACCCATTGTAGCCAGAGGAAAGAACAGTGTGCCAGTGAATCACGCTACTGACAAGCTGTTTCCACAAATAGAAAGCGCGTTTCATGCATGAAATGGTCTCTTTAGCTATCTGGCGCAATCCACCTAACATTTTCCTTTCTTCTTCACCTGCCCCCTCGTCTCCTACCTGTGAGCGAAACCACGATGAGTCCTCTTCCCTAGGTTTGTCTCTTTCACGCTTGATTAGGTTGGATTGGGAAAACCTTATTGGGGCCTGCGAATAAAGCCCTATTGCTAGATCTTCTGGATTTAAACATGTTCCTCCAACTTCCGTGACACGCGTCCAGAAAACACCATAAGAAATCAGTTGTTTCGATAATTTGCATTATCTCATACCAAACCAAATGTAGGGGATCACGTTCTGTAAGCAGAACCTTCTAGCTCTATTGCAGCCAACGTCGTTTAGGCGTAGTTATATGGGTAAACAGGGTGGTGAAAAGGGGCAATTGCACCCCCAATCGCCCCACAAAAAGAGTTGCCTACTTCCACCCGTTCCCTGCCCTCCCCTCGCAACGCAGCAGGTTTTCGCCCTTAAAAAGACAGGCAAGCGATTTTTGTCGAGTATATATTCTCTATCCCAAATGAAAGGGCATCACTTAAATCATCTTGACGAGAAACGGTTTTCCTGATAACGCCGCAGAAATTTTTAAATATAAATGTTTAGATCTTCGAGCCGTATGTGTCCCTCCCAAAAATGATGCTGGCAACCATGACATAGAGTAGCTCGGCAACATACTTTTGTCTGTATGTGAAATAAAAAACGATATTTAAAAACTTGTCCCCAGCTTAAAAAAGTTAAAATCGCAGGATTTTCTGTTCCGTTGTGTTTTTTTAATGCAGCGGTCTGATGATGATGATGATGATGATTCCTATTGGTTTCCCCTTTGAAGCGGGGTGATGACATGTCATCTTACCAAAAAGGACTAATATAATCATGTTTTACACTCTTGGTTTAATACTAGCGCTGCTTATGGCAGGCCCTAAAGCTTATTAGGCCCGAAATACTTTCTTTTCCCTGTTACAGGTGGTAACTGTAATACGCAATATTCCCCTCTCTGCTTTTCGTCCACCAGCATTCTAATCTTCTTTTCGTCCCCTCGACAGCCTTGAAGTTAACTTCCTCACTGATGCCCTTAAATCCTAGGGCTTCTGAAAGCCCAATATTCCCTTCATGTACCTACCCAATCATTTTGTGAATACTTCCCCACAAAACTCTTAGTTCGCAGGCAACCTGCTCTAGCCTCAAAAAGCAAAGCACTGCCCTGGGAAGTATCGTAGAAATGTTCCTTTCTGATGTTCATCTTCTCAGCGCTGTACATCTCTAACGACGTTTTAGCTTCCATTTTTTCCTCCATTTATTCGTTTCAATCTGCCTTGCCTCTTTTTGGTTACCTTGGCTGTTTTGGATTCCCCACTGTTCTTTCCGTATTTCATCGTTAGCCGTCTAGTCTTCCTTAACCACTGCGTGTCCACGCTTTTCAAGTATAGGTACCTAAAAACCTTAGCTGCCCACCTTCGTTGATCCATTTCCCTCAACCTCATCTCAAAGCATATTTTACTTTGAGCTTCTCTAACTTCAAACGACGTCCAGCCCATATCTCCCTGAACTGCTTCGTTAGTTGTTTTTCCATGCGCGCCTAAGGCCAAACGTCCTACCGTTCTCTGGTTTACTTCAAGGCCTGATAGAACGTCTGATTTTAAGCAGAGTACAGCATTCGCAAACGTGAGGCCTGGAACCATTACTCCTTTCCACATTCCTCTTACTATTTCATATTTGTTATACCCCCACAGAGCTCTATGCTTCATTATAGCTGCGTTTCGCTTCCCTTAACCTTAAGTTGCTCCTCGTGAGTACTTAAGTAGTTATCCCCTTCGTTTATCCACACTCCCAAATATTTATATTCCTTCACTCTAGGTAATTCGCCTTGCTGGATAGACACTACTTCGGTGGTAGCGTCTATCCCGAAGCGTCTATAGGTCTATATAGGTAGCGTCTATAGAGGTAGCGTCCTTAGGTCTATTGTGCCCGAATGCGCCATCTGTTGGGATAAACGATAGGTAGAATCTGTCTTCACGTTGTGGAGGTGGGAAGTTTGATTCTCCCCGGGCGTGACGTTTTTTTAAGCTGCCGTTGCGTATATGGAAACTTAAAAACAAATATTTGGCAGAACAACGCCTATGTCCTCAGGCAGAATCGTCAAAGCTCCTTCACTGGGTCTGTTTACTGAACGCTGCCGTTGATTCTGCCCATGGTGGCTCAGTTAGCCACACTGAGAGGAACCCCGCGGCGGCGGGCGGCGTGTCTTTAGAATTTTCAAAAGAATATTCAGAAATACATATACAATTTAACCTTGTACAAATAATTGTGTTAAAAGGTTTTCAATACGCAAATAAACGTTTCAGCAGCTGCAGTAGCTGCTAGGTTTGCAGGTCACGTGACAGGAACACATATTGTAGTGCCAAGTTTCGACACTACGAACCGCCACCGTTCCGATTTCAGAAAGTTTGCTGCCAAATTAAAATTATTTTTACCGATTTGTTTAGAAATTGCTTGTCGTTACCGGGCTATATATAACGCTGGCTTTCATATGAGCTAGAGAACATACACGTACAAAAATCGGTTGTCTGTCCCTTTAAGAAAAATTCCTACCGATGACCATAGCTCAACGACCACAGCTTAATGTGCTTAACGCAAAGGAAATGTTTTTCCTTGCTAATAGTCTTTGAAAGCTCCTTAAGACACCTAAATACGCCTATCACGAGGTGACCACGCCACGTCTTGCGTAGATAGCCAGAAGACATTGTTAGTAGGTGTCTTCGATTCTGAGCTAGATAAGATGTATGCACGACAATGATGGCAGTACAACTAGACGATATCGCGTTATTGAACACGTCTTCAACACCTTTTTAAAACGCCGTCTCTTAGCTGTCTTGCAATCAACGTCATGTAGACGTGCTCTATAGCTGAATATCTCACATATCTATTAATGATATCTTTCAGCTGTCTACAAAAAACGTGCTGTAGACATCTCAGGATAGACGCTTTGAGAGTGTCTTAAGAAGCTTACAATGTCTTAAGAAGTGTCTTAAGAAACTTACAACAAACTTCTTGTGCACGTTGAGATTCGTATGTCCTCTACCACTCTTAGCAAAGATGACTTATCTGCATCTCACGGAGCTCAAGACGTCGGAGATCTTGCACAGGTGTCCTGTACCTACCTCTCTTAAGACATCTTTGAGACATACGAAAATAGACGTCTTATAGGTAACTTTCTTACCGCAAAATACCTAAGACCGTGCAAGACCATGGTAGACATCTCAAATACGTTTTCTTTTCCGTGGGATATAGTTTATCCGTATCCGTTTAAAGCAGCGTAAAACATACCAATTCACGCTTATTTACTTGGCTAATGGGTAGAACAGTTACAGGAAAAAGGTTGCTTGCAATGAAAGGAAACGACATAACTTTTGGGAGTCGAACCCGGGGCGTTAGCGCCAAAACCCACGACTCTACCTCTGCGCAACAAAAGCCAAAGAACGGAGCCCTTTTAGCAGACCCTCAAAGCAGACATAACCGTGTGGTGTGGACCTCAGAATAAAGCTGAACATTATTCAGCGGTCTAATCCACAGAATAGACAGTGCGTATTGCAGATGGCTATGTGTGGCACACGTCCTCTCAGGGGATTCGCAAAGATACGGATAATCATAAAACGTTCACAAAGCTTATGGCCACAAGACTAGTAGAAAAAAGAAATCACGCAACAAAGAATATAAAGCCACTTGGTGATTGCAGTCTCCCATTCGTCCATGCTTCCTTGCATTTGTTACATTACCATGAAGGAATCGCACTGTCTTAAATAGCCACACTGGAGCGGGTGCTGCTGAATGGCACAGAGGAAAACATATCTACTTACAAGCATGCAGTCACGGTAATCACGTATCGCCATTCTTCTAACGCTTGCCGATATGCTGCTGCAGGCACTGGCACAGGCCTAACAGCAACTAACGCGTGCATATGACGGCCGCTCTTGAACTGTGAGCGTGTAGCCCGTCACTACTACTCATAGGTATAAATAAACGTCCGAATCTTCTTACATACGCCGTGAGGGTTACAAAGGTTTTCTTAAGCAGAAGCCGAAGGGGATTATTTTTTCGGCGTGACCATTCCCCTAACCTTGCACGCATCCTAGTTTTTTTCCCCGAAGGGAGCGAGCATTGGTTTCTTCTTCTTCCGGACGCCATTGCTTTCGATTTGGGTCAGCTTCGTTCTTGTGCGTAATTCTCAGCAATTCCTACCATGGGTAAGCAAATAGCCCGGAAGGAAGGCGTTACTGAACACCTCCTATTGCTGTGCGTCACGTTCAGTGCGAGGATAACGAAGGCAAGTTAGGTAATAAATTGTACGCTCTAACGCACACAGGAACGACGGTGGCCTGGGATGGCGACCGTTTTAGAGGGGGGTATACTTGCCGATGACTTCAAGGGCAAGGGACACAATAACTTGTTTTGTGCCCTCGGGGGGCAAACGTCTTGAGAGCGAATTATAAAGCCGTGGCAGCTGCAGTCTCCGCCAACTACGAATCTTTCGCGTGAATTCGCCATGTGAAATAGCAGCACCCCAGGACGCTATTATACTTTAAACCTTCCGGAAGCTCTAAACCAATACCGCGGGTTTCACACGTTCGAGTTTGTGGCGTATGCAATGGAACGATGCGTTTTAATTATCCACATTTCAACAACGGTGCCGGTTAGGTGAAGAGAAATAGTTGAGCGTAGAAGCAGTGCTGAAGAGGAATGTCGTACGGGCCACTTGAGTTGCGCGGAACAGAAAGCAGGCGAGAAACGACGCTAATTATTTAGGGAGATATACATCTCGCGCCGTGGAGAGATTCGTGCAGGGCCGTTTTTCTGTTAGCGATATTTAGAGACGCGGATGTTGGACGCCGGCTTCTTCGCTGAAGCCAGCGTGGGCAACACCTCGGGCAATGGAAAAGCTCCATGGAAGTTGCAGACGTGTAGGACGCCGCTTTTCGCGCTGAAAGAGCAATTTAAGGCTTCCGTCTAAAAACGTTTCGTAAGTCCAATCATTCATTGTTACATTGCTGCCATGACGCCTATCATCTTTGACTGTATTCAAGGGCCGACACAGTGGTAGTGCCACCTCTACGGTGCAACCAGCACAAAGCGGCCATAGTAGGGTGTCAAGCCGAACAAAATGCCGATTAAGTTACAGTTCTTATTTGGGCAAATCAATGTCCTTCCGGTTGGATAAATCAAATTCCGAAGCGGCTCAGGAAATCGTTGGACGAGTTAAATTATTAGCGAACTAGGCAAACGTTTTGTTAACCTAAAAGCGACGATGAAAGCAACGTAATTCCTGTTATATATTAATACCGCTGTTTATCGATAAACGTTGTCCCATTTCAAAGAGAACAGTAAGCAACAAGGCCAGTTACTAGGAAAAACAGAAGAAGTAGTGATGATTTACCACATGCTTTCCATCCTGCCGTTTTGTTCTAGGGACTGCGTTAAGGCCCCGCCGAGAGGCATGAGTGTTTGATATATTTTCTAAGGCTTCTTTTTCTTGTTGTTGTTTTTTTTAAATCACAATCATCTCTATAGAATGGCCCATCCCGCCGGCCGTTAAACGCCAGAGGTAGGCCTGAGTGCAAGCGTCGGGGCGTTGCGATTTCAGGCGCCGACAAAAATGTCTAAGCACTTTCACACCGGACGTCTTTGGCGTCCGCCATCACAGCAATCACAATGTGCGCTCAAGGGTGTATGCACGAGCCCCGTGAAAGTGACGTCCCATGACCGTGATCCATAAAAAATGGCCACGTATCTGCTAACTTCCCTGCAAATGTTGTCGAAAGACAATAGTCGTCTGCCGCCTGCAAAGAAACTGACTCTTCTTTACACACTCAGCTCTCACGCTTTTTCCCTCCCGTCTCTAAAACTTGTCGGTCTTGCTCATCACTACTCTGGTAGTTAGGACCCTGAAATTCAAAGCACAGAAGACACAAGACAAATGCAAGGACAGACAGAGAACACAATTTTGACGCTTTAGTAGCCCGGATAGACTATCGTCTTTAAAACAGCAACCCGAGTTCCCGCCTCAAATGAATTCAGCTTGCCATTTGTTTTTCATCTACAGCGACGTCGCCGAAAAGTTCGAGTGGGACGAGTTCGTTTAGTGAGTATTTGCCATTAGTGTGAGACAATCTGCCAGATTCCTCTCTTTCCTTTCTCATTTCCCATGGTCTTTTCTCTGAATAGAGTCTTCAGAGCTGTAAGTACCTGTCACAAATTGTGCTGCTCTTTCCGCCACTACACGTTCTCTTCAATTATGCACAAACGAGTGTGCAGAAAGAAAAGCCCAAAGTGAAACCACGCATAATAGTTGTGCACCCGTTTACTTTTCTCGTGGAAGCGTCTTTTTAAAACTAGTCGGGCGAAACAAAGATTTAAAAAATTTTCCCGGGTGACATTCGGGCCCTGAAACTTCTGATAACACACCAGAAGCACCACCAATAGGCCTCCGGAGAATGGTTGTATTTTCAGTAGTGGACTCGAACAGAGCGATGAATGCGTGTATTAAAATTGATGTCGGAAGGCGAGGTAGCCTGATTTCATTTCTATGTAAAGTATTTTCAAGCCAGCAACCTTGTTTTGTTTGTTTCTTCGATTGGTACAAAGCAGCGGCTACCATGACACTGGCTATTTTATCTGAAGTAGAAAACTGTAAATAATAAGGTGTTTTCATTAAAAAACCCACTGTGATAACTTGGGATAAAAGTCTGTGTTACCCCGCCTCCTGAAGTTAGAACGGCCATGGCTGGCACGTAAGAAAAGGCAGCTGAAGCAGACAGCTCTCTTTTGCTCTGCAATTAGTCAATTGCAGGATTGATACATAGTGCGTATAAAGGTGAACACTAGATAATATTCGCTGATACCGATTCCGATTCGTGTATAGACTGGACCTTGTTGTGATCTGGTGATTGTTCACCCTCTTACAACATGAGCTTCGTAATCTCGGTGAATCGAGCACCCTAGCCTGGCGGTGATCTGCTCTTCGCATACTTGAGCAGAAGAGCAGAAATTATTTTATCAGAGGGCACGTGCTACACACCGAACTTTGCCGCTGCCTTTATCTGCTGTGTTGCGACGGACATTTGGGGCGTGTTTGTACTGCACGAACCGTAAGCGCACGTTCGTGCGTGTGTTCTAAACTGTTTGGTGATACATTGGACCTCCGAGAATGTTGCGGTTCTGCTTTCGGGAAACATCGGCCAGCGATGTTTACTGCCTCGCCACATCTGTTCTGCCCATTCCTTTCGTGTGTGGACCTGCTCAATATATATAATTCTGTGCAATATTCATTGACCACAAGCTAGATTTTGCGTTCCTGAAGGAGCTGGCGTTAGTTTTCCTTCCAAGCACTCATCCCTCTTAGAAAATTCGTCACAGTGTAAAGGGTAATAATGAGAATAGCAATAATGGTACACCATACGGGTATTTATTTCCAGTGGATGCAATAATAAAGCCTGGAGTAGTAACTATGGTAAGGGTGGTATCATAGGTGACTTAATAATCGCGATTTTTAATATCGTGCCTTCGTTGAGATACGCGATGATACCGAGCGATAAACTTTTAATGTGGAGCGTTCAAGGCGTCTTCCCGCAGTAAAGCCGACGTTGTCAGGGCGTTACCGCGAGAAAAAAATCCCGTAGTGCCAGCGCCCACTGCAACATCTCAGTTCATAAGCGCTGTTCCAACAGGTGGCCAGCCAGTAGGCAGCGATGACACTGGAGGAGAAATTAAACAATGTTGAAAATTTAGAACACCGGGTTGGGGTAGGGCGGAGGGAAGATTTACAGGTGCAGCAAAAGGTGCGCCAGAGAAAAGAAAAGTAGGACCGCTGCAAGGAAAGTGAGGGAAGCACGAAACAGCACGTCGATAAAATTTATAGGGTAGAACAGATAACTTTAATAAACCTGCCAAGTCGATCACTTTTTGACAACCGACCTCCGATACAACGGCAAAGCCTAGATTATGATAATGGTAATTATGCTGCTGTTGGAGATGATGATATTGATAATCAGCATCACGAGATGTGGCAAGGTGCATTTCGTGCCTTCGACGCCGCCCTCGTCACGTACGTGTGTCCGCACGCCTGCGGGGTCCGCACGCTGCAGGCTGTGGCTAGCTCGCTGCCCAGTGCCATGCAGGAAACCGTAATTTAGTATAATTCTCGCGTGCACTAAGGCAGTGTGGTACGATAGGCAGCGTGGGATGCATTTCATTTTGAAAAAGTCGCTTTCGGTGCCACCGTGACGTGACAACAAAACTGAGATCGCCGACCTTTGCCAATGGTGCACGGCGCCCGCGGGGCCGTATATCCTTGGTCAACGCAACGCAGATTCTTCGTTATCGAGGAGAAAAATAAGGCTATATAGTTACACACCTTAAGGCGGAGCTTGAGCGCCATCAAACATTTTTTTCCTGTTGTCACGTTTTGTGGCACGTCTCGACCAGCTCAGAAGAATGGACACGGGAGCATCGTTGGCATGTTTACCACATCACACATTATTATGTACAACTACAACCCCTAAGCAAAATAAACGCGAAGCAAACAGAGAACTCAACCAAATAAATTCCTAAATACTAATCCCTAAAAACAACCTAGAAAAGCCACCAAACCAAACCAAAAGTCACTACAATGAAGCCACTAATAATGCAACCCGTCCTAGTTCTAGTCTATACCAAGTCCATGTTAACAGTCCTAACAACCATGGTCATATAATACCAATTCCCAAGCGGGCGGGCCACCCGCTGTCTCCGGCGCTGACGTGTCGTACCCGTCGCTTGGCCGTGACACGCTGGTAGTCGTAGTGTTCCGCTGCCGCGGTGCCCATGGTGTGGTACCGACCTAGTTGTGCGTGGTAGTCACACGGTGGACCGCTTTTCAGCTACCCCTCATGGTAGCCCCCGTAGCAGGAAGCAACCCCTGGCCTCGGGACCGTCACCGTTGAACCAGGTAGCACCGTGGAGCTCCGGGAACGTCGCCGCGTGGGGCCGCCAAGGCGTTAGTTGACGGTGCGTTGCTCGATGTACGCAGGCGCCCGACCGTCGCCGCTGGGGCCACCAAAGCACAGGTTGGTGGTACGACGCGGAAGTAGGAGCCGATGCCACGTCGGTCCACTCCGGCCCAGGCTGATGTGGCTCTGGTCTATGGCGGGGCCTCGTACGTCCGGCTTGTTCCTCGGACTCGTGCCACCTGACCTTCCTGCTGTGGCGTTCTTCTGATCTCCCCCTCTCCCTCTCCCGGCCTGTTCCCCGGGAATAATTAGCCTTTGCCCGGCCGTCGCGGCACTCTTGCATTCGCTGTGCCCGTGTTCGCCGCTCGGGTCACCACCACATTGGTTATTTCTCCACGTGCCTCCATCGCGTCACCTCGTCATTCGTCCGTCCTCATTGCGGGAAATTTGCATTCTCTTTCTTCGTCTTCGTCTTCGTCGGCCTCTGGCTCCGCTATTACACGTCATGTTTATTCCAAAGGGGGATTGCCCCCTTAATCATGACACCTGTTACGTCCTAATATTCAAGCATAGGAATTTTTGCCTAACCAAAATGCCACTTCATTGACGACGGACTGCAGCAAGGGGCTGATGTAAGGTGCAATTTTTTTGTACTCTCGTTAACGATGGCTGCGCATTAAAAAATGTACGTGCCGGCGGCTGTGGCCCGTCCGCACAATGTTTTGTCGAATGACTCAATTCCGCAGTGGCCACAGCTGTTACTTTCAGAAACTGGAAGACGTTTGTACGCGTGCTGCTGTACATCGGCCCAAAATGTTTATTACCCGAGAAAACTCATCCGATGCCCCTCAAGCTGGCGTAGAAACTGGCATGTTCTAATGGCGATGAACTCTACACACTGAGCTTATGGAAGCACATGGCTACATTGGCGAAGGCGTCCTGTACCGAGCTCTGACGCCGCCGTCATGTAGTGGTAGTGTTGTGGATGAGCAGCCATGGGGACAGGTGCCCTGGTTTGATGACAAAGAGCCTAGGGCAAAACGTAACTGCTTTACTGCATAGCGAGAGAGGAGATGAACAGCAACGGTACAGGAGCAGGAGTAGTGCGCGAAAGCTCACAATTTCAAAAGCCACATCTCACTTTCCCCTCGCGGAAATGTCCGCTCTTTATGCCCTGTTTCCTAAGGCCCCGTATTCGTGATCCCCTGACATATTTGCCTCTTTCCGATTACTCCGTACCTAAGGACTCACTCTTTCGGTGCCGTACTCATAATCTAAGCCCACTGAATAAATCGTATTATTTCTGTGCGGCATATGAAATATCTAGAGTGGAGATGGAACGTTACTTTGACCGATGGTTCTAGCGCGTCTAGGGGTGAGTGTTTTTCTCCTCTATGAGTTTATTCGTTGCAATTATCAATCTAATTAATGATGTCGATCAAATATGTGGCATGACATACTTGTGACCATCTATAAAGAGCGTATCCTGTCCTTTTTGTACTGAATGACTAGCATCTCAAAGTAGTTAATCGGATTCTGAATATCGCGCTCCTTCAACCAGCCTGTGGCGCGGTCGCAATGGCACCCCTGGAGGCCTCAGGGACAACTAGTTTTGTGTGCCACTCGGCAGAGCCACAGACGTGGGCATGGCTTTGGTGTACACTTCGCCACAATTGGTTTCAAGTCCACCCAACTTACACCAGGCATCGGAATAAGCGTTGCTAAGTTTGGAGGTCATTGACTCCTGTACTTGTTTCGAGGGAGGGGTGAGGGACGTAATGTTTGAATGCCCAGAAATTAAAGCAAATTTGAAGCGTGCTCTTTTCCCTTCTGAGTTGTATGTTCGTTTCTTTTGCTAACTCTACCGTTCTCTTAAGATTGTTGTCGAACATTATTGTACTATTCCTAATGCATTTAGGCACAAAAGTAACGTTTCCTCGTATTGCTGCCGGAGAATGGTTCGGGGAAACAGGCACCGGGCTTTTGGCAAGTGAGGACTATGGCACAGGGTTATTCTTCGCGGGGCATTTGAGGCTTGGGGCTGACGTTGTGGGGCTTTTGCGATAGGGCGTCTGCGCGCGGGACGATCTTGATACACCCTCCAGGAACAGCATGGCAGTCGACGGGCAGAGCGACGCTAAGTGCAGCCTGAAATAACAACTGGTTCGAAACATCGAAAGGGGGGAGTTTATACGCAAAAGTGCCCACGGTTCTCCCGCCTCCCAGAGCTTTGCACACGGCCGGAACAAAGCGCAGGCATACAAGAACACCCTCCCCCAGTCTTGTGATCGCCGGTGGAAGTTGACTCTGAGAGAGGGGAGAAGGGAAGGTTCTCGGTAGTAGGAGACTGTTCGTAGTCAAGTCTGCACGACGCCGCTACAACCAATGTGTTCCAGATTTCGGAACTGCCGCACGCGTGAGTCCGCGCGAACAAGGGTCTTCGCAGCGGACACGCTCCTGCCCGTCGTATGAGCACAACGGGCTTTGCCCGCCACACAAAAACTTCACGGCGCTTTCGACAAGCTCAAAAGCTTGCTCAGTTCATAAGTCTGCATGGCTATATATGACCCATCGTACCCCATGGTTGTGTCAGCTGACTCAAGCTCATACGGTCTAGGAGCCGTATTGCTTTAAAATCGAGCATCGGGAGAACGACGAGTGGTTGCTTACGCCTCACGATCCCTAACTGACACTGAAAGCCGCTACAGTCAAACGGAAAAAAGAAGCTTTGGCTGTGACGTGGGCTGTCGAGAGGTTCGATCAGTTTGTAGGGGCATCGCAATTCAAGTTGAAACGGATCATCGTCCTTTAGTTAAGCTCCTAGGATCAGCAAAACTCGACATGATTCCGCCCAGAATCCAGCGCTTGCGATTCCGTCTCATGCGCTATCAGTTCACTGTTCTCTACGTCCCTGGCAAGCTGATTGCCACGGCAGACATGCTGTGAAGGGCTCCTATTCAGGAAGACGGTCCTGAGCGAAGTCAATGGCAGACAGACTCCAGCGAGTTATTCGTCGGGGAAGTCGTTACAGCAGCTACCAACCTCATGTCCTCCCGCATGGACGCGTTACGCAAGCACCAAGCGGAAAATGGCATCTGTTCTTGGCTACTCCGCTTCTGGGAGAAAGGATGGCCAGAAAACGTCTCAAAGGTTGCAGTTCATCTAAGAGAGTACTGGAAGGAAAGACGCAACATCACAGTGTGCGATGGCTTCTTGCTCAAAGATGGGCGCATTCATTATTCCAAGCCTTATGCACCGTGAGGTACTTCAGCAAATCCACGAAGGCCACCAGGGCATTGGACGGTGCAAGGCAAGGGCAAGGGACGCAGTTTGGTGGCCTACCCTTAACAGCGAAATTGAGAAGCTCGTTACATCGTGTGAGAAATGCGCTCAGACGAGAGGTCAGCGCTCGAAGCCACTAATCGCAACACCGACTCCCAATCGGCCATGACAGCGTGTAGGCGCCGACTTGTTTGAACTTGACGGAACTCACTACGTAATCGTGGTGGACTACTACTCTCGTTTTCCGGAATTAATCAGCTTGTCGTCGACCACCTCCAGTTGCTGTCATTGCGGCTGTCAAGAGCACGTTCGCGCGACCTGGAATACCTGATGTGTTCGTGTCCGACAACGGCCCGAAATTTTCGTCACAGGTGTTCGCCGAGTTCGTGCAGACCTACGGATTTCATCACATCACGAGCAGCCCGGGCTACCCACAGTCAAACGGGCGGGGCAGCACGCATGGTGCGGACCATGGAGGACCTTTTCACAAAATCAAAGGACCCACACATGGCGCTTCTGGTATACCGCGACACGCCTGGAGTGAGCGAATACAGCCCGTCGCAGCTCCTAATGGTCCAACGCCTGCAAACGACAGTGCCGAAGATGCCAGACACGCTGCAACCGGAGTGGCGGCCACACGACGAAGTCACAGCTAAGGATAAAGCTGACCAAAAAAAACAAAGCGAAGGTTTCAACCGTCGTCACGCCGCCCATCAACTCCGCGTACTCGCTTACTGGGAGGATGTGTGGGTGCAGGATATGTCATGCGCAGCAAAGGTGCTTAGCCCGGCAAGAAGACCCCGCTCATATGTGGTTGAAACACAAACAGGCATCATTCAGCGCAATCGTCGGCCTTTGGTGACATTCAACGGTGCAGGCATGCCTCATGGCCTTGCGTCTGACAGTTATTCAAGCACAGACGAAACACCAGCAGTGACGGTCGAAAGCTCCGCTGATCAAAGTGGGGATCTAACTTCAAATCAGCGCACCGAACAGCCAGAAGCAACGGCTGCAACAACAGCGATGTCGCCATCAACCAAGTGCGACAGTGACCACCCACGAGTGACCAGGTCCGGCCGACTGTTCGAGCACCCGAAAAGGCTGGACTTGTAAAACACAATTCTCTCAGAAGGGGGGATGTAGTGGACACGCACTTTTACGGCTCGCTGAAGGTGCCTTTCTCACGCTTGCGCGGGCGGTTCGCGTTACCTGACCCGCCCGATGTATGACGCGTGAGATATCGTGTTCCACGCCTGCGCCGCCGCGCCATCGGGGAGCGGGGGGTTTTCATTTTTCTTCGCTTAATAAAGGGACTTGAGTTTCAGCAACCGGTAGGTGTGTACGCGTTTATCGTCACTCGGCATCTGACGAGACACAACGGTCTGTTGATTCTGGCTTGTGTCCACTGCCCGCAAGCAGTCGGTGCTTATGGCAACAGCACGCCAACGAGAACTCGTTAGCGCGCCAGTGTCAGCCTGCGCGCGTTCTGTGAACTAGTTCGTGGAGCAGTGAACGTTACTGCCCAAAAAAAGGGTAACTCAGTACAGAAAACATCGGCCGAAAAGAAAAAAGTCAACTTATAGAAAAGAGGAATGTACCCTCGGGGATTCGAAGTCGTGACTTGCAAAACACTTGCACTAGCGCTCCAGACCACTCGGCAATGGGCCAGCGGTGCTAAGTATGGAAATATAAGGTATATAATATATTACCACTTTAAACTTTTATTTAGTTTTAGCATTTCAAGCAGCTTAGGTGACAATTTGTTGTATTGCGCTCATGCAGTAAGCGTCCCCCAAGTTTCCACAATATCTTACGTGTAGCAATTGCATTTCAATGACGAAAAGGAGTTTGCAGATGCGTAGTTGTGCAGCTTACCGCTGTGCTTGTTCGTCCAGCGCAAAAAAGTGCTTCCTGCACTCTAGTTTTACGCTGTACGGTAAAAGTATCAGTTGATTTTATTTCCTTAGTACCTATATTGACTTTGCTGACTTTTCCCGCCCTCGAATGCCAGATCAAATGACATTTAGAGCAAATGTCATTCGCCCTAAATGTCATTAATTCGGTGCTACACGAGAATGCCGAATGATATTTGAGGCAAATGACATTTAGCAGCTAACTGAGGTCCCGGACCTCAGTTAGTGGCCAAACGAGTCGCCTCGACAGCAGTGGCGCGTCACTGGACAAGAAAATGCGGTAATAAAGAACAGAATAATGTTTCTAAAAACTGCCAGTAAACGTTTATTTTCCTATTTGTATTGTTGTTCAAATAAATAAAGACAAACAAGTA